>CM014737.1:15788948-16381186 GCA_004329165.1 Spatholobus suberectus
TTTTATTATTATATGTTTATAAATTATAGATTATAAATTTTTATGCATATAAAAGTGCTATAAATAAAAAAGAATATAGAGTAATAAAAAAAAAGCTTTGTAAAGAGATAGATGAGTGGTGAAAAGATGAGTTGTGTAGTAACAGACAATACTCATAGCATATGGTATTCTAGACGCACAAAAGATGAAGAAGGAAAGAAGAAAACGAAAAAAGAAAAAAAAAATGAAAATGGATAAAGAAAAAAAAATTGAGCGGAAAAATTTTCCCTAAAATACTGACACGTGCCCCTCCAAAGGTCTTCCTTTCTTATAGTATATTGATTGATTGATGATGATTGATGATTATATAATTAATAATAATTAATAATAGATATGTATAATAATAATAATGGAAGATAGATAGAATAGACTGTTTAAGTTTCTGTTTGCTTTTTACTGTAGAGACCCAATATTCCAGTTCGTACACCGAGTATGCAAGGCCAGAAAAAAAATAAAATTAGATACCAAGCTTCACAAAAACGCTATAAGCCTATAAGTTAGCATTCTTGCTTGAATATGGAGAACTAACCCAACACTCCTCCATCCTACAATCCTACTAACTTTTCTTCTCAGTTCTCGTGACTGTGCAACCATCCTCATCCTCCTTTAGTTGCAGATTCACCTACGATGTGTTCCTCAGCTTCCGAGGGAAGATACTCGTTACGGTTTTACTGGCAATCTCTACAAAGCTCTTCAGGATAGGGGAATTCGCACCTTCATCGATGACGAGAAGCTCCAGAGAGGGGATGAAATCACGTCAGCACTTGAGAAGACAATTGAAGAGTCCAGAATTTTCATCATCGTGCTCTCCCAAAACTATGCATCTTCCTCCTTTTGGTTAAACGAACTTGCTTACATCCTTAACTTTATTAAGGGGAAGGGTTTGTTGGTTTTGCCAATTTTTCATAATGTCGATCCCTCTGACGTACGACACCACAGAGGTAGTTTTGGAGAGGCATTGGTTAATAATGAAAAGAAGTTGACGCTAATAAAAAGGGTTTCAAGCATAACATGGAGAAGCTGCAGGAATGGAAAATGGCTCTGCTTCAAGTAGCTGACTTGTCTGGCTATCATTTCAAACATGGGTACCCTTCCTCAATTTTTTTTTCTTAAGTCATTAATTTTCACTTGTCTGATGGTATTTTAACCTTCAAATTTAAATCAAAATACATAATAATCTTGAACAACATACATACATATCAAGATCATGAGGCGTTTAGTTTGACTTCTCACTAATTTCTCTGATTGAATAGGGATGGATATGAATACGAGTTTATTAAGAGGGTAGTTGTCTTGGTCTCTAACAAGATTAATTGTGCTCCATTACATGTTGCAGATTACCCAGTTGGACTAGAGTCACAAGTGCAAAAGATAAAGTCACTTCTGGATGTTGGATCTGATGATGTCGTCCACATGGTGGGGATCCATGGGCTCGGTGGAGTGGGCAAAACAACACTTGCTGTTGTAGTCCATAATTCCATTGTGCACCATTTTGAAGGCTTATGTTTTCTTGAAAATGTGAGAGAAACTTCAAACAAACATGGATTACAGCATCTCCAGAACAACCCTCTTTCTGAAACAGTTGGCGAGAGAAAATTACGTTAACAAGTGTCAAAAAAGGAATTTCCATAATACAGCATAAGCTCCAGCGAAAGAAGGTTCTTTTGATTCTAGATGATGTTGACAAGCAGGAACAGTTACAAGCAATTGTTGGAAGACCTGATTGGTTTGGTCCTGGCAGTAGAGTCATCGTCACAATGCGGGACAAACAGTTGCTAGCATGTCACGGCGTTAAAAGAACATATGAGGTGGAAGAGTTGAATAAGGAAGATGCTCTTCGATTACTTACTTGGAAAGCTTTTAAGTTGGAAAAGGGGTATCCGTGTTATGATGATCTTTTGAACGAGCAGTAACTTACGCTTCGGGCCTTCCTTTGGCTTTAGAAGTAATAGGTTCTAACTTATTTGGAAAAAGTATAGAAGAATGGGAATCTGCTTTAAGTCGATACAAAAGAATTCCTAACAAAGAGATCCAAGAAATACTTAAAGTAAGCTATGATGCTTTGGAAGAAGATGAGCAAAGTGTTTTTCTTGACATTGCTTGTTGCTTAAACAAATATAAATTGGCAGAGGTGGAAGATATACTTCATGCTCATCATGGCCATTGCATGAAACATCATATTGAAGTGTTGGTTGATAAATCTCTCATGAAGATTGGTTGGTGGGATGAGGTGAAACTGCATGACTTGATAGAAGACATGGGTAAAGAAATTGTTCGGAAAGAATCACCAAAAGAGCCTGGGAAACGAACTAGGTTATGGGTCCCTGAGGATATAATTCAAGTTTTACAAGAAAATAAGGTGAATAAGATTGATACATGTGGATGATTTGGTTTTTCATCTTTAACCTTGAATTATCTCTTTCGATTTTTACTTGCTCATGTCACAATTTTTGCTTTATAATATGTACATTTCTCTAAATATGCATATTGGAATCCTAATATATATATGCATGTATTGTGGTTGATTCGTGATTTTTGTGTTAGAAGGGAACTAGTCAGATTGAAATCATATATATGGATTCCCCCTTATTTGAAGAAGAAAAAGTAGAATGGGATGGAGACACCTTCAAGAAGATGAAAAATCTCAAAACACTTATTATTAAAAATGGTCTGTTTTCCGAAGGTCCCAAACATCTTCCTAATACTTTAAGAGTATTGGAATGGCAAAGATATCCTTCACAGGATTTTCCAAAGGGATTCCTCCAAACCTCAAATATTTCTCTGCTGAAGGATGCCTATCCTTGACTTCCTCGTGTAGAAGCATGCTACTGAGTCAGGTATTGCTTCTTATGTATTTGATTTGGTCATTGATATATATATATATATGTATTGAGCAATAATTGATAGTATATTTAATGTTGCTAAACTTATGAATTATTTGTGACTAACAGGAACTGTATGAAGCTGGAAACAGTCTTTTATTTGCCAGGAACTATGATTCCAGAGTGGTTTGAGTGCCAGGCCCAGGAACTGCCAATTTCTTTCTGGTTCCGTAACAAATTCCCAGCCATAGCTATTTGTCTTGCTCTCGTAGGAGAGTATGAGTATTCCCTGGTAGTAGATGAAGTTGTTAGACGTGATGATCAATGGTAATAAACATTTGTTTGACAGTTTCTGGATGGGAATGGATTGTACGCATCTTTTTGATCTGCTGGAACTCAAAGAAAAGTTAGACGACACACTTATAGAAAATAAATGGAACCACGCAGAGATTATATATGAAAGATCAAAATCCACCCCAGCCCTTATAAAAAGGGAATCCATGTATTGAAACAGAAAACTAGCATGGAAAGATATTCGATTCACTGATCCTTGTACAAAAAGAAAATTGGATGATTATCTCAATAGTTCAGAATCACAAAACCAACCGTTGCTGAAAAAGCAAAGAATAGTGGACATGGAAGTTGCTGAGACACAATTTGTGTAGCAGCAACACCAATGGGTTTTTTGTCACGCATGTGGAACTGGGCATGTAATGGTTTTCATTCTTCCTGCTCCAGCAACCAGTAATTGGATAATAATGTGAAAGAGGATGCAAGTTGAGTATCAACATTGATAAAAGATAACTCTAACATTTTACTTGCCCTACTGTTTATTTGAAACTGATTTATGCCGTCTAGTCAAGTTTGGTTTTAGATATTCTTGCTTTGGTTCCAATTAAAATAGATTGAGCACTTGAATCATTTTATACATTCCTCGGAATCAGTGTTTATTCTTCCATAATTTACTTTGTATTCTGAAATCTCTGGTTTTAGATAGCAGTCTCAACCTTATCTTTGGTTTAGAGTCTAGACCTCTTTGTCCGGTTTCAATATCTCATTTAAAATTGGTGACAAAATAAACATTAATTTTATATTTCATCGGTAGAGTGAATCACTTTATGTCATCATATAATTAGCGGTCTTTTCTTGAGCTGTTACTTGTTACTGCTCATTGGTCTTTTACTGCTCTAGGTTGAAGCATAGGGGGCCAAGCAAATGAGACGACAGAAAGTAGTTATTCCTTGATTCAACACTGTTATGAAAACACATTGCATTGAAGAGAAATCCTTATAATAATATATCATTCTTTTATGCTTCAAAAAGCTAACTATACAAACCCATTCATAAAATATAATTATAACACGTCTTCTTTTAGACAGATAAAAAATGGACAAGGTGAGGTTTAAACTTCATATTGCGGGGAAAATAAGGCATAAGATCAATAAAACCCTATCATTGGACATCATTTGTAATACTAAGATAACGTGTGTAATTTTATATCAAGAAACTTAAAAGAGGCAAGTGTACGATTGCATCTGAGAGAGAAAGGACTGAAGAACACATGCTGAATTGTGAAAATTGACCGTAAAAGCTGTTGCTTGAAGGCTGATTCTTTTTCATCGCAAAGGCAGTAGTCGAACAGGACAGACAAGGGGGATGTGAGCTTCTTTTACATAAGAGTGGACAAAGGTGGATGTAAGCACTGTAATTTTATTGTGATATTGTGAATATGAATCAATTTGATTTTTAATATGAATTTGAAATGCAGTGAATATAGAATCACGTGCCTATATATCAACTACGATTTAATGTAAATGATAACACGTAGAAAAGTGATAGGTATCTTAAAATTTGAATGTGTTGAATACAACTTTTTTAAATATAAAGAGAACTAATATATATCATAATATGCTATCAAATTAAATGTTTGAGTAAATTAGCTGTAATTTAATTCCATTTTTTTAAATGTTTTATTATTTAAGTTAATTTTAATTTGTATTCAAATTTGATTAAAATTAAGAAATATTGATTATAAAAATTTTGACAATTTATATGTTATTTTCAAATTATTAGGTAATTAACTTTTTACTTCTTTAGTATGAGAATTACAATTTGAGTGCAGTATTGAGTATAAATTAATATGATTAACATTTAATTTGATTTAAATTAAAATATTATTTATTTAATTGTTGCCATAAATTAAATTGATTATAAATAATTAAAAAATGGATTGAAATTAATTATTGTGGTAATCATGAGACATGAGATTTAAATCAAAAAACTTATTTTATATGAGATTCAAACAAGAAAAATTTTCAAGTCATAAAAAGATTATCACATCAAGATATGATACATGAAAAATTTAAAATGTTAGTTATAAATTTGGTTTGTGTAATAGTATTTTTATATAAAATTTCACTAAGATTGTTTTGACTTTTTTTTTTTTACAAACCTCCCTGTTTAAGTCTAGACCAGATATCTTTAATGAAAAATAATCTTGTTCGAGTCAAGGTTAAGAGTATACACATCATGATGAAACTAACTATTTCAACAAGCCTGTTTTCCACGTACAAAACTTGAACAAAGACCTTCCTTATGGAGAATCAAACTAGTATTAAGAATGAATACAAAGAAAAGTAATTTTAAAAGAGAAGACTTGAGATGAATAAATTTTTTTGGAATGGGTTATTTAAGAAGGAGAATAAATAATAAATAATAAAAAGATTAACTTTTAAAATTTTTAAATAAGATATATCTTCTGTACAAAAAATTAGATAAATCTAAACAATACAATAAACCGAAATTAGTATTTTATTCACCTTAAATAAAAGAAAGGCAGTTAAAGAAAAAAATGATAAACTTATCTTCAAGACTTGATTACTAAAAAAGAATGAAAAAATTGTAGGTAATGTGCCTAATTTGTTTGATACCAATTCTTATTGAAAAGAGAAACTATTAAAATACTAAAATTTTAAGGCAGTTAATGATAAAAATGATAAACTTATCTTCAAGACTCGATTACTAAAATGGAAGGAAAAAATTGTAGTTAATGTGGCTAATTTGTTTGATACCAATTCTTCTTGAAAAGAGAAACTATTAAAATACTAAAATTTTTAGAAGCTATGTCATATAGGATGAAAATTGTTCAATGCAACAAATGATTCATTGTAACTTGTGGAAATAAATATACTTCTGAATACAAACTAAATGGATATTTATAAGAGTGAAAATCAAGTGAAAGGGTGTCCAATCAAGTACTACACCTTTCGGGTTTGCCGTTTGCCTAAAATCTAGAGCTTTATGACCTGTAATAAGCTCGAGTTGCAAGATTCCAAACTCAAACACTTCATTCTTTTCATGACTAGTTGATAGATTGGTACACTAGTCTAAGTGCATGTTTGAATTTACGTTAAATAATCTAAAATCATGTTAAAATACCAACTAATGTGATTTTAGGTAAATGTTCACATATTTGGTTCTATATTGAAAAAATGATTTTGAATCCAAAATTGAGTTGAAGCAACTCTAATTAGCTTTTGTATTAGATCAAAAAATTTATAGAGTTTTACTACTAAATTTCAAAATAAAAACATCTAAACATAAATCATTTCACTTCAAAATTAATTTTAGAAAATCAATTTCAGTCAATATCAATTTTGTAAACGCTAAACCAAACAGACACTAAGCAATGTAACCAATAGTGAAACACTCATCTCAGGGGAATCTCTGTGATCAATTAGCTAAGCTAAATCATAAGCACCAACAATTACTTTGAAGTTTTCATCTTGCAATATGTTAGTTGCTTTAACATCATGATGCATAATTTTAGGGTCCCATTGCTCATGAAAATAAACCAACTCTCTTGCTGTACCCACAGCTATTGTCTTCCACCTTTGTCCAATCTAAAGCTGGTCGACCATAAATATAGTCCTGTGAATAAATCCATAAACAAAGCCATAGTAAGTTACAGTATCAAATGGTCTAAAGGAATTAGAATATAATTACCGATCACAATTAGCAGCTTAAGAAGATGGTAGTTTTGTAAAAAGGAAAAAACAAACAAACAAATAGACAGTAAGAGCAAAGAAGAGTGACACTTCCATAAAAGACAAGCAATAGGTTATCAGTGATTGAGCAGTAAAATAAACCAATACATTAAACAGTAAAATTATGATTTGATTAAGGCATGTACATAGTAGAACGCAACCTGGCACCACTGTCTATCTCTTAAAGTACTACTGATGTATACAAAGCGTGAGCAGAAAGCATACAAACAGAGCATGTATCATAAACTAACAGCTCAGTAGAATACAAGAAATTCTGCTAATTTTGTCACAGTAAAGCTGTTGAAACTTTCCAAGATTCATATGATGACTCAAACCTTAACCTCTCTTAAGTTCTCAGTAGTCACAAACTTGTATGCAACTCGGGAATCTTAGGCCACTTAACCCTTATATAGGTAGCTTGTCCTTTCCTAAGTCCGTCCAATAGGAGGATAACAACTCATAGGAGTGATTCCCGACCACATTGGCAATATATTCTGTTTGATAGTTTTAAATATGATGTGTGACATGTTTAACGTCTTCAATTTTTTTTTTCCTTTTCATAAAAGTGATTTAGTTTCAAGTGATAAAAATGTAAGCTTGGATTCCAATAATTCGTCCTCTTGAGTTTTTATCTTAGTGGGTTTGTTCTCTACATTCCCATGTATGCTCCTACCACCACACTTCTTTTGTGGCCATTCATTCTCCTTGGTCAGAAAAGTTAAGCCATTCTTTTCTATATAAGATAATAGCTCATTGATTTGACTAAGGCGTATATCACTTGTATTCCAATTGATGAAGATCATATATCTAATATCTCACTAGCTTGTGTTTGTTGCATTTTTTATTTAAAAAGGGCATCGAGTTGTTGGTTAAACCAAAGAAAAATATACAATTGTAAAGTTTTAGCATGGTTGGATGATAATTTACCTATACTAAACTGTAATTTGAGGCTATACAAATTAAATTTTATCTAAACATGTACTGCATAATCACAATTGGATCATGTTTAAACATAAATTTGAATCTCAAACCAAAGTTTGATTGAACATGGAAAAAAGTCACTCTTTCCTTAGAAGAAAGCATGGTTTCCAAACTATAATCCAAACATATAGATAATAATGCAGTTAAGGGAAAGACAGTGCACCAAAATATATAGTGGAAAGTGGAAATGTTATATTATTATTATGATTATTATCTTTCTCTTCATCTGATCACTGCCTCCGAAATTCTGAACATCAATAATTTGAAATTTCCTTTACTCCACAATTCATTTGAGCATTCAATATTGCATTTATAGTCTATACTCATACTTCTATTGATGAGGACATCATCATCCCTTATGCAGCAAAACCAGATGAATAAATAAAGGGTTAAATTAATTAGTAGCTCCCTGAACTATTTCAGAATTTTAATTAGATCCCTAAATTAAAAAAAATTATAATCGGGTCCTTGATTTTGTAAAATTCTTGTAAATGGGTCCTTGGAGTAAGTTTATGGCGGCTTAAAACTGTTAGAAAATGATAATTTGTGGCGGTTTTAAAAATCTTATGGACCCAATTACAAAAAATTTACAACATTAAGGATCCAATTACAATTTTGTTTAATTTAGAGACCTAATTAAAAATTTTCAAATAGTTCAGGAACTTAGTGATTAATTTAACCTAAATAAAATTAAAAGTCAGTATGCAATAGGACCAAAGCAAATCAGTTAGACTAATCATTACAAGATTTAAAGCCACTGAAAACATAAATACAATTGTACAGATTTCAAAAAAATAAAACAAAGTTTAGACTGGAATAAAAGTTTACCTACTTGAATATGTGGGTGAATATTAATGATGGAAGTAAGCATTGATACAGCAGCAGGTTGTAAGAGAAAATGCCGACTACAAACACCTTCACCCACATGTATCTAAAAGAAGGAAAATAATATTGGCTTCAATAAGAATGTCATAAACTAAGAAATTAGACAAGTAAACCTCAAAATTCCATAGAGAGGCCAAAAATGCATAACAGTGATGATATTCATTAAAAGTAACAAGAACTTTTGCATAGTAATTTCTTATTTTCTAAGTTATTTGGAACAGATTGAATTATTAAAGAACTGATTCAATCTTTTTCAGTATAATGAAGGAAAATTTAGCTCAAAAAGCATCTAACTCCACATGGAACGCTATAGAAATTTCATGCATACACAAATGATGGGGGCTGCCAAATATACACTGACTTAAAGATTATTCTCTCACGATGTTAAGTTGAAGAATCAAATTCACATTACTTTCAAGTTTAGAAATATATAGATGAGCACTAATCAGCCATCAGAATGAAAGGATGGCACTGTTGTTCAGGGAAAAGAAACAAATATATGAGCACAAACCACCAGACATTAACGAAAATAAAATTATACTTTTTTTAATTATCATTGCATGAGGAAAAATCATCTTGATTTTGTTCTTTGCATGTGTGAGTGTGTGCATGAGGGAGGGGGGACAAAGAATCATCCTGAAATTGCATCTTTTGGAAAATCGGTGACAAGATATCAAGAATTCTGATAGAAGATCCCCAAATTTACCTTCTTCAACAGATAATAAGAAAAAGTAACAGTACTTTGGAAATTAGAACGATAGAATTAGAAGTTTCATGGGATCTGATCAATTCATTATCGGAGAGTTAGTTCAGACTCAATACCAACAAAAAGCACAAGAAATTCATGGCAAAGTAGAAACCCATCAAGCGAAAAGCAAAAAACTACCAACACTATCCCTAGCCCATGAAGCTCATCCTTTTCGAAACATCTAAAAGGTAATTCAATATGAGAATCTTTTTTCATTTGCCAGTACTGGGTTTACTTTGGCATCTTAAACTAATATTGAAACTAAATCAATGTAGTCTGACATCATTATAAATGTACGCACATCTAAATGTGTGTCTTATGTTATATATTATCAAAAATCAAATGATTGAGGAAATCATCAATCAGCACAAGAAAATTTTGCAGTACGAAAACTTAGATATGTAATGTATGCACATCCAATAATTGAACAAAATCAAATCAAAGTATCATATTAAATAATAACAGAGCAACACCCTAATAAACTTACACAAAAGTGCAATATGAAACCACTGCATATTTCAAACACAAATACAAAGCGATAGGTTACCAAAAAGCAATACGTAGATGTAAACCTGGATGGGAGTGGTCACAGAATCTTGTCATGTATATGACCTGGGCTCCTGGCAAGGTGATGTAGAGTCCAAAAGGACTGCATCAAAATTGTTGGTGTTCATGTAAATCCCCAAAAAAAAAAAGTGTCTTCTACTTTGATCTGTACTTCCCAGTAATATATAATGAGAAATTACCCCAACACCAAAGCCTCAAGCTTCAATCACAGCAATAACTTCAAAAATCAACACAGAACAAGCCCATTTGCCTAGCAGGTTGAAAACAAAGTGAAGATTTAAACTTCGGATACTCCTAGCAGATAAGGTTGGAACTTCGGCACCTCACACACCATGTCGTTTGGCAGAGATGGTTTCATGGGGTGCCCTGGCCACAGTGAAGAGTGCATGAATGCGTCAACCCAGATTGAAGCTCAATGGGGAGGAGGTAATTGTAAATGCCTTATCTCTATCATATAAAAAATAATAATTAAAATTAAGAAATAATTTAAAAAAAACATATCAAAGAAAAAAAAATTAAAGAAAAGGGAAGTAAATAACAAGATTATATCAGTAGGTTGACTTGTATCGTACATCTCCTCAGCAAGCTCAAAAACATAAGAGATTCATGCTTATTTGCATAAGCTATCAATAAGAGAAGTTTAAGTTGCTATATCAAGAATCATGTTTTTGTAATGCATTTTTTTGAGGAGATTCATGGACCCAATCTGACATGAAATAGCCCGTTGCTATCTTGCTGTTCTTTGTTCCCAAATCCTCGTGATGTTTAATAATACTAAAATAAACCAGAATAGTCAACTTCACACACATTAACAAGGGCATTGAAAACCAAAGGATAACTGGTGATTCATCAATTGTTTCAACAGACAATTCTATCTTTTATCAATAGCATTACATGATAAGTTAATTAAAAAAAAAAGAAATAACAAATACAAATATCTATTGAAAAAAAAAGAGCAAGTGCTTTCGTAATTTCTTTGCTTCAAATTCAAATGACTAAATGAAAAATAAACAAAAAAAAACACCCATCAAGGAAAATAAGAAAACAATAATCTCTCTTCACCGTTGAAGAGATAAAAGGGAAAGAGTAAAACTCAAAAACTAAAAAAATAATGCATCAAGGAAGTTATTTTTATCAAGAGTTATTGATAGACAATTTAATAGAGCATATGAGAAGCAAAACTTAACTTACTGTGAATCATTCACCAAGCAAGAGGTAATTTGACAAGTCAATCTAATACAAGATATGAGGAGGATAAATTGCTTCTTTCTGAATTAAGAATAGTTCTATAGCAATATGACAAGTAAACCGAACACAAGATAACATCATAAAATCCTTCATTTGCTTCTATCCAAAATAAAGAAACAACAACTTAATTTATAAAACTAATAAGATTTCTGTAATTGTAGTAACCTAACTTGATGACTAAAGTCATGAACATGGTTCTAAATTGCAATTGCAGTTGTGATTGTGGATTGCGGCCGTTGCGGCGTGAAATTATTATATGTTTGCACCTCACCGTTCTCCTTGCCCCTACCACCTTACCTTTCCCCCTACTAGCCTACTCCTACCACCTCACCTTTTTTCCTTGCCTTGACTGTATCATGCAGCCTATTAGCACCTAAACTAGCCACCATCAAATGCTTCCCTCCCTTCTCCAATATTCCACATGACCACACCCATTAGAATAGAAGATTTAAGTCTGAATCTTTGTTTATTTTTTCACAAAAAATGGAACAGAATGGTGTTGCGACTCTGTTATGAGTGCGTTGTGATCCCATTGCGGTTATGTTGTGGTTGCGTTGCAAAAATTCCTGTGATTTTGGGTCACACCGCAATTGCGGGCTGTTGCGGTTGCGGGTAGCTCCGCAACCGCAATATTGCAGCCGCAACATGTGTTGCGCCCCGCAATTTAGAACTATGGTCATAAAAATTTTCTCACTTTGGGATTGAAAATCTTATAAGTGAAAACATCAAGAGAAATTCCCTTGACAACCATTTCAGAATATAAATCACATGCACCAATAACAAGTTTATGTCTGCATAGGCTATCATCGATGGTACTGTTCATTACCACGTTAGTCTTGATAAATTGCCCTTCAATCTTTCTCAGCAACTACATTGCAGCCCATGTTTCTCCTGTTTTACATAACCCATTGATTAGGGTCAGTAGCTAATTTGATTCAACTGAAATCCTTGAGCTACTACTTTGTCATGAAAATACAGTGCTTTTTTAACTCATTAAGACACAGACCATAGATTGTATGAAAAAATGAGTAACCAATACTTGTGTCAAGTCAACAAATATCAATGTGTCTGATACCTTAAATCATAGGAAAAAATTAGTAACCAAAAGATAGGAAAAGTTTCCCATTGATAATCAAAACTCAACTAGCGAAGCTACCAATTAATTGTGTCACTCACAATCTGTCTATGGTTTTGCTCTGGCATGGGAAAAACAGGCACACGCTGAAATCTTTCTCCAACAAGTGTCACCCAAGCAGGGTGCGAAACAAGTGAGGCCTCCACTGTTCCTCAAAACGAGTGTTTTTGGAGGACCTTTGAAGGTGCAATTTAATTGATGTAGGATCGAGAATGAGGGAATTCCAAGACTTGGAAATGCACCTTAAAGGCATGAAAGCCTTCACTATTAAGACACAGACCTTCTTGACAAGTTGACATAAGGGATCCTGAAATGTTGTTAAATTGGAAGGTGCGATTGAATAGGATGTAGATGGAGCATGCAATTGAATAATTGTGTTGTTGAGGCTGAGAGTAGAGGCTTGCAGCATCTATAAACTATACAATTTAAGGCTTTTTTGGCTACGTGTCTCTATGTAGGTTTTTTTTCATTTTTTTCTTTATTTTTTTTATTAAGGGTAGTGGAGTTGAATATAGGTTTTCACTTTTGTTATGTATATGGCTAGGTAACTGTTTAGGTTTGACCCATCGTGGTAAAGTTGCAGACATGTGGGTAGTAGGAGTTACTTTTTGGCTACATGTCTCTTTGTAGTTTTTTTTTTTCATTTTTTCTTTATTTTTTTTATTAAGGGTAGTGGAGTTGAATACAGGTTTTCACTTTGTTATGTATGTGGATATGTAACTATTTAGGTTTGACCCATCGTGTTAAAGCTGCAGACACATGGGTAGTAGGACTTACTTTATATTGTATGAAATTGAGCAAATACCCTTTTCTTGGAAACACACTTCAAGAGACATATGATGGTAAGAAATACACAAATACACATGACAGGGCGTTTAGTCTATTTCTTTTTTTTTAATAGACATGTTTTTATTATAATTACAACAAAATGTTATTCTGTTTTTGAAAATTGTTTTCACTTTTTTCTTTACAAAATTTCTAAACTAAAGAAGCAATGTGACATTTCCTAACACTGCTAACTTTTTCACATTGATAGTATGCACGACATTCATGTTTACTCGTGCCTATATCACAATCTTAACTTGCCATTTTCTTCCTAATCCAGAATCCAAATAGTCAATAATCCTTTATTATTCTCCAATGATATGAATCCTCATTCAATTGAGTAACTGTGTTTACTTCCCTCTATATAGTATGAAATATATGACCAAAAAAAGAAAAAAAATAAATACATTTTTATTTTAACAAAATAAATAGATTTGTCATTTTATTTTAGCAAAATAAATAGAATTGTTTTTTATTTTAATCAAATAAATAGATTTTTTAATTCTAACAAAATAAAAAAAGAATTTATGATTGTGATGAAATAATTTGAATGATGAAATATTTTTAATAACATGTTCAATAATTGAATATTATTCAATGAATATATCAAGAAAAATTAAACTGAGACAAATATTTCTATTTATTAAAATATTAAATTTAACTTTGGCAGTAAAATAAAAATTGAAAATAAAAACATGTTCAAAAAACCTTTTTAATTAAATAAATTAAAATTTAAAAAAAATAGATAAAAGAAGAGAACACGAAGAGATAAATGATTATTTTTTATATAAAATAAAATAAAAAGTTTCCATATGAGTCTTACAACTTTCAATTTTAGTAGTAATTAGTAAAAAGAGAAATTGTTAGATTATATCAAATTTAATGTTTTACAAAAAATAAAAAATGTGGACAGGCAAGTATAATAATTGTAAATAAACAATATATATTATTTTACTATTAATTTAATTTATTTCTGTATAATTATGTATGTTTACACTTATATACAATATAATATTTCAACATATTTATTTGTATCAGCAGGAAGATGCATGTTGTCGTGCCTATTTGTTTGCATTTTTTATTTTTGGTTAAGATGTTAAATTTGATATATTGCAACAATATCTCATATACATTGATGTGTCTGTTAATTTTATTTTATTAATTTCATTTTTTTTTTGCTTAATATTTGTGTATATCTGTGTACTTTTTATTTTTTGGATAAGACATCAAATTTGATATATTGTAACAGTGTTTTTCAATCATTCAATCATGTTGATTTTTTTTCCTGTTTGGAATTAGTATTCTCTCATTGTCAGATGTATGTTGTGGTTCACAAATGAAGAGAAAGTCAGACTATTTTAATTTATGGTCAAGAAAATTAAAGAAGTATAACTACTAAAAACATTATATACATAAAGGTATTTCGAAAGATATAAAATATATTAACTCTATGAAATTTAATTTAATGTTATATTATATTCGTTGTTTCCTTTTTTTTTAAAAAGAGTTTTAAAAAGACTCAGGCATAGCCGGGAGTAACATAAGAAGGAAGAAAAAGGGGAAACATCTGAATGGAAAGAGAGTGAGAGACAGAGAGAGGGCTTACTTAACCACGTGTGACCTAACGTTGGTCGTGTGAGGTCAGGGATGAGGGCGTTCAACGCAAATGAGAGTCCTGTTTCAAAGCTTGTAAGATTTTTGTATTAATTTTTCATTTTAAAAATACATAAGGGTTTTTAATATTATATGTATTTTAAAAAAATGTAAAATGTAGATACGTCTTTCTTTTTTTATATTGTGATAAATTAAGATATATAATTAAATTTTTTTATTTTTAAAAAGCTAAATTATTGTGAAAATAAATCAAAAGAAGTAGTTTAAAATTGTAAAAATATAGATGAGACAAAAGTTATTTTAGGATTTTTTTTTTAGAATGAAACTAAATAATAATGAAGTTAATTAAAATATTTTGAAAAAATAAATAAAGATAAATTTCAAATAAAATTTTTAAAATGCTTTTTACTTTATAATAAAGTGCTAATTTTTCTTTAAAAATTATTTTTTGAAAAACTTCTTATTCTTGACAGATTTTTTTGTGAAGAAATTACTATTTTTGAAATTATTACTCTTTCTACTTGTTGGAATAAAGGTATGAAAAAATTGGAAGAACTTATTATTAAGAAATTATTTTTATAAAAGTCAAAAATATCTTAAAAATATTTTAAGAATATTAGAACTGTGGAGATATCCTTCACAATATTTACCATGTGATTTTCTTTCAAAGAAACTTATCACTTGATTTGAATGAGTCTTCAAAAAAGTTAGATTTAATGAGTTTGTGTATCTTATCTTTTATATTTATAAATTCATTTTCTATAGTATCTATAGTTTTTTTTTTCTAATATTTTCTTTTTCAAAGGTTAGGGAATATTAAAGTGAGAAATTTGGCATGCATAAATTATTAACAAGGATTCTTTATATATATAGTATTCCAAATTTAGAAAAAATTTCAATTGATTAATTTGTTTTGGGTTAACTAGCACGGGTGTGGAGACCCACAAGCACAGGTCCAATATTTGAAATAAAATAAAATAAAGACAAATGGTTCTGAGTTACAATACAGAGGCATCTCAGTGACAAGATCAATGGGAAACTATGCCCCAGTGCGTTAACTAGACAAGAAAAAAAGGAGGCTATCTGCAATTTAAGTCCAAACGAGATGACAAAAAACGATAAGTAGGGTCAAACCCACCCAAGTGCAGTGTCTAAAAAGGAAAGTGGAATGATTGGGCTATGCCTTTTTATTTTGAACGGAGAATAAGCAGGATTTGATCCATTTGTTCAACTCCATGTAGCATAAAAGTAAGGTTCATTTTATCAATACCTTTTTCATTTTTTTTTCTTTTCACACCCGTATTCTTTTTTTAACTTCCAGAAATTAGTTTCTAGAATATATTTTTGCGTTCTAAAAACAAATTTTTAGAGTGTAAAAAAAAAATGGGGAGGGGCAAAGAGAAAAAAGTATGTGCAAATAAAATTTCTCATAACAGTAATGAAAAAAAAATAGAAAGCAGACTAGAAGGAACTAGGCCTAGCGTGCTACGAAGGAAGAAGGAAAACAGAAGCCTGCTGAGGTCTACAAATAAAAAAAATAAAAAAAATCAAATAACCAATATGAGCCCAGTGTTCATGGCTCCATGTAACATATTATTTGGTTGACAAATAAAATAAAGCAAGTGAGTAGGAAAATACAAAATAAATAAATAAAACCGAAAGAAGAACTGAACAAGGGAGGGGTATAGAAGTTTCTAACATCATGTGAAATAGGGTAGGATGGTGTGAGAAAACGAAGGCAGAAATGAAAGAATTCAAACAATTTAAACTTGTAACTTGTATAGGCCTACTTAGTCTATACGCAAGGAAGAAAAAAATTGGTTCCATTAAATTGTAGCCATTGCATTTTAACTTCAACCTAAGAGTCTAAGACCAATCAAAGACAATTAATGATAAAATGATATTTTAATGGCAAGGGCACAACAATGCGCATGTCGTTCACCACATGCGTAAAAAAAAAAAAACATGGTATGGGGATTTAACAAATCAAGATCATTGTAAAATAAACACATGTTTGTAGCAAATTTTGGAGTAGCTCAAAAGATGCCAATAAGTTTCAAAGAACAGAAAAGAAACACAATAAGTTGTGGCCTCCAATTCAGTGATCAAATTAAATAAAAATAGAAACAAGAAGCAAAGATGAAATAAAACAAATAAAGAAAGCAATAAATATTTAAATTAAATAAATAAAATTGGCAAAATATGATGCTCACAAATGCAACGGGATGCACTATAACCTCATAACCAAACTACTCATTTTTAGCTTGCACATAATTGCTAATAAAACCCTGATTTAAATTTATTTAACGCAGATGAAACAGGAGTGAATAGTTTGACGGGATTCATGGAATGTTGGCCTACTAATAGCGATGATATATATATATATATATATGTTTTGACAATAATACATAGTCATCATTGTGCTCAATATTGTTCAATAAAAATATATTTAGTTCTTCCCTTCTTTTATTTCAGCAAAGAAAATAATCAAAATACTAACAAATGGTTTGTTTAAGAAGTAAATGTTTGACTCATCTTTAAAAAAAAAATTTGGAGTCAAACCATATGTATGGAAACAATTTCTGTTGATAATCCCATCATGTTTTAGATGTTTTTAACTCAAACAAAATTGTCTCTCATGACAAATATTTATGGTCTAAACTAAAAAGCATAATCAAAATGTAAATGAAGAAAATATATGGTGAGACTTAATTTTTTTCCTTTTTCTTCATTTCCATTCAAGAAAAAGAGGAAAAAATAGTAGATGTAAAAACATTATTATTCCTCCTAATGTTTCATTTCCATCACAAATGTAAAGTGATAGGGACAATCATTCTCCCTAGTAAAAAGATGTTCCTGTCAAACTGATCCATGCTATTTCACTAAATCAATCAATTATATATTTTGATATCATTGATTTTTAATAAAATTTATACTTTTAATATACATTTAATTATAAAAATAATATAGTAATTAAGAATAGAGAGTTTTTATGTTATAAAAAAATCTCTTTTTTATCAAGATAGAAATATTAAAAACTTATTTACGTCCATTATTATTTTAGTCCATGCATATATTACTATCACTTATTAGTTTTACTTATATACTAATTCTCTAACATTTTAGTTTACTATAAGTAAAAAAAAAAAGTTTTTAATGGTGAACACGAATAATTATATGAGAAGAGCTTTCGTTAATTAATTTCTAGAGGACTTTTCTCTCTTCTCATCAACCGATCACTTTAAAGGTATTTTTTTAAAAAAAATGTATTATTTTTCAATTATTGTAACCTATTTTATTATTTTATAATAAAAAGGAGTATGGTTGAAATGATGCAAATTAAATGGAATAGAAATATCATGCTTCATTAATTATAAAATTATAAATTTGTGTACATCATGTGTAAATGTGTGCAGTTAATGGTTGCCTCTAAAATGGAAGTAGTTCAATCAAACTTATTGAATGGATGTTTATAATAATATTTATTTCTCCATTGCCTTATTTTATTTTTCACACCAAAAAAAATGTAATTACTTTTTTGTTCCTTATAATTGTACAAACTTTATCTTTTAGTTTTCATAGTTAAAAATAATTTGTTTTAATCCCTGTATATGTATTTTTGATATCGGCTTGATTTTTACTATCAAGTGTGTCTTAATTTAGTGAAATAAAACAGGACCAAAATGAAACTGCTACAAATTTTCTGGCACTTTTTAAACCGTCACAAATTAAATAAAAAAACCAGAAATTGCCAATTTGTAGTGGTTTAAAAATTGCCAGAAAAATTATGGTGGTTTTACATCGTCAATTTTTATTTTGTGGCAATTTTATTTTATTGAATTAAGACGCACTTGATGGCACAGACCAAAGCAATATCAAAAATTTATGTATAAAGACTAAAACAAATTATTTTTAACTATAAAGACCAAAAGATAAAATTTGTGTAACTATAAAGACAAAAAAAATATTAAAAAAAGACACATAAATTAAAGCTTCGTGGAATCCACACTCTAGTATACTGAGTATGCAGGGTCAGAAAAAAAATAAAATAAAGCTTTGTAGAAAATACAATAGGCCTAGAAATTTTGCAAAAATTCTAAGGTGAAGTACCTAACCAGTGGAGCATCATTATTCAACGTTCAATATATTAATAAAAAATTTAACTACTAAGATTTTCAACCAGTTACCTACAAGTGATTTCAAAACAATTTTGCATATTAGTCCTCATATAAAAGGCAGTGGTGGATGTATTTGCAAAATATCTTCAATTTCAAACCTTGGGAGAATGGCGATGACGGCAGCACCCTCGATGGCTGCTTCGACGCCCTCTGCCAGCTTCGCCTCATGTGGAAGCAAAGGAGCCCCTTCCAGGAGAACATCATGACCACACTCCTCAACCTTTTCATACTGCAAAGGAGCCTCTCATTTTGACATGTGACGTACCCAACGTGATCGCATTTGACCTATCAGTATATGAGGGAAAAAATGGAGTATTTGACCCATTACAATATTGATTTTGAATTTATCGAACCTTGCTTGCACCTTTGTGCATTGTTAGAGTTTTCCAAAGGCCAAATGTCATCATGTCTAATTTTAAACATTATTTTGATAAATCTAATTCTTAATAGTTCACTTAATTGTCATTGCAAAAAATTACTTGTCTTTGTTAGATCTGATACATTGTAGTATTTGACAGTAATCCAGACTAAAGTGATGGCAGGAAGCATAGCAATCTGTATTTGGTTCTAGAAGTTGGTGATATTTTAAATAATGCCTTCTAAATATATTTTAAATGACGTTGTAGGGCTGCAGGAATTCCCTCCCCTTGATGGTGTCTGGTTGTGTTTCAGGTTAAGGACATTGTTTTTGCCACAGATGTCAATGAAGCTTATGTTGACATTAAAAAACAAAGTCCACAGCCTATGTGTGTTTTTCTGTTTGACATGATAAAATAATTTACATTCTGGAAACATATTATTAGCTTGCTCAAGTAAATAATATACTATTTTTTTGGCCATAAAAAGAGAATTTATTGATGTTATTGAGAGATTAGTTAGTAAGTGTTAATGCCCATTGACTATGTGGAATATTTAGCCAGAATTGGAACATTTAATAAATTAATATCTTGTTTTTTATAATGAGAAGGAGAGTATGGAAATTGGAAAGGAATTCTTATGATGATGTGTTGACACTTAGCATAATTCAACATTGACACTTACCAGACTTTTGTTCACATTTTATTTATTGAAGAACAACATGACATTTTACATTGTTTTAGGATGGAAACAATCATTAACTTATGCATGAAGTCAGCATTTATTCTTTTGAAAGTTCAAGCCGTTGTTTTTTTCATGCAGATTGTGTACGCAACTGTTTGCTAGGATGATGTTCTAGTGAACCATCTGACTTTTTCCCTCTCTGTTAATTATCAAGAGCTTTTTTCAGTAGTTGGTTGCACTAGGTATGACATACACACATTTCTATTTCCAGATTCCATTTTACTTATTGCATGATTTTTCTTTTGTTTGGGTGTTTAATATTTCAATTTACCATTTGTTTCAGTGGAGGTTTTTTATAAGCTAGAAGGAAAGACAAAAGATCATGAGATACTACTTTTCTAGTTATTAACTTTGGCTTCACAATAATGTCATTTGACAATTAATCTTGATCCTGGACACTCCTCATCTTAAATTTTGGCAATTTGTGACTTATATTGGCAATTTTATTTCCCTTTAGCTCTTGAGATTCACTTTTACTTATGAGTCTGTCAATTATAATCTAAACTTGCATCCTAGTTTCCAATCTACACTTTCTATTAAAACATTTATGGTGACCTTTACCTACTAGCTTGCTTGTACAGACATGTTCTTTTAGATTTGTATGAGGGGATCTTCAAGTTGAGACAAAACATGCCAAACTCTTTGTTATTTATTTATTTATTTATTTATTTTGGTTTAGTTTTACATTTTTTGGTATAGGCCAAACTATCTGTTATGAAGCTGTCTTTCCGTTCCATTTGCTCGGTTTTTGTTTAATGATATTATTGACAGTTGCATTTTTGTTTCTTCAGGATGGCTCTTACAGGTGGCTCTTGGATCCAGTGGGAATGGTGAAACGATTACAGCCCTTCCTAATGAAATGGAGGCTGTGGTACCAAGAAAATCAGACAAAATAAAGATTATGGGTGGGGCATTGCGTGGTATCACTGGCAAGTTGATTGGTGTAGATGGTACTGATGGAATTGTAATGATAGATGACATTTTGGATGTGAAGATTTTAAACTCAAGTAAATTTGTTTGTTCAATAGTAAATTTCAAAATGTAATAATGTAATAAATGGAGTTGTATTTGTATTATCAAATGACATGGAATGAAATAATGTAATAAAATTTGTGGGTTGAATCAATAAACATAAATTTTAATTTTAATGTCATGGATTAATTTTAATTTTTTTATTTTTATGTTTTATTAAAAAATGAACAAAAATAAACTAAATTTTAAATAAATTAAACATGGTTAAAAAATATGGAACATGGCTATACTATTAACATACAAAGTTGGTATAAAAGTTATTACTTGTCACTAATACTAACATACGAATAGAAGTTGTTTATAAAAGCTTTTTAAATATTTTAATATCAGTTACCTTTAATTTAATGTTGTTATTTATAATAGATATTTTTATATTTTTTATAGTTATTGTAGGTGCAGTACTTATTGGCAATAATTAAAATTTTGTACCCTTATACAATAAAATAGTTTTAGGACTATTTTGCAAATTAAAAAATTTATAAATTCATTATAAAATATTTGATCCGGTAAAAAACCTCTTATAGCAGATAAGTTACTTCACCTCTAGCATTCAGAAGTTTGCGTTTTTTTTACTGTAGTAAAAGACATATGAAGCTTCATAAGTTTCCGTTCACTTTTTACTGTAGAGACCTTGCTTTTTACTGCAGAGACCCAACACTCTAGTACGTACATCGAGTATGACGGGCTAGAAAGAAAAGAAAAAGAAAAAGGGATACGAAGCTTCACATAAACGCTATAAGCATACAAGTTTGCGTTCTTTTTTAACCATGGAGACCCAACTCTCTTCCATCCACAATCCTACTAACTTTTCTTCTCTGTTCTCATGGCTATGCCACCATCCTCATCTTCCTTTAGTTACATATTCAACTACGATGTGTTCCTTAGCTTCCGAGGGAAAGATACTTGTGACGGTTTCACTGGCAATCTCTACAATGCCCTTTGTGACAGGGGAATTTGTAACGCCTGGCAGCTTTCAGGATGAGTGACTGTCCCCACAAACCAATACAAGACTTTTCAACGTGCTTTGTCCTCACTCACACGCTTCCTGGGAAACTTCCCAAGAGGTCACCCATCCCAGAATTGTCCA
Organism: Spatholobus suberectus; assembly: GCA_004329165.1. Taxonomy (NCBI): domain Eukaryota; kingdom Viridiplantae; phylum Streptophyta; class Magnoliopsida; order Fabales; family Fabaceae; genus Spatholobus; species Spatholobus suberectus. Next base: position 15,811,257 of record CM014737.1, read on the forward strand.
AGTCAAGCACGCTTAACTGTGGAGTTCTTAAGTGATAGGCTACCAAAAAGTAGATGCATCTTGTTGGTATAGGTAGCACTTATTAATTCCTTTAAGCTATCCTCAACCGTACAGTCCCATACCTGCATAGCCTCTGGATCCCTCTCATTTGGGTGTGTATTTGATTCATTCATGTATCCCTTCTGCTGGAAGCCTGTCAGGAGTCGCTCCTTGTCTTTGTCTCATCTCTTTTGCACCGACGATCACTCCCCACCCTCGTCAGTGCTTGGGATGTTACATGTCCACCAGCTTTCGCTTGGTTCATCCTCGAACCACACCGTACTGGGAGAGAGACCTTGCTCTAATAACACTTTGTAATGCCTGACCGCTTTCAAGATGAGTGACTGTCCCTACAAATCAACACAAGACTTTCCAGCGTGCTTTGTCCTCACTCACATGCCTTTTGGGAAGACGTGTGAGTGAGGACAAAGCACGCTGGAAAGTCTTGTGTTGGTTTGTGGGAACAATCACCCATCCTGAAAGCGGCCAGCCGTTACAAAGTAACGATAAAATTTACACTGATAAAGCTAGGACAGCACATTGACCATGTCCCAAGCCTAACGAAGGGGTGATTCACCACTCTAATAGGTGTATGTGTCCCTAAGTTTGAATATGTGTCCTATAATTGAATTAAAAATAAATGGAAAACCTAATTTATTACATAAGCGATGATGTCATTAGGGAGACACCTAACCCCCCCCCTCCTTCTTCTATAAATAGGCCACAAACTTTTAGATTTTTCATACATCTTCCTTTTCTCAAGTTAGCCAAATTCTTAGAGAGCATCTCTTTCTAGAAAAATTTTTATTTTACTTTGTTTTTATGCTAAAATTTTACTAGTTTTCAGACAACTAGTAAAGTTCTCTTCCTAGAAGCTTTGCACCAACAATTCCATCCTCTTCATCAACCACCTTAGAGGTAATGGGGAGAGTGGGGTTGGTTCTAAATTACTATCACTTTGCATGTTGGTAGGAAGGGTTTTTCCCTAAACTCGTTTAGGCTTAAGTTTTAGTATTGTTATTATTGTTTAATATTAGGCTTTAATTTTTGCTAAGTTGTTACTCTGCCCAAATTTAGATTATTAAATCATGATTACTAAATTGTTACTTTGCTCAAATTTAAATTATTAAATTATATTTGCTAAGCTGTTACACTGTTCAATTGTAGAAAATTAAAATGTATTTGCTAAGTTGTTACTCTATTCAAATTTAGAAAATTAAAATATATTTATTTAGTTGATATTCTGCCAAAATTTTAGTAATTAAATTATAATTACTAAGTCGTTATTCTACTAAAATTTTATATGATTACTAAGTTGTTATTCTGTTAAAATTTTGGTATTGTATAATTTCTGCAAAACAAGGCAAAAATGTTTATTGTACTGGTGCTCAAATTAATTAAGACTAGGGGAAACCTCCGCTTGAGAAGTTAGTAATTGATAGTTTAATGAGTAATGTAAAGCAAGTGACATGCGGTGGCATGGCACCTTGCTAGAGAAACTACAGTTTGGTACGCTGAGGAATGAAAGGTAGGGACCCACTTAAGGAGGTCTTGGGGGTTGGCATCGAGTGGTGAAGGTCGTAATGGCTAGGGTAGTGCCCTTAGCTAGGATATTCGCCTGACCAAGCTCGATAACCCCAACAACTGCTCAGCATTCCAGGATTGGTTGAGAGTATATCTCTATAAATGAATATCCTAATTGTTATTTTCCTCAATAATGATGAGGACTGTACCATGTAATGATGTTGATGAGGTATATGTACTCCTAGTCACTTCCCAGGTTCTGTTGAGAACTACTATCCACTAATGGGAAGTATGGATCCATACCTAGTTAAGGGTAGTCTGATACAACTTAGAATGACCTTAGGATCCCTTTTGTTGTTAGCTGTGGTTTATCTTTATTTTATGGTAGATTTCCTACCATGTAAAAGTAATTTTAAAACAAAACACCTCACTCCATTATTTTCTTTTGTGTATGATTGATCATGATTATTGAAAATGACATCAATGCCCCGTGATGCTAAATACGAGTTAGAGGACATCTCAACGGGGGAGGACCTAAAGACCTATAGTATTTTTTTTTGTATGAGGGATAGGGTAGATGAATACTGCTCTGTATAGGATACTTTTTATGTACATATTGGGTTAGATAGTGTCTATCTTTTGATGTATATTTTTTTAGTTTTTTGTACTATCAAACCATGATATATAGTTTTATGATATATATATATATATATAGTCTTATCTTTCATCTTTTACTACTATTTTCAAATTCTATTAAGTTTGGAATTTTTTTTATAAAAGTGGAAAATATTTTTACATGCATTTTCATTTACTTAAACTTAATAACTAAATTCATATGAATTGTATTTAATATGAATGGGTGTTACAGAATTCACACCTTCATCGATGACCAGGAACTCCAAAGAGGGGATGAAATCACATCAGCACTTGAGAACGCAACTGAAGAGTCCAGAATTTTCATCATCGTGCTCTCCCAAAACCATGCATCTTCCTCCTTTTGCTTAACGAACTTGCTTACATCCTTAACTTTATTAACGGGAATGGCCTGTTGGTTTTGCCAGTTTTTCATAACGTTGATCCTTCTGACGTGTGACACCACAAAGGTAGTTTTGGAGAGCCATTGGCTAATCTGAAAAGAAGTTGAACGCTAATAACATGGAGAAGTTGGAGACATGGAAGATGGCTCTGCATCAAGCGGCTAACTTGTCTAGCTACCATTTCAAACATGGGTACCCTTCCTCGCCAATCTTTTAATTTATTTTAATTCATTAATTGTCACTTGTCTAATGATATTATATTGATCAAAATACTTATTAACCCTGAACAACATACATATATATCAAGACATGGACATGAGGCATTTAGTCTGACTTTACACAAATTTCTCTGATTGAATAGGGACGGATATGAATACGAGTTTATTAAAAGGATAGTTGACTTGGTCTCTAGCAAGATTAATCGTGTACCTTTACTGTTGCAGATTATCTGGTTGGACTAGAGTCACAAGTGCTAGAAGTAAAGTCGCTTATGGATGTTGGATCTAATGATGTCGTCATGGTGGGGATCCATGGACTTGGGTGAGTAGGTAAAACCACACTTGCTGTTGCAGTTCGTAATTCCATTGCTGACCATTTTGAAGCTTTATGTTTTCTTGAAAACAAGAGAGAAATTCAAACAAATATGGTTTACAACATCTCCAAAGCAACCTTCTTTCTGAAACAGTTTGAGACAAGGAAATTAAATTAACAAGTGTCAATCAAGAAATTTCCTTGATACAGGATAGGCTCCAGCAAAAGAAGGTTCTTTTGATTCTGGATGATGTTGACAAACAGAAACAGTTACAGGCATTATTTGGAAGTTCTAAATGGTTTGGGTTTGGCAATAGAGTCATCATCACGACTAGGGACAAACAGTTGCTAGCATGTCACAGTGTTGAAAGAACATATGAGATGGAAGAGTTGAATAAGGAAGATGCTCTTAAATTACTTTGTTGGAAAGCTTTTAAGTCGGAAAAAGACAGTTGATTCACGTTATAATATTGATGTTTTGAATCAAGCAGTACTTATGCTTCAGGCCTTCCATTGGCTTTAGAAGTAATGGGTTCTAACTTATTTCAAAAAAGTATAGCCAATGGGAATATGCTTTAATTCAATACAAAAGAATTCCTAACAAAGTGATCCAAGAGATACTTAAAGTAAGCTATGATGCTTTGGAAGAAGATGAGCAAAGTGTTTTTCTTGACATTGCTTGTTGCTTCAAAAAATATAAAAAGGCAGAGGTGGAAGATATGCTTCATGCTCATCATGGCTGTTGCATGAAACACCATATTGAAGTGTTGGTTTATAAATCTGTCATAAAGATTGGTTGGTGGGATGAGGTGAGATTGCATGACTTGATAGAAGACATGGGTAAAGAAATTGTCCAGAAAGAATCACCAAAAGAGCCTGGGGAACGTAGTAGGTTATGGCTCCCTGAGGATACAATTCCAGTTTTACAAAAAAAAAAAGGTGAATAAGATTGATACATGTAGTTGGTTTGGTTTTTCATCTTTAACTTGAATTATATCTTTTGATTATTAGGTACTCATCATGTCACAATTAATTTTTGTTTTATAATATGTACATTTCTCTAAATATGCATTTTGGAGTCTTAATATATATATGCATGTATTGTGGTTGATTCGTGATTTTTTTTGTTAAAAGGGAACTAATCAGATTGAAATCGTACGTATGGATTTCCCTGAAAAAGTAGAATGGGATGGAGATGCCTTCAAGAAGATGGAAAAACTCAAAACACTAATTATTAGAAATGGTCTGTTTTCCGAATATCCCAAACATCTTCCTAATACTTTAAGATTGGAATGGCAAAGATATCCTTCACAGGATTTTCCAATTGATTTTCATCCAGAGAAACTTGCTATGTGCAAGTTGCCCCATAGTTTCTTTACATCACTCCAGTTGGCTTCCTTACTGAAAAAGGCAAGTGTATTGAGTTAATTTCCTTGTTCTTGTGTCTTAATATGTTCACTTTAAGGCTATTCGTTTGGTTCTTTTCTTAATAATTTCACTTTTAATTTACTGATTTGCTTCTTTTTTCTTTTTCATGCTGCAGAAGTTCGAGACTTCGACAAGTTTGAATTTTGACATGTGTATTTAACAGAGATACCAGACTTATCTTGTCTCCAACAATTGGAAAAATTGTCATTTGTAGGGTGTACGAATTTATTAACAATTGACAATTCAGTTGGATTCTTGGAAAAACTTAAAATCTTGAATGCTAAATGTCGCAGCAAGCTTAAGAATTTTCCAACAATCAAGTTGACTCTCTTGAGCAACTCGAACTTGCATTTTGTGACAGTCGGGAGAGCTTTCTGGAAGTATTAGGAAAGATGGAGAATATAGAATACCTTTCGTTGGGATGTACTTCCATAAAAAATTTCCCACTTTCATTTTGAAATCTTACTGGGCTTCAACAATTAGATCTGGGTGATAGGGACTCACCATCATTGAGGTTAAGAGGCCGGAAAAGTGCCATTTTCACTTTTGAGCATTTCCATGATGCCAAAACTGGCTGTGATTGAAGCTAGGGGATTGCTAGGGTGGCAATGGCCTAAACTGAGATTTGCCAGAACTGCGTGTTCAAACGTTCAACGTCTTATTCTCTGATACTGCAACCTGTCAGATGAATTTTTTTCCAATAGGTCTCCCATGGTTTGCTAATGTGAAGGAGTTAGACCTATCACTGAATAAATTCACAGTTATTCCCGAATGCTTTAAAGAATGCCTCTTTTTAACTTGCCTTTTTTTGTATGGGTACAAGTGTCTTCGAGAAATTAGAGGGATTCCTCCAAACTTGAAAATTTTCAATGCATGTGGATGCCTATCCTTGACTTCCTCATGTAGAAGCATGTTACTGAGTCAGGTATTGTTTCTTAATTATTTGATTTGGTGATTGGTAGGATATTTAATGTTGCTAAACCTGATGAATTATTTGTGACTAACAGAAAGTGCATGAGGCTGGAAACACCGAATTTTATTTGCCAGCAGCTAAGATTCCAGAGTGGTTTGATTTGCGAGAACCACCATTATCTTTCTGGTTCCATAACAAATTCCCAGCCATAGCTACTTGTCTTGTTTCGGAATCAGAGAAGCAGGATTCCCTGCCAGAAGTTGAAGTTGAAGATGAAGATGATTATGATTCAGATGGCAGTTTAATTGAAATCATCGGGATCATCAATGGCAAGAGATATTGTTTTAAAGAAGACTGCATAAGACTGAATTCTACAGCTGTTTTGGATCTGCAGTAGACAGGACACAAAAATAGTTTAGAGGAAGCACTTTTAGAAAGTGAATGGAACCATGCAGAGCACATATTTGAAGATTGGGATTCTAACCCAACCCCTATAAAAAGCAGAATCCATGTATTGAAACAGGAAAGTAGCATGGAGGATATTTGATTCAATGATCCACGTAGAAAAAGAAAGTTAGATGATTATCTCAATGGTTCAGAATCACAAAGATTAGGAGACATGGACGTTGCTGAGACACAATTTGTGCAGCATCAACAATGTATGGGTGTTTTGTCACGCATGGGGAACAGGGCACGTAGTGGTTTTCATTCTTCCTGCTCCAGCAATCAGTAATTGGATAATAATTTGAAAGAGGATACAAGTTCAATGGTATCAACACTGATAAAAGACAACACTGTAACTGATTTTACTAGCCCTACTGCTTACTTGAAACTGATTATGTTGTCTAGTCAAATTTGGTTTTAGATATTCAATTTTGCTTTGGTTTCAATGAAAATAGATTGAGCATTTGAATCTTTTAATACATTCCTCTGAATCAGTGTTTATTGTTCCATAATTTACTTTTTATTCTGCAATCTCTGGTTTTAGATAGCAGTCTCAACTTTATCTTTGGTCCAGAGTCTAGACCTCTCCATCAGGTTTCGCCATCTCATTTAAAATTGGTGACAAAATAAACGTTAATTTTATATTTCATCAGTGGAATTAATCACTTTTTTATGTCTTCATATAATTAGTAGTTTTTTTCTGGAGCTGTTAGTCGTTACTGCTTATTGGTCTTTTACTGGTCTAGGTTGAAGCATAGGGTGCCAAGCAAATGAGACGACAGAAAGTAGTCATTCCTTGATTCAACACTGTTATGAAAACAGATTGCATTGAAGAGAAATCCTTATAATAATATATATGCTTCAAAAGGCTAACAATACAAACCCATTCATATAATATAATTATAACATGTCTTCTTTTAGACAGATAACAAATGAACAAGGTGAGATGTAGACTTCAAATTACAGGGAAAATAAGGCATAGGATCAATAAAACCCAATCATTGGACATCATTCGTAATACTAGCATTACATATAATTTTATATCAAGAAACTTAAAGAGGCAAGTGTACATTAACCAAACATGTGTGTACAATTGCAGCTGAAGGAGAAAGGACTGAAGAGCACGTGCTGAATTGTGTAAATTGACCGTAAAAGCTGTTCCTTGAAGGCTGGTTCTGTTTTTATCGCCAAGGAAGTAGTAGAACAGAACAAAGGGCATGACAAGGTGGATGTGAGCATCTTACATGAGAGTCGACAAGGGTGGATATGTAAGCATTATAATTTTATTGTGATATTTCAAATATGAATCAATTTGATTTTCAATATGAATTTGAAATGCATTGAAAATACAGAATCACTTGCTTAAATATCAACTACAATTTAATGTAAATGATAACACATAGAAAGGTGATATGTATCTTAAAATTTGAATGTATTAAATACAATTTTTTGTTAAATATAAAGAGAACTAATATATATCATGATATGCTATCAAGTTAAATGTTTGAGTAAATTAGTTATAATTTAGTTCTATTTTATTTTAAAAATGTTTTATTAATTTAATTTTAATTTGTATTTATATTTGATTAAAATTAAGAAATGTTGATTATAAAAATTTTGACAATTTATATGTTTTTTTCAAATTATTTAGTAATTATGTTTTTACTTCGTTTGTATGAGAATTATGATTTGAGTGTAGTATTTTGAGTATAAATCAATATGATTAACATTTAATTCGATTTAAATTAAAATATTATTTATTTATCTGTTTTTAAAATTAAATTGATGATAAATAATTAAAAAAAGGATTGAAATTAATTATTGTGGTAATAATGAGACATGAGATTTAAATGAAAAAAAATCTTATTTTATATGAGATTCAAACAAAAAAATTTCCAAGTGATAAAAAGACTATCACATAAAGATATAATCCATGAAAAATTAAAAATATTAATTATAAATTTGGTTTGTGTAATAGTATTTGTATTTAAAAAATTACTAATACTATTTTTTTTTTTTCAAACCTCTCTTTTTTAAGTATAGACCACAGATATCTTTTCACAGGAGAGAATCTTGTTTGACTCAAGAATGTACACATCATGATGAAACTAACTATTTCAACAAGCCTTTTTTATTTTTCATGTACAAGACTTGAACCCAAGAACTTTTTGTAGAGAATCGTACTTGTACTAAGAATGAATAAAAAGGAAAGTAAGAATTTTTTTTTAAGAAAGGGTTATTTAAGAATGAGAATAAAAAACAAATAATAAAAAGATTAACTTTTTAAAATTTTTAAATAATATATATCTCCTGTACAAAAAATAAGATATATCTCAAAAATACCTTAAAAACTAAAATTAATTTTCTATTTACCGTGCTTTGTTTGGATGAGGAGTGAAATAGAAAGGAATAAAATAGGATTGATAGAAATAGAGGAGAAATAGAATGAAGAATATATATTTTTTAGATGGATAGAAATAGTAAGGAAGGAAGTAGGAGAATTTCTCTTTGCTAGTTTGGATGAATGAAAAAGGGAGTGGAAAGAAATAAATGAATTATATAAAAAAATTATTTTTATAATAACTAAAAAAATGTAACTTTCTAATATAAAATTTTTTCTCAACATAAAATTATTTATTGTTTAAAAAAATTAATTCATAAATTTTTTTAAAAAATAAACAAAAAAGGAGAGAAATCATTTCCATCCTATTTCATTTATAAAGTAGGGAGAAATGTTTTTTGGCTGGTCCCATGAAAATAACTTCTTTCCTTCCTATTTTTCCTCTCAAACAAACAGTGAAAATGTAGTATTTCTTTCTTATTTTCCTCCTTCCAATTTCCTTTCATTCTATTTCAACCAAAAAAACAAAGGGTAAATAAAAGAAAGGCGGTTAAAGAGAAAAAGACAAATTTATCTTCTGGACTCTATTACTAAATGGGAAGGAAAAAATTTGTAGTTAATGTGGCTAATTTGTTTGATACCATTTCTTATTGACAAGAGAAATTATTCAAATACTAAAATTTTTAGAAGCTAAGTCATAGAAGATGAAAATTGTTCAATGCAAAAAATAATTCATTGTAAGCTGCGGAAATAAATATACTTCTGAATTCAAGCTAAACAGATATTTATAAGAGTGAAAATCCAATGAAAGAGTATCCAATCAAGCACTACACCTTTTTGGTTTGCCCTTCACCCAAAATCTAGAGCTTTATGACTTGTAATTAACTCAAGTTGCAAGATTCCAAACCCAAACATTTCATTCTTTTCATGACTAGTTGATAGATTGGTACACTAGTCTAAGTGCATATTTGAATTCACGTTACATCATCTAAAATCATGTTGAAATACCAACTAACGTGATTTTAGGTAAATAGTCACATGTTTGGTCTCACATTAAAAAAAATGATTTTGAATCCAAAATTAATTGAGTTGAAGGACCTCTAGGTAGCTTTTGCATTAGATCAGAAATTTTATATTCAGTTTTACCACTAGCTTTTTTAAAATAAAAACATCTAAACATAAATTATTTCACTTCAAAATTAATTTTAGAAAATCAAATTCATTTTATACTAATTTTGTAAACACTAAACCAATCATACACTAAAGCAATGTAACCAAAAGTGAAACACTCATCTAAGGAGAATCTCTGTGATCAAGAAACTAAGTGATACAGTGAAAATAAAGAATCGCACTCTGAGTCAGTGCCAAACACCTCAAATGGGTTTCCCTATATTCAGCATATCCCATCCCTAATTACAACCTCCGCTTATATAGCTTCTAGCTTTCTTTGAAATAAAAGAAAATTTGAAAAAGCAAAAACACAAAAGGAATAATAAAAACAGTTATGGCTTGGTGCTTCCCAATTTCCCTCAGCTGTCCCACATCATAACGAAATTCCTGAGTCAACGCAGTTTGGCACGTTTCCTGAACTCACGAGGTGTGCGTGGCTCTTCAGTAACTCGATCCTGGTTTTCTTCAGCATCTTGGGCAATAACATGGGCTCATTCTTCTGCTGTTTGACTTGGGTTGCTTATTTGGGCTGTCCCTCCTTGATTCCCCACCTCAGCCCACTTATCCATTTGGCCTTGAATGCTTTTATTGTCCAAAGCCACTTCAGTCCAGCTATCACTAAGCTAAATCAAAAGCACCAACAATTACTTTGAAGTTTTCATCTTGCAATACGTTAGTTGCTTTAACATCATGATGCATAATTTTAGGGTCACATTGCTCATGAAAATAAACCAGCTCTCTTGCTGTACCTACAGCTATTGTCTTCCACCTTGTCCAATCTAAAGCTGGTCAACCATAAATATAGTCCTGTGAATAAATCCAAAAACATAGCCATAGTAAGTTACCAACCACAATTAGCAGCTTAAGAAGAAAGTAGCTTTGTAAAAAGGAAAAAACAAACAAACAAATAGACAGTTAGAGCAAAGAAGAGTGACACTTCCATAAAAGATAAGCAATATGTTATCAGTGATTGAGTAGTGAACTAAATCAATACAATAAACTGTAAAATTATGATTTGATTAAGGCATATACATAGTAGAACGCAATCTGGTACCATTGTCTATCTCTTAAAATAATACTGATGTATATGAAGGATGAGCAGAGAGCATACGTACAGAGCATGTATCTTAAACTAACAGCTCAGTAGAGTACAAGAAATTCTGCTAATTTTGTCACATTAAAGCCGTTGAAACTTTCCAAGGTTCATATGATTACTCAAACCTTAACCTCTCTTAGAGCTCTCAGTAGTCACAAACTTGTATGCAACTTGGGAATCTTAGGCCACTTAACCCTTATATGTGTAGCTTGTCCTTTCTTTGGTCCCTCCAATAGGAGGATAACAGCTCATAGGAGTTATTCCTGACCACAATGGCAATATATTCTGGTTGATAGTTTTAAATATGATGTTTGACATGTTTAACGTCTTCAATTTTTTTTTCTTTTTATATAAGTGACTAAGTTGCAAGTGATGAAAAAGGTAAGCCTGGGTTCCAATACTTCTTCCTCTTGATTTTTTATATTTGTGGATTTGTTGCCCGTATTCCCATGTATGCTCATACCACCACACTTATTTTGTGGCTGCCATTCATTCTCCTTGGCCAGAAAAGTTAAGCCCATCCTTTTCTATCAGATAATAGCTCATTGATTTGACTAATGCGTATAACACTTGTATTCTAATTGATGATGATCATATATCTAATATCTCACTAGCTTGTGTTTGTTACATTTTTTATTTAAAAGGGCATCGAGTTGTTGGTTAAACCAAAGAAAAATTTACAATTGTCAAGTCTTAGCATGGTTGGATTATAATTTGCCTACATTAAACTGTGATTTGAGACTATGCAAATTAAATTTTATCTAAACATGTACTGCATAATCACAATTGCATCATGTTTGAACATAAATTTGAATCTCAAAGGCTCAAATCATAGTATGATTGAGAATGAAAAAAAGTCACTCTTTCCTTAGGAGAAAGCATGGTTTCCAAACTATATATGCATATTTATGCAGTTAAGGGAAAGACAGTGCACCAAAATATATAGTCAAAATGGAAATCTCATGTTATCATTTTCTTTCCCTTCATCTAATCACTGCCTCCAAAATTCCAAACATTAATAATTTGAAATTTCCTTTATTCCACAATTCATTCGAGCGTTCAACGTTGTGTTTATAGTGGATACATTCATCCTTCTATTTATGAGGAAATCATCATGATATGGATGCATTTATTGGGAAGCAATATCAGCGCAGGAAAATTGTGAAAGATTAGGATAATTTCATATTTTTATTCCCTGTTTAGATTAGGATAATTTTAGCTTTTAAATTCCAGATAATTTAGGATTTCTTTCTATTTTTATAAGATAAGATTCTGCTTAACAGAATCCTTATCAGCCTTAGTTTTGAATTTAGTTTGGATTTAGCTAGAATATATTTTATTAAATAAGATCTTATCAATTAGGATTTCTTATCTTTAGCCTTTAAAAGGGCAGTTTATGACTGGAATGAAATTATCAGAAATTATTTCTTTAGAAAACTTCCTTGTGGGTTAGGAGGGGCTCTGTCAAGGACGAGTCTGCTCCTTGCCTTCACTATAGATCGCAAGGTGTCTACCATCTCTAGACCCGTGACTCGATCCCAAGCAAGGGCACATAACACATCATCCCTTATGCAGCAAAACCAGATGAATAAATAAAAATAAAAGTTGGTACGCAATAGGTCCAAAGCAAATCAGTTAGACTAATCATTACAAGATTTAAAGACACTGAAAACATAAATACAATGGTACAGATTTCCCAAAAAATAAGAAACAAAGTTAAGACTGGAATAAAAGTTTACCTACTTGAATATGCGGGTGAATATTGATAAAGGAAGTAAGCATTGATACAGCAGCAGGTTGTAAGAGAAAATTCCGACTACCAAAACATTCACCCACATGTACCTAAACAAAGGAAAATAATATTGGCTTCAATAAGAATGTCATAAACTGTGAAATTGGACAAGTAAATTTCACAATTCCATAGAGAGGCCAAAAATGCATAACAGTGATGATATTCATTAAAAGTAACAAGAACTTTTGTATTAGTAGTTTCTTATTATTTAAGTTATTTGAAACATATTGAATTATTACAGAAATGATTCAATCTCACTCAGTATAATAAAAACAAGATTTAGCTCAGAAAGCATCTAACCCTACATGCTCGGCTACAGGAATTTCAGGCATACACAAATGATTGGGGACTGGTAGATATACACTGACTTAAAGATTATTCTCTCACGATGTTAAGTTGAAGAATCAATTCACAATAATTACTTTCAAGTTTAGAAACATATAGATGGACACTGATCCGCCAACAGAATGAAAGGATGAGCACTGTTGTATGGGGAAAAGAAACAAATATATGAGCACAAACCACCAGACATAAACCACAATAAAAATTACACTTTTTTGTAATTATCACTGCATGAGGAAAAATCATCTTGATTTTGTTCTTTGCATGTGTGAGTGTGTGCATGAGAGAAGTGGGACAAAGAATGATCCGAAAATTTCTTCTTTTGGAAAATGGGTGACAAGATATCAAAAATTCTGACAGAAGCTCCCCACATTTACCTTCTTTAACGGATAATAAGAAAAAGTAGCTGAACCTTGGAAATTGGAACGATAGAATTAGAAGTTTCATGGGATTTGAATAATTCATCATCGGAGATTTAGATCAGACTCAGTACCAACAAAAAGCACAAGAAATTCATGGCAAAGTAGAAACTCATCAAGCAAAAAGCCAAAAACTACCAATAGTATCCCTAGCCCATAAAGCTCATCCTGTTTGGAACATCTAAAAGGCAATTCAACATGAGAATCTTTTCTCATTTGCCAGTACTAGGTTACCTTGGCATCTCAAACTAATGTTGAAACTAAATCAATGTGGTCTGACATCATTATAAATGTACGCACATCTAAATGTGTCTTATGTGATTAATTGTCAAAAATCAAATGATTGAGGAAATCATCAATCAACAGAAGAAAAGTTTTCAATTTGAAAACTGAGATACTAATTGAACCAAAATCAAATCAAAGTATCATATTAAATAATAACACAGGAACACCCTGATATACTTACACAAAAGTGCAATCTAAAACTATTGCATATTTCAATCACAAATATGAAGTGATAGGTTACCAAAAAGTCGAAAATAAATAGATGGAAACCTGGATGGGAGTGGTCATGGAATCTTGGCCTACAAATAGTCATGTATGTGTCCTGGGCTCTTGGCTAGGTGATGCAGAGTCAAAGACTCCAACAAAATTGTTGGTGTTCATGTAAATCCAAAAAAAAAAAATGTTTGTTCTACTTTGATCTGTACTTCCCAGTAATTGATAAAGAGAAATTATCCCAACACCGAAGCCTCAAGCTTCAATCACAGTAATAACTTCAAAATCTAAGAAAAGAATTAAAAAAAATGCCTGAATGTGTCAACCCAGATTGAAGCTCATTGGGGAGGAGGTAATTGTAAATGCTTCATCTCTATCTCTATCAGATAAAAAATAATAATTAAAATTAAGAAATTAAAAAAATGTCAAAGAAAAAAATTTAAAGAAAAGGGAAGTAAATAAAAAGATTATATGGGTAGTTTGACCTCTGTCATACATCTCATCAGCAAGCATAAAAATGTAGGAGATTCATGCTTATTTGCATAATCTATCAATAAGAGAAGTATAAGTCACTATATCAAGAACCGTGTTTTTGTCATGAAATAAGCTATCAATAAGAGAAGTATAAGTTACTATATCAAGAACCGTGTTTTTGTCATGCATTTTTTTAACGAGATTCATGGACCCAATCTGACATGAAATAGCCTGTTGCTATCTTGCTGTTCTTTATTCCCAACTCCTTAGGATGCTTAATAATACTAAAATAAACTAGCACACTCAACTTCACACACATTAACAAGGGCATTGAAAACCAAAGCATAACTGGTGATTCATCAATTGTTTCAACAGACAATTTTATCTTTCATCAATAGCATATCATGGTAAGTTAATTAAGAAAAAGAAAATAACAAATACAAATATCAAATATCTATTTTTTTTTTATAAAAAAAGAGCAAGTGCTTTCATAATTTATTTGCTTCAAATTCAAATGACTAAATGAAAAATAAGGAAAACAAAACACCCATCCAGGAAAAAAACTAAACAATGATCTCTCTTCACCATTCAAGACATAAAAGGTTAAGAATAACACTCAAAAAATAACATTCAAAAATTAAAAAAAAAATGCATCAATCAAGTTATTTTTATCAGGATTTCTTGATAGACAATTTAACAGAGCATATAAGAAGCAAAACTTACTGTGAATCATTCACCAGGCAAGAAGTAATTTGACAGTCAATCTAATACAAGATCCGAGGAGGATAATTGTAACACTCCTTTAATTTTAAATATAATTCATATTAATTTAATTATTACTTTAAGTTGATGAAAATGTGAATAATTTTTTTTTTAACAATAGAAAAACAGAATTTAGAAATAGAAGTGAAATGATAAAAAATGCTTATGTATAATATATATCCAACTGTACATCATGGTTTGAGTAATACATAATAGTTAAAGAGAAAACAAAAGTACATCAAAAGACATATACTACCTAACCCAATATATACATAAAAAAAAAGATCTTATACAGAGCAGTATTTATCTACCCTTATTTCTTAAGAAAATATTATAAACTAGGTTTTCAAATCTGGAGAAGTATCCTCTGGCTCTTCCTCAACATCATTAGACATTTTAATTTTCTAAAAATGAGCAGAGTAATAGCTTAGCAAGTGCATTTTAATTTTCTAAAATTGAACAAAGTAATAGCCTAGTATAATTTAATAATTTAAATTTGAGCAAAATAATAGCTTAGCAAAGATTAAAGTTTAACATTAAACAATATAACAATAATATTAATAATAAAACTAAAGCCCAAACGGGTTTAGGGGAAAAACCCTTCCTACCAACATGCAAAGTAATTGAAAATTAGAACCAACCTCACTCCCCCCATTACCTCAAAGAGTTGGTAAAGTTGTTGGTGCAGAGCTCCTAAGAAAAGGATTTTTACTAGTTATTGGAAAACTAGTAGAATTTTAGCATAAAAACAAAGTAAAAATTTTTTTTCTAGAGAGAGAGACTCTCTATGGAGACTTACGGAAGAGAAGAGGAGTGAAGAGCTTGGTTCATGTTTCATGGCTATTTATAGGAAAAAAAATGGCCTTAGGTGTCCATTGATGAGATCATCCATGATGTCAAAAATACAATTTTTGATTTATGTTTAATTGAAAATTAGGGACACATATATAAGTAGGTGGTGAATCACCTCTTGGTAGATCAAAAACGTGGGATAGCAGCTGTCCCAACATTTTCCAGTGTAAATTTTAACTGTAATTAGATTAGTTGGTATCGATAAAATCGCCTAAACTTAAAAATTAACTTTTAATACCAAAATAATTAATTTAGATATAAATATGAACAAATGTAATATTTTTCATCAAAAATAATTTCTAAAAATAAATTTTAATTTTTTTCGAATTATAAATATATATTTTAAGCTTAGAAAATTCATATTAAATTCATTTTAATTCAATAAATGCTCAAATTTTTATGAAAATTCTAAAATTACATATTTTACCTAGAAATGTGCTAAAAATATCATTTTCATCGTTTTTGGATGTCAAACTAATACTAAGTTGGTTATCTGACAACTAGGGGTATTTTGGTCATTTTATACAGGAATTTTAGAAAATTCCCAAAAAATTAAAAAATTATATTTTAATACCTATAACATGATTTTAAACTTAATTTGACATTTTAATATCAATTGAATCTTTTTCTCATGTCAGCCCTTAATATTGACAAATAAGGACAAAATCGTCATTTTCTAATTTCTCCGGGCTTCAACTCGGAAAAATTATTGAAAGTCACGATTAGATAGTTTTCGCTATTCTAAGTTTAATCGTGGGAATCAGAATTTTTAGATTCCTTCCCGATTTTTCAGAATTAAATATAGAATAAATAAATAAATAAAACAATTAATTAAGTAAAAGTGTGGGTGTTACAATAATAGTTCTAAAGCAACATGACAAGTAAACTGAACACAAGATAAAATCATGAAATCCTTCATCTGCTTCTATCCAAAATAAAGAAACAACAACTTAATTTGCAGAACTAATAAGATTTCTGTAATTCTAGTAAGCTAACTTGATCACAAAAGTCATGAAAACTTTCTCATTTTGCCATTGAAAAACTTATAAGTGACAAGTGTAACACTCTCATTTTTGCTTATCCTTTTCCTAATTATTTTAAGCATTTAGGTAGGAATTCAAAAATTTTGATTATGTAGTTGCATTCAGAATAATAAATATACTTTAGTGTAGATTTTTCGAATTGGAGCTCGGAAAGTTATACAATGTCTGTTACGTCCTTAAAAAAACTAGTAAATTGCTAACAAGGCAGAAAATTAATATAAATAAGTAGAAAGCTTTAAAATTTATTTCTAATTTACAAATATGCTTAAAATAATAAAATATAATTTTAGAAATTTTCTGGAAATTATTTAATATAAAAATGATTTATTAAGCAATTATTTGGCATTTCTTTACATAAAATAATTATAAATAACTATATAATAATTTTTTAAAAATAAAATAAATAAAAAATATATTTATATATATTATAAAAATATGTTATTTTCAATGGGCTGCACGTTGAAGCCTTAAGAAAGCCCAACACGTTTTTTTTTTCAAGCCCAAATTTAATTAAATCAATTAATTATTAATTAAATTCTTTTCCAGCTAATTTATAAAAAAAAATTAATTATAGAAAAATGTTGCTGCAAATTCACGCAGGTTGTGGAGCTGGCAGCCTTAATAGGATGATAACAAATTTTTTTAGTTAACTTAAAATTAATTTAATACACTATAAAAAAACCAATTCTTATCTTTTACCACAAACTCTCATCCTCTTTCTTCTCCCTTTCTGTTGTATGTCTCTCTCTCTCTCTCTCCCTCTCCCTCTTCTCTCACTTTTTATTTTCATTACTCACTCAAACACACACCAAGCCATACTTTGGTGGTAGATGGAAGCAAAGAGACTTACTCTCTTAGTAGGGGGGTGGGAGAGTGGGGATTAACCTCTTTGTTATCATTTGATCAAAAGTTTGTGGGATTGAGATTGTTCCTCCAAATATCTTAGATTTATTGTCTCTTCTATTTAATTTATTTACTTGTTTTGTGTTAATATGTAATTATTATGGATTTATATGTTGTTTGTTGGTGTGATTGGTTGATGTTTGAATTATTATTGATTATTATGTCAATCCAATTGGTTTAAATTGTTGATTTGTAATTTTAATTGGTTAAAAGCTTGATTTATACGATTAAAACTTGTTATTTGGGTAAAAATATGCTTTTTTATATATCTGAATCATTTTTACTATTTTTATCCATAATATATATTTTGAAAACCTTATTTTTATTCATATTAACTGAAAACTGATTTGACTCAAATATTATTAAAAACTAGTTTATTTTGTTGATATGGCTCACGGCCACAATTAGTAAAATAAAATAAAAAAATTTGTAATATTAATTATAAAAATGATTTTATGATAAATTTAAAGTAAATAGAAAAATGAAAAAGATTAAAACTCTTGTTATAGAATACTAATTATAGTACTCAGATATTATTATACTAGTAATATTACTTGTTGCAAAATATATAGTTATTATTATACTAGTAAATCTATGATATTTTTTTTAACCTGAAGAAAGGATAAAAAAATAAATTAATTAATAAAATTAAATAAGGAAAAAATTATCTATATAAAGCTATTTAAAAGATTACAATCTTAGTTAGATAAAAAGAAATTATTTGCTACCACTTATGCTAGTAATATTAAGAAAAAATTTAAAAATTTGATTGTTATAATGTAAACTTTTTTTTAAGAAAAAGAAAAGGGTATGGTAATCAGTTTTAAAATATAAAAAAAATTATTTTTCTAACTAAAATAGTTTTATAAATCAAATTATAGAAATTAAGAATATATATATATATATATATATTTCAGTTTTCTTAAATAAAGGAATAAAATTAGTTTCAAAAATAAATTTAAGTATTGAATTATTAATTAAGAAAAGAATTGGTCTCATATATTTATATATTTCATTTTTTTTAAGAAGAGTATATTTTAATTGAGGATTAATATTTGTTTATCAACAATAAAACTTAAAAGTTTTAAGTAAGTAATTATAGAAATTAAAACTTTAAAAGAAAATTAATATAGTCTTATTAACAAATAAATATTTTGTAGATTACTATTGTTAAATGATTGTTTGGAATATTATAATATTATTTGATGCAGAGATAAGTGTTACCCTATAAATTGATTAACCGCCTCTAACAGTTGAAATTCTATCGAATTATTCAGAGAATAGTACTGTAACTCAATATCCATCATGCATTGATGTTATGAATTGAGTTCATGAATAAGGACCATACAGTGATGGCATGTGTGCTTGTGATGAGTCTATCGAATTAAGGACTATGCTATGAGAGCATGTGTGCTTATGGAATGGAAAGTTACAGTTTGGTACACCAAGAGATGAAGGTAGGGACCATTGATAAGGTCTAGAGGATATTTGTATCAAGTTGTGAGAGTCCTATGGTCAGGGTAGTGCCCTGGATGTTGAGACAATCATGTAATCAACGTGATAATCTTGACACCTGCTCAGCATCACTGGGATTGGTGTAGTGTATACCCCCTAAGGAGTTGCATGCTTGTTTCTCGAGAAAAATGATGATGATGATGATGATGTTAGAACCATGATGAGGGAGATACGAGCTTCCAGTCACTTCCCAGGATGGATGATGATTGATGATGATAATCAGTGGGGTATGGATCCATACAAGTTATGATAGTTAGGTTGTTTTATGATAACTTAGGTCAGATCCTAGGTCCCCTATTGCATTTGTTTGCCAATAATTTGTTTGCTATTTAGGTTGTAGGTTAATCTTACAAATCTTTTGTGAAAATGATTTGAGGTTATATATATCCTCACTCCTTTGCTTTGTTTCTTTCTTTCTGCTTCTTTGCTCTGTATATGTGTTGGTGACATATTATGAAGATGGAGGATATTGATGTTGAGGCTGCTGAGACTTGGGAAGAATTCAAAGGAAGGTGACGCCATAGAAAAATTATCGTAACTATAGTATATACTTTATATTCTGTTCTAGGATAAGGGTGGGATTGTGTATAGTCACTGCTCTGACTTAGGTCTTTTTTGAAGGTTAGTTATTTATTTATTTGGTCATTTATTCTATAACGAGGCTTAATGTAATCATATTAATAATAGTGTTGTATGTTTATCGTTAAAATGTATGATGTTCACATCTACCTTGAACATATGCTATTTTATAATTCTAGAATTACATCGAAAGAGTTTTTTTAATTAGAACTAAATAAAAAGAAAATCTCTCTCAATTTAATGAAAATAAATCTAATAAATTGTGGGAATAAGTGTTAATGTGATTAGGTGTCACATTTAATGGTATCAGAGCAGTTCTTTCTTGTTAGACTTAGGGTATGATTTTGATTATTTGCATGTGCTTTGTGTTCTTACATTTACCGTTGAAAAACATAAATGTGAGATGAATTGGACTAGTAATAGGCACCAGAAGAATAAGAAAGGTAGCAGACATCTACTACGACCCGCTTGCTTAGAAGACTTGTCAAAGACAACGTGCATATTTAACAAATGAATGTCAAGAATATTACTGATACTGATTAGGAGTATTTTAGTGTGAAAAGTGCATGTCTAGGAAATGTTCTAGCTAGGAAAGACTTGGTGTTTAAGAGTGTCCATTGTGACCCACCTCTCTTTCCTGGGAACTTACCCGGTGTATTGATCACAATCTATAATTACTCTTCTAGTATATTGTATTATTTAAGAAGAGATTAAGCAAACATTTTTCTTATCAAGAAAAGATAATTGGAAGACCAAGGAATGATAATACTTCTCAATGACTATTAGAAAGGATGACCGCTATTATGGAAAATATGTATCAAGACATAGATGTTGAACCTGCTGAGTATAGAGGATTGGAAACTTTCACGAAGAATAATTTGTCTCAGTTTAAAGGAGGTTTTGATCGAGATGGTGCTCAGCTTTGGATTGATGAGATCGAGAAGATTTTTACTGCTATGGCATGTACTGATGCACACAAAGTCACCTTTGTAGTGTTTATGTTAGTAGGAGAGTCTGAGAATTGGTGGAGGTTCATTAGGCAACAACTAGAGGCTAAAGGAAGGTAGATTGCTTGGGGAGTTTTTAAGCAGAGATTTCTAGAAAAGTATTTTCCAAAAGATCTTAGTAGGCAAAAAGAAGTTGAGTTTCTAAATATAAAGCAAGGTAATATGTCTATTGGAGAGTATGCAGCAAAATTTGATGAGTTATCAAAATTTTGTCCATATTTCAATGAAGGAGTGGATGAACGCTCTAGATGTTCAAGGTTTGAAAGTGAGTTGCGTCTTGATATCAAGCAACCTGTGGGGTATATGGAGATTACCTCCCAAATCTGTGATTTAACATCCAAATGGAATGCCACCACTTTGTATGGAACAAGGTGTGAAACAAGTAAAGCTGTCAAAATTGGCCCAGCCTAGTAGGGCAAGCAAGTGAGGTTGGCCCTAGAAAATGCAGTCCTAAAAATTACCAAGCCTATTTGTCTTGGTATTATTTACTTTTTCTCTGTAAAAATTAATTAAAGTTAAGCCAAAAATAGAATAGGCCAATTTTGTGTCAGCCCAACAAGCCAACAGGCCAAGCCAGGCTAGTGAAAAAGTGGCCTATAAGAAATCCAGGCTGGATCGAACCGACTTGCTTCCCATCCCTTGGCCTATTGGGCCTGGTCAGGTGGCCTGTTTTGCCACCTATAGAAACAATTGTGGCCTCCACTATTAATTGCTTATATCCTCAAACATTAATAGGATGTGAATGTTTTTGGAGGACCTTTGAAGGTCCAATCTAATTAATGTAGAAACATGTTTTCATTGTGTATCTAACCCAACCTATATATAGAATAGAAACTTGTTTCTGTTTAGATACACAATGAAAACATGTTTGTTTTCATTGTGTATCTATTCTATATACACAATGGAAACTTGTTGTCATTGTGTATGTACACACAACGAAATTAAATCTAACGGTACAAAAAAATAAAGACCAAAGCGGACTCACTCATTAAAGATTTGTGACGGAATTCAAGGGCCTACAAGTGTGAAGGGGGAAGGAAAAGGAGTGCGACAAGGGAAAGGGAGTGCAAAGAGGTTAGGGGTGTCAAAGAAGAAGGGGGTGGGTGGGAGAAGGGGTGAGAAGTGATAGGTTAAAGAGGTAGGCGGGAGGAGAAAAGGTCAAATAAAATAGTCTTTCTAAACTTTTCACCAAAAAAAAGGTGTGAAATTAGTGAACAAGGGGTGAAAATAATAGGACCCCCATTTGAGTAACAAGATTGAGTGGAGGGAAGAAAATACTCAAATAGGAATTGTTTGAGTTAGAAAACAAAAAATGAAAAAAAATGTTTTATATGTTTTCAAATTTTAGGTTTAAAAACTAAAAAAAGGACAATTTTTTGAAAATGATTTCAGATAGTGATGCCATCAAATAAGTTCTAGGGTGCATTTGATACACATCAAGGTCAATACAAGGAGAACAACACAAGACAAGTGCTTAAGTTATAGGACAACATTTTATCAAATACATTGTTTGGTGGATAACGGGTAGTACAAACAAAATAATGTAAAATTTACTGCAATACTATTTTTAATATAAATTATCTTAATATGACGACAATGGTGGTGGTGGTGATAGTGACAACAGTGGTGGCGACACCAGTGATGGTGGTGGAGGAGAGACAAAAGAGAGAAAATGGGTATTTTTGTCTTTTGAGTACTTTACACTTAGGACAAAAAGTTGTCCCATGATTTATTGAGTAACAACAAATAGAGGTTTTGTTTTTTCCATCTTTCTTTCCTTTGTGTTGTCCTATGATCTTTTTTTTTTTTTTTTAAATTAAATAGGGAACAATGATACTTGTGCTGTCTAGCATCTTAATTTTTAGCAAATCAATCGGACCCCTTTGTTTTTATTTTTAAAAACATAAAAAGTATTTCCTATGCTTTTTCAAATTACAACTAAAAATATCACTTTTAAATTTGGGAGACATTTACCTCAAATTTGAAGGACTAAAACTATATTTAAGCCAATATTTTATTATTATTGATTGTATCATCAATAATAATAAAATAGCATTTGTCTTTTATCTACACACGGTGGCTAGGAAAAAAAAAAGGAAAGAAAGAAAAAGACATCTGAAGCTTCACAGAAAGCTCTTTTAAGTATGCGTTCTTGTTTGAGTATGGAGGCCCAACACTCCACCCACAATCATACTAACCTGTCAATATTCATGGCTATGCGATCATGGTGCTAATAATGCACCAAATAGTTAAGATTGCATTTTCTTTGCTAATTTCACCGAGTTCTATATATATGCCAACTTTAGAACTTACATCAAATTTTATGTGTTCCAAATTTGAACACCACTTTTGACAATTTTTGACACTTCACAATTTTATATGTAACATATATTTTAATCACTTTGTTGATTTATTTACATATATTTAATGAATGACAATAAATATATAAAAAAAAAAATTCAAGGTAAGACGAAATGATATATGTATTGAACAATATAGTAAACTAAGCAAATCAAATTTATAAATATATTTTTTTTGCAAAAAAATTACTCTCACATATTTCACCTGTGTATCACACAGTGCACAATGTAGTTCCATATATATGTAACATGCCATAAACTTATATGCATTCTATGATAAAAACCTTACACTGTGTTTGGTAGAGATGAAACCAATAGAATGAGAGGAAATGGATAGGAAAGAAGAGAAGATGAAGTAGGTAAGAAATAGAGGTTGTTTGATTTGAGAGAAATAAAAAAGAAATAGAGTGGAAATATACTATTTTTGACTTTTGGGTATTTTAAATAAACGAATAAAATAACACTTATGGCCTTATCTATTTTTGACAGTGTTATTAAAATATAATTGTCGAAAAAGTCCAATAACAGACACAAAATGGGCCATATATTCAATTATGTTACTCATATAATTGAATATATGGCCATAACAGTGCCATATATTCGATTATAGGAGTAGCATAATCGAATATATGAAGCTACAAAGGAGAAATTTAAAATGGCCATGTATATATATTTGATTACATGTTTCAATCTTTATGTATACATGTATTAGTAAATATTTATATATTTGTAATTATTTATATATTTATTTAATTTTAAAAATCAAATTTCAGGTTTCAATATGTAAAACACATGTTCAAATATGTGAACACAATATTCAAATATGTAAAACACATATTCAAATATGTGTCTTATATAATTGAATATTGTGTTCACATATTCAAATATGTGTTTAACATATTCGAGTATTGTGCAGATAGCAATCGTGGAAGAGCTCGACGAAAGTGTTCGAGGATGCACTACACGAAGACAAAGCAAGGACCACTAACGGAAAGTGAGACTTCTTCTCACATTTCCTCACATTTCTTTGCACAATTGGAGGGGCTAAATTTCACGTGGGTCCCATAAAAAATTTAAAAACTTCTCGCTTACTTCCACGCCACCAAACGAAGGGAACTTTGGGACTTTGTCACACTTCTCTTCTCTTCTCTTCTCACCTATTTCGACGCAACCAAACATAGTGTTAATGATAATTCGCTTGATTTACATTGTTAGAGTCAAAAATATAACTATGTATCTGTTAATGTTTAATTTTGTTTCAAAGCTCTTTTTGTCTTGGATGGGTAATGATAATAATATAATAATAAGTTAATCTCTTGTGATGTGAAGTAGTTTTACTAATTCAATGAAACAATATATAATTTTATAATTCGTGTTGTCAACACCCAATTTTATCCGGGTTAAAATATTTTTAATTGAATTTAAAAAAAAAAAGTTTAATAATAAAAAGAGAGAAAATAAAATTTTGTTGAATAAATTGGGCTCAAATAGTTTTTGTTTTGTTCTTGGGCTTACATGTCTTGGAGGCCCATGGTCTAATACAAAAAAAAAATGAAAATGAAAAATACAATAAAAAGGAAAGGATCTAGAATGGAAGTGGTTACAATCACTTTTCAAAATTTAATGAAAAATTAAAAACAAAAACTGAAATTGGAGGGAGGGGTAAGGGCACTGGATGCCTATTTAAAATGAGTTACAAAGAGAAGAAAAGGGAGCTTTCTCAAAAAAAAAAAAAACTTCAAAATTCTCTCTAGAAATCAAAAAGACACATTCAAGCAAAATTAGAGAAAATAATCAAAATTTCACAGACATTAGCAAAGAGATTCATTCATCCTCATCCATTTTCACGTTATCCTCTACAACTGAAACTGTGATTCCTCTTGTTGACAGAGTTTGGAGGTATTATTCTCATTACCTTCATCACATAGTCTGTAGCTTCATTTATATTGTGTATTATAGCTTGTTTGAGTTTTTGTTTACGGTTATTCATCCTGTAAATAGAAACATCGTTGATTGCATTGTTCATAGAAATCTCATGAGTATTCTTTTACTATCATAATTGAATCTCATTTGTTAACGTTACAATTTTCCTTTCATCGCTTGGTTACGTATTCGCGCATCCTATCACAGCATAATTGATTCATTTTTTTTAACTCTCACCGAATTGAAGCATACTCAAATTTTTGCACAACACACACATTGATTTGTAGATAACCGTAATACACTTGGAATCTCATATTGAGTATCCAAATAATGTTCTGATTTCAAAAATAGATAATAATAAAAAAATAATAATAATAAAATAGACAGAAGGCTAATTCGCTCCTCCACCACTCACCATCGTCGCGGCGCGAATTTGCGCCGGCGTCTTCACGTAGGGTGCTTTAGTTCGTATCGTCACCATATAGCATCACCTCTTACTCTAATCTGTATCTCCACCATCCACCATGCCACCATCGAAGAATGACATGTCAACACCATGAGTCCGCGAATCAAAACCATGGTCCCGTCAATCACTGCCATGCCTCAGCCGCTTTGTCCCCTCTCGTGCTTCCCTTGTAACACGAACCAGTAATGCACTTCATCGCAAGCGCTGCGAACCCGCATTCATCCATGCCTTAACGATGCAAACCTCCACTAGCCACCGCAATGACGTTGTGTCCTAGCGGTGTGATACATTTTTTGTCTTCGCAGCAACGTAGTATCTGTCCCCCTGGGTCTCTTTTAAAGACGCACCGCTTGGGATACAATAATCCCCTGACCCTATGTTACTTTGAAATGGGCCTGGGGCCCCAAAGTCTTTTATTTTTTAGATGCGAAGAGGAATAGCATGCTTAACCCAAAATATTTCTTTGCTTTACCGATCCATTTTTTTTAATTGAATAATGAAAACAAGAAAAAATAAAAATATGAAAACATACATATTTGATCACATTTTTAGTTTATGTTCTTTGTTTAAAACTAACAACACTTTGGTTTTTTCTTCAGAATTATGTAAAGAAAGTAAAGTAAGAATTTTATTTCCAAGTTAAAACCTTTATTAAAAAAAAACAAAATAATAATAATAATAATAATAATAGTAATAGTAAATAATGATAATAATAGTAAATTTAAGTGATTAACATAGAATCTGTAGATTACGTTTTCATAATACTTTTGGTTTTTTTTATATATATGATAATGATTATAACTAGCTTTCTTTAGTAAATAAATGAATAAATAAAATATAAAAAATAAATAACTAAATTTAATAATGGCTATTGTGGATGCACTTCCTATTTGGACATTATTAAAGTTTTAAAATATTAATGGTAATAATTTTAGATGCACTTCTTATTTGGTTATCACTTTTTAAATAAATATATAATGTGTATAATAGAAATATTTTAATAAAAATCACATAATAAAGGATTTAATGATAGTCATTTTGAATGCACTTCCTATTTGACTATTATAAAAATCTTAAAAGGTGAAACGATAACCATGTTGGATGCATTTCCTAGTTGGTTATTGTAAAAGCCTTTTAATTTAAAATTCTAAATATTTTAAAACAAACTTTTTTTAAATAGTAATAATAATAATAATAAAAAAAGGTTTTTAGTAATATCCACTTTGGGTGCACTTCCTGTTTGGGTATTGCAAGAACCTTAAAAGGTGCATTGATAACCATTTTGGATGCATTTCTTATTTGGTTATTGAGAAAGCCTTTAAAGTATAAAACTAAAAATAAAAAAATTCAACCAACAAAACATTTTTCTATCCAAAGAACTACGTGAGTCTGAATTCCTCATTGCATCGGAGGATACGTAGGAGCAGAAGCCTACTCCTGTCGATCTCAAAAACAATAAAAATAAAAAAAGTAATGATAATTATTTATTTAAAAAAACTACAATAAAAATATAAAAAAATAGGATTAATAATTTTATAAGCAAGAGGATAAGACAATTAATATTTTCACACATCAAGTTAAAAGGTAACCGTTTTTATAACGAACGTCATAGGGTGCTAACACCTTCCCTATGCATAATTGACTCCCAAATCCAATCTGTGGTTCAAGACCATTTTTAGGATTTTTCCAAGTTTTCCCTTAATAAATTATGGTGGCAACTCCTCTGTTTTTAATATCATTTTCGCCATTTCGTCGTGACCTCGGTTGCGACACGTGTTAGAAGAGCAACTAATATGAAAGAGGGAAAAAATTTTATAATCTTGTGGAAGATTTCTACTTCTTTTTTTATTACTTTTTGTGGAAAATTTCTGGATGATGCTAGTTAATAAAATCAACAAACAGATTGGTTTAATCTCTAAAAGTAAAAAACAACGGTGCTTTTATTATTATAAAAAATTTCTAAATCCATTAGATCCAATATATGCATCCCCATTCTGACCGGACATCATTTGAGAGGTTGGGCAAAATATTTTACCATTATTGATTGCATCGTCAGATTTCATTGTGTTATTTTATTTTACACAGGTTAGCCAGAAAATAATATTTTCTTTGATGCATGGCTAGGATAAAGCTGTAAGTTTCCTCTCTTGTTGGACTTTGGAGAAACAACCCAACACTCCTCCAGCTACAATACTAACCTCTCTTCTCAGTTCTAATGCTATGGGATCCTCATCTTCGCTTGACTTACTTGTGTTCTTCAAGTCAAAAGTATAATTATGTACCTATCTCTGAACACCCAATTTTATCCGGATAATTATTTTTAAAAAAATAATAATAAAAATTAAAAGAAGAAAGAAATAAAAAGGAAACGGAAGGAAATAAATAAAACATGTAAATAACTTAGGTTTTACTCAGTGGACTAATGTGTTTAGACTTATAATGAAAAAATAGTAATAATAAATAAAAAAAAGTAGAAAATCAATTTAAAAAATAAATACTTTTTTAGAGCGTATTGTTTTTGGGCTGTGTAAGCTTAAAAACCCATCCAAAGAATAAATCTGAAAATAACAAAACAAGGAAAAAAAATGAATTTAGAAGTTACTTGTTTTGGGCCTATCTAAGAAACAGACTACAGGCCCATTATTATGAAAAAACAAACACTAACAAAAACAGTAAAGGGGGAACGTGAGAAATGCTAGCATTTTTTCTAAACTTGCAATGCAACTTTCTGATGTATCTATAAACTATACAAATGAAGGCATTCACGGTACACGTGTTGCTTTGTGGATTTTTTCTCATTTTTTGTTTATTTTTTTATTAAGGGCAATTTAGTCTTATAAAAAATTAGAAAAGTCTACTGCACTGCTATATAGTACGTGAAAAAGCTGTTCTCCGCAACCTACTTTAGTGGAAATGGTTTTGGGATACAGGCACAACTATATTAAGAAACTTTTTTTCACTGGTTCTTTTTGACAAGCGAGAGCATCAGAGAAACTTCTTTAACTGGTTCTTTTTCACTTGATACTCTGCTTTTGTGGTGGGTCAACCCGATTGTCTATATTGAGGATCAAGTAAGTTGGGCTTTGGTGTATAACAACTCATCCTCTTTCATAGCTCACTCTGGTGGAGAAGAATAAGCATTGCAATACCTTACTCATAAGGGAGAAGGAGTTTATGCAAGTAATATACTAATTTTTTCCATTGCCTCTTCTGTCAATGTGCTTGCGACAGCAAGTGCACTGACTGATTCATTTTCCTGCTATATCTATTTCAATGGTTTGTTACCATTAGAGCTAATTTAGTGAAAAATACAATTACGTAAATAACTCATCATGGATTTTTCAAAACTCAGTTTTAAGAGAATTACTATCATTTAAAAGGATTTTTGGTAGATACAATTTAGTTATCCATTCTAGCTTCATAGGTCCATATAGCTCACCTTGAAAATTTATAAAATCATGAATCAGCAAAAACATCACAAAAGCTTCACACACAAACTAAGGATAATGTATGCAAGGACGGAAAGATGGAAACTGAAATGGGTTCATAGGTATGATTGGGTGGATGTTAGTTTGTTTTTGTCAGAATCACTATAAGACCAAGTACAACTTATATTAGTACATTTTACTTGATTTTCTTTCATGTAGTTACTTATTAATTTATTGGTTTTGTTTGTCTAAATTTGCACTCTACAAATGAATCTGGTCATGTTTGATGTATTTGTTCAAACTCAAGTGTATGATTTTGTTTGTTTTAACCACTTTCTAATCCATGATTTTTTTAAGCTATCTTTGCATAACTCTGGAACCACTGGTACGTTTACAGTGTAAGATGGTTAGAATGAGCATTAAAATATTGTTTTCCTGGTATGCACAGGACATGAATGTCAGTATTAGTGATTGGCAAATGGTACATATCTTTGAGTCACACATTCATAAATTTTTCAACATCCGCCCTCATTCTCTCTGTCGTTTCTTTTTGCAGAAAGAAAAAAAGCATTGGCTGAGCTTAACCCAGATCCTGGCTTTCTTTTTCATTGAAAGGATATTACAATGGTATGTTCTTTTTATCAATTTATTTCATTGAAAGACAGTCTTATTCCAAGTTGCAAATATACAAGTTGATTAATCAACAATCTAAGCTAAAAGTTAAGTTCTCGGTCATCATGTCTAAATATATTGCAGGTAAAGGACATGAAACATACATGATAGAAGCATCTTTCGTTTTGTCATATCATAGAAAAATAATGGCATAAAAAATATTAGTGCCAAGTGTTTTATCTAAGAGAGGTTTAGCGCCAGCAAAAACCAATGGATGTTGATGGATGTTTTCTTGATGCAGACATCGGAGTAGCTGGACAAGTCCACGTAATAGCTTCAACATCAGCAGATGAACAGAAGAAATTTGGTATGCTTTGTTCTTTAAACCCAAGAAGATATGTTCATAGAGATTATTCAAGCTTTCTTATATAATTTCTCTGTCATTGGTTTCATAGTCATTCTGCAGTCTAAATCAAAACCTACATTGATATTGTTATAAGATTTCTTATCTTTTATTTCAATGATACTAAAGTAAACAGAGCTAGGATCTAAACATCTATTTGTATTTTTTTTTTTGTGGTTGTGGGGGGGAGGATAAAATGATTGACAGTTCTTTGCAAAAAAAATTACTTCTTTGAAGGGTCCAATTAAACTCTAAACATTTATATTGTGAATATGGGGAAGTTTTAAAATTTTTGAAACTCTGGTCAAGTCTCATTGTAGTGTGACTTTGTTTCTCTATGTGCAGTTTTATTGTATGACATAGTATGATACGGGATATACTGTAACTTGGGCTACAATACAATTAGGGTGTATTTAATTTCCATTTTTAAAGTAACATTCTTATTCCATGTTATTTATCAATACTATCTTTTTCTTTTACGAACTTTCACGCGCTTTTTATCAATCTTTTAAAATAGCAATCCTATTCCATGTTCTTTTTCATTGAAAGGAAGTCTTATTCCAAATTA
The DNA here is from genome assembly GCA_004329165.1 of Spatholobus suberectus. Classification (NCBI taxonomy): domain Eukaryota; kingdom Viridiplantae; phylum Streptophyta; class Magnoliopsida; order Fabales; family Fabaceae; genus Spatholobus; species Spatholobus suberectus. The sequence continues at coordinate 15,841,726 of CM014737.1, forward strand.
TTTATCAATCTTTTTATTTATTTTTTATGAACTTTGATGTTAAAAATGGTCCATCCTGAATCAAACGCTGACAAAAACATTGAGCAGCAAAACAAAAGAAATGATATGCAAAACTATTTGCTGGAAGCACGACTTTAATGTTAGTTTTAGCCAAATGGATACAAAATAGTTCTGATGATTTAATTTCAAATCAATTTAATACGATACTGATTATTATTTTTATTCTAAAACAACAAACATTTAAATGTTAAAAATATGTTGTATAATCATTAATTTGAATTTTAATAAATGAAATACATGTTATATAATATATGGTCTTAATATAGTGTTTAAAATAAATATTTATAATATTTATTTATTTTATCAAATTTGTATTATAAATATTTCTTTTGTCACTAAAGTGATATAAAATGCTGTCAGGTTTTTAATGCCTTGGTTTGAAGTGCTGTAATTTTTTGAAACATTTGCAGATACTTTTCAGACAATTGTTCTTTGTAATGAGACCAACGTGATTTATGTTAAATCACAACTTATATTTCTTTGATTTTTTTATTAATATTTATTTAAAAAAATTCTCAAAACTCTACATCATGTTTCGTGAGAATTTGTCCAACCCATTTTCGTAGCAATACTGTTTTAACAAATGGTTAACATGAGTTTGGGTTTTAAAAAAGATAATAATTAAACTTAATTATATTGTTGTCTCTTTAATTATAAATTGTGTGTACTTTATTTAGAAACGTATAGTCTTTTAATTTTAACTTTTAACTGAGTTAGTTCGAAACCTAATATTCATATCAATTTTCTTACTTTTTATAATATACAAATGTAAGTAATAATATTGAGCAATATTTGATTATTTGCTAAAATTTTAAACTTTTACTTTTAGTAAAACTAATATTATTGTTAAAATGCACTTGGTTAATCATCATAAATTAATTTAAATTTGAATAATATACTCATAATAACAATAATTTAAATTTAAGAAAATTATAAAATCTTAAAAGATTAATCTAATTTTTATAGTTGTGTGTGAAGATCACTATATAAAGAGAGGAAAAAGGATAATATAAAAAGTAAGCTAATTGAGATAGTAAAGAGAGTGAGATTCACTCTCCAAAGTTAGTGCTCAAATTTATAATATAAGATTAGATTATTATTATTAAAGCTTATTTTGAATTTCCATGATAGTTTATCTAAAAAAATTTCCGTAAAAATGATTATTTCTCTTAAAAAAACTGAATCAAACATGAACCTATGTTTAGAATAATTTTGTATTAATTTATTGAAAATTTAATGTGATACTCATGATATAAAATGATACTATTTTCACTAAGGTGATATAATTAGTTTGCCATATATGTGACACTTATACACACACACATATAACAATTAATGTTAAGTATTTTAAAAAATTATTAAAGAACAATTTATTTCCATTTAGATATTATTAACCGTAGCCCATGAAAATTGCCTCATTAATAGATTGAAAGTTTTTAAAAAATTATTAGTTATAATTTTTTATATAAGAATCATAATAAGTTTTGCTTAAGTCTGTGAGCTTTGATGTTAAAAATGAGAAAAGTTCTTTCTTTTTAAATTTCCAATAAAAAAATACGGTGTATTAAGATTATGAAATTGTACATAATATTGGTCACATCGACAAATTTTTTAATTATATTTCAAACAAATATATGAGTAAGTTATTTGCATTTTGTAGGATTATTAATTCAATAAGAGAATCAAATATAAGGAATAAGTACAATTTTATTCGACTGAAGCAATAAATGTACTAGAATTTAAAAACACCAAGAATTTTCCAACAGAATAAACATGTTGTTATGTAACTCAATATCACATTTTTTAAATAAAAAAATTATGTATATGATAAAATAAATTTTCTCTTAAATTGCTATACATGTGTTTTAAACTTCATCAAATATATGATGGAGTATTTTACTATATATGTCTAATTGTGGACGGTTGTTAAGTTTATGTAGAAAGTTATTTTACATTGTCAAATATGGATGACACCCGTAATAATGATTCGAAGAGTGCAAGGGAGAATAGAAGAAGGATTATCAAAAATAAAAGACAAAGAACGGGCAAGGAAAATATAGGTAATTAGTACTGCAAGCTTGCAACAAATATGGCGAGAGCTTCTATTTCTTTGTTTAATTTTTTGTGTTCATGCAGAAACATCATCGAGATCATTCACTCCAAATGTTGCAAACAATGAAAATATGGCTACAAGAAATTATTCTAATGTTGGAAGTCCCTATTCTTTTATTAGATCTCCTCTCTTATCAATAGAAAATGGTTAGTATTTATTTATATGTTATTCAAGTTAGTAAATATATTTTGCTTGATAAATTAAATTAATATTTTTTCTATCAATTCATAATGTTTTCTCCTTCCAAGTACTTTAAAAGGCAAGAACTTTCTGTATCATGCCCCCCAACCACCTCCACCTCTAAAAAAGGTTAGTAAATACTTATGTTAATTTTTTATTCTTTATAAATATGGTGAACAGTGTATATATTTTAGTGCTTATTTTTATTGATAATCCAAATTATATTTGGATATATAACTCATATTGTATATCTAAGTAAGATATATTTTTATGTCTCTTTTTTTTTTTTTTTGAAAATAATTGCAGTCCCCCTTTAAGAATTATGTTCATGTAATTTATAACTAACTAGCAAGTTAACTCTAAAATACAAAATTTATTAACAATTTTCTCTATTAATGTGAAAATTATATTTAGGTACTCTAACTTCTACACCAATTGTCAAAAATCTTAACTCACATTTGAAAGCTAGAAATCATATCATCCAGAGAGACCCAAATATTAAATCAATTGCTTGAAATGGTTCCAAAGCTACTGTTGAAGAAGAAGGGAATATGTTGTTGGCAAATAATGAAGATGAAGGTATTTATATGATTGAAATTTTCAACCCTTGGCTTTAATGTATATTCGTTTCTAAGTATATTAACTTGCTCTTTTAAATACAGGGATAACCAATGTTAATGCTAAGATTGGTAGTGAAAATGAAGGAGATATCTTAATGCAATAATTAAACATATTATTTGATCATGTTCTATATGAAGAGAGTGAGGAACAAGGTATTTCTTCTACTTATTCCCTTTTCTTAAAAAAAATTAAATGTCAAAGGAAATGCTTAATTTTAACAAAATTTCTTTTTACTTGAAGAATATCTAGATTTTGGACATTGCAATTGTCAGTGTTCTTATTGTGGAGCTTTGGTGTGGTATGAAGAACGGTCGAAAAAAACAAATAGGCATTGAATCCAGAATTTCCTATATGTTGTATGAAAGGAAAAGTGCAATTGCCTTTTTTACAAAGGCCACCTGAACTTTTATGGAATTTGATCAATAGCATTGATGCCAGAAGTTCTACTTTCCTTGAAAACATTAGACAATACAATAGCATGTTTTGTTTTACTTCTATTGGAGGAAAAATAGAGACCTCTTTAAATGATGGGTTGGACCTCCGCAATTTATTCTTGGTGGTCAAAACTATCATAGAATTGGATCATTACTTCCAAATGAAGGAGAAAAGCCAAAATTTGCTCAACTATATATCTATGATACCCAAAATGAGATATCAAACCGAATGGGTCACTTCAGGTTAGTGTGCTATTTTGTAAATTTACATTTTGTATTATTAGATATTAATATTAGATATGATACAAGTATGGATCTATTATCATAAATATATTTATGATGAAATTGTATCCTGGCAACTAATGAAAAAATGTATTTTCCATAGTTCATTATAATTTTAAATAAATATTGATTTTAATGAAGTAATGAATACATGGTTGCTATTTTAGATAAACATAGGTAACATAAAATATAATCAATATCATAACTGAACAATAATTTTTTATGAAGATCTTATCATTATACATTAATTATATTTAATGTTTTCATATCGTTTATAGTAATATATCAAATCCATTCAAGTATGATTGAACACAAGCGGGAATAGATTTCTCAAAACCTTAGGTCAAAATAAAAAAATGTACATAACAGAATTAAGTAGTTGGTTAATTTAAAACTCTAGACAATGAGGTAATAATGCATATCAAAGAAAAAAATAAGAAGTTTATTTATTTATTTATATTAATTATTGAATGTTTGAATGTTTACTTTTTTAGGTAGAAGTTTGTTTGTTAGCTATATTTGCATAAAGTCCTTTTTTTTTATTATCTCTTTATGGTCGACTTCTAAATGCAGCCACAATTTAAAATATCTCATCAAAGTAATTGAAAGTGCTTTACTTTTTTCTTTCTTTTTTTATAGTTCCAATGAGAAAACAAATATTATTGATTCTTCATTAGTTAAAGATTTGAAATACATGATGGATCAACATAATGTGTTGGCCCAATCATTAAGACTAGTTAGGGATTGTTTTAAAGAAGACCAATGCATAAATTTGTCTCTTAGATTATTCAGAAATCAGGTCAGGGGATGCAAGAATATATAATCTTCCAACAGTTGATGAGGTGGCAGCTCTTATAGTGAGTGATTTTGATAATTATGATGTGGGTAGAGCTATTGTAGTTCAATGTCATAGTGGAGCCTTAAAAAGAATCCATGAGACTCATCCTGCTTTTATTCCTCTTCAATATCCATTGATATTTCCATATGGAGAGGATGGATATCAAGAAACTATTCCTATTAGACAGTCTGTTGATTCATCAAATAGAAAAGGACAAGAGTTTCCTTTAGAGAGTTTATTGCTTTTAGAATTCAAGAAAGAGAGTTTGAATTTGGAAATATTGTGAATAGTAGAAGATTATTTCAACAATTCATCGTTGATAGTTATTCTATGATTGAGTCTCAAAGATTATCTTTCATTAGTAATAATCAAAGTACGATTAGATCAGAAATTTTGCGTGGATTGGAAGAAGCTGTTAACAAGGGTGAAATTGATCCTGCTACTTCTGGGATGCGTATTGTTCTTCCATCTTCTTTCATGGGTGGAATGAGATATATGTTTAATAATTGTCAGGATGCAATGGCTATTTGTAAGAGGTTTGGATATCTAGATTTGTTCATAACAGTAACATGTAACCCAAAATGGCCATAAATAACTCGCTTCACAACTAAGAAAGGCCTTATTGCTGATTATCGTCCTGACATAACATGTAGAGTTTTCCATATGAAGTTAAATGAAATGATGACAGATTTCAAAAAGGGTAATTTCTTTGGCAAGGTTGTAGCTGGTACATAATTTTTACTATTTGGTAAAATGTTTTAAATTTAATTATTTTTTACATTTAACTATAAAAATGCTAAAGTTTAAACATCTGATCAGGCATGTATACAGTTGACTTCCAAAAGAGAGGTCTGCCACATGCTCATATTTTATTATGGTTGCACCAAGACAACAAACTGGAAACAACTGATTCAATTGACAATGTAATTTTAGCCAAATTGCCCAATAAAAGTAAATGTCCAAAATTATTTGATATTTTTTCGACATTCATGATGCATGGTCCTTGTGGACAAGTAAAAAGTAACTCACCATGTATGAAAGATGGAAGGTGTTTAAAATTTTTTCCGAAGAAATTTGTGTCCAAGACTTCATTTAATGAAGAAGGATATCCAATTTATAGGAGAAGGGATACCGGAATAACCACTACAAGGAAAGGCACTGAATTGGACAATAGGTTTGTTGTTCCCTACAACCCAAAGCTGTTAATGAAATATCAAGCTCATATAAATTTGGAGTTTTGTAATAAATCCAATTCTATCAAGTATTTATTTAAGTATGTTAATAAAGGACCAGATCGAGTCACTGCTATTGTGACTTCACAGTCAAGAGTTGATGCAAATATGCTCATTGTAGATGAGATTAAGCAATACTATGATTGTAGATATTTATCACCATGTGAATCGGCATGGAGAATATTTGCTTTTGACATGCATCATAGATGGTCTCCTGTTCCAAAGATTGACTTTTCATCTTGCTAATCATCAATCAATAGTATTCAAAGATTATGAAAGGATTGATCATGTTGTGTAGAAAAATAAAGATAAGAAAACAATATTTCTAGCTTGGATGGAGGCAAACAAAATGTATTCTAAGGGAAAAAATTTGACTTATGGTCAATTTCCTATGCACTTTGTATATTGTAGCAAGCAACAACAATGGTTTCCTAGAAAGACAGGCTATTCAATTGGCAGGCTTCATTTTGTTTCTCCTGGAACTAGTGAGTTGTATTATATGAGACTTTTGCTAACTATTCAACGAGGATGTACACGTTTTGAAAGTATAAGGACAGTTAATAATCACCAGCATATTAATTTCCATGAAGCATGTTATGCAATGGGATTGTTATCAGATGATAAAGAATTTATTGATGGTATCAAAGAAACTGCAGAATTGGCTTCTGGTTCTTACTTGAGAAAGCTTTTTGTTATGTTGTTGATGTCTAACACAATGAGTAAGCCAAGATATGTGTGGGAACAAACTTGGGAGTTTTTGGCTGATGGAATTATTTATGATCGAAGAAAATTATTACAAATCCCAAGTAAGTAATATTATTTCAATGTGATATAAGATGATAAAATGCTTTGGTTATTTTTTAATATTGATCTTTGATTGTAGTTGTTTTATCTATTTATACATGAAATGCACATGGTCATCCTACTTAATATAACATCATTTATTAGGTTGCTTATTTAAACTTGGTTTTATTTACATATCTTCATATTGAAAATTTTGAGTTGATGATCTTGTGCTTGATTGAAATAAATAAGTTACTTCATTCAATGGGAAATCTTTAAAGGATTTTGATTGCATGCCTTTCCCTAACGAATCTGCAATAAATGAATTTGAAAATACATTCTTTGTGGGCCATTCGGCTAACCTTGCTTTATTGCCTAGTGGGTGGTGTATCCCGCTTGGCAGGTAACCACGCCCGGTGGGCAATGAAGTCGCTCAATGCCAGCACAGGGTCCACGCCGGGCAGGTCTGAGGCTTTCTATTTTATGGGTCTAGTTTATTTTACACCCCATTTAGCCTAAATCCACTATAAAAAGGAGAAAATATACATTTAAGGATATTCTTTGACTCATCTAAGGACCGAAAGCAAGGAAGAGCTTGAAGAATCATTTCCGACTTTGGATCTTAAAGAATTGTGGTTTGATTCTCAAGATTCATAGCTTCCTTTCTATCTTCTTTTTATTTTCTTGTGTTTAGTTTCTCTATGAGTTTCTAAACCTCTTTAGGGTTAGGTTAGAATGAATCACGATTGGAATTCTTTGTAATTTGTTTTTCCTACTAAATCCTTTGATTATTAATGCAATTCAGTTGTTAATTTTATGCTTAATGATTTTTCTATGCATGACACCCTTTGGAAATTGAGTTGTAATTCAAAACTTGCAATTGGAAAATTAGGGTCTAAACAGTTCCATTTTAGCAATCATATAATTCTTGAACCTAGGGATAGGAATAGAGGTTGTATGCCTTCACATTAATTTCTTACTCTTTATGCTTGTCACTAAGTTTGCTCGCCTAAGGGATTACGGTGTGAAATTAGGAACAAAGGATTTACCGCCTAAGGAATTAGGGTTGAAGTAATTTAGAAAAATTAAAGGTAAATTGCCTAATAGGAAAAGGTTTAGCAAGGAAAGAAATTACATTGGAGAAATATCACTGGGGATTCTGAAACCTAACCATTTTATTTATTAATTTTCGAAACATTACTTAATTGTATTTTCATTTTCATTTTTCTCTTTAATATCTAAATCACAAAAATTCCAAATCTTCCTTTAATTCATAAACACATAAGCAATTTTTGGTTGAGTTGAGATTAAAACCAAAATTCCTGTGGAGACGATACTTTACTTTCACTTTATTATTTGTACGATTGGTACACTTACCATGGTCCTAACAACCCTCTTACTAAATATGTCCCCTATATATGTGGCTAATCTCAACCCAATATATATATACATATATATATATATATATATATATATATATATCTGTGTGTGTATGTAAATGGTGGAAGGTTTTTGGACGATGCTAGTGAATAACATCAATAAATCCATTACTTTTATTTGAAAATGTCAAAAATGACGTATGGTGCTTTACTTAATATATTAAATTGAAGAAACTATTCCATTTAGCTCGAATAGGATTGCTTTTTGTAGAGTATATCTAGTCTATACCAAAAAAACAAAACACTGAAGAAAATACACTACTTCTATTGTTATGTGTTATCATACAAAGTTCTAGATGAAAATATAAATATTTTTATACATGTTGAGGAAGAAATATTTCAATAATATTTTTTGGTATTTGATATAGTATCTCCATGGACACAATTATAAGACTAATTCTTAAGTTATTGATAATGATCGAGTAAGGGATCTTTTTTGAATGACAATTCTTCAACTTTTGATATTGAAAGTAAGATTAGCTGAAGTCAAAATTCACTTTCAATGTAAGTAACCACTCTTAGGTAGTTAATATAATTAAAAATAATTAAAATATAATATTTTATGTAAAATAAATATTTTAAGAACAACTTTAAATTTAAACACATGTCATTTTAATCATTTAAAAAACTTAGTATAATATTTTAGAGGGAAAAATAATTTATGTATAAATTATGAAATTAATTAAACATAATTTATTTATAACATCATCTACCGATAGTATTTAACACTTTTATGATGCTATTAAATTAAATTATTATTTGGTTTTAAGAAAATATATAAGAATTTTCAATATATACATATTTTTTTATTTTTGAATAATTAGATTTAATTTATAAATATAATATAAAAAATAGTAACAAAATAAAAAAAATATTAAACTAATACTATAATCCTAGAAGAAAAAGTATTACTACTGTAATAATATTATAGTCTAAAATCTAAAATAGTAGAAAAATAATATCATAAAAAGGAAAATAAAATAAAAAGTCTCACATAATACTAAATTGTTATTATAATAATAAAAATAAATAAAATAATATTATAAAAATGAACATTTAAAAATATTAATTAAAGATATAGGGTTTTGTTAGGTTGACAAGAAAAATATAAAAATAAATTATTTAAATCAAAGTACATCAAATTTATTGTATAACGAGTGAAAATTAAAATTTTAGAAATTAATATCAAATTCAAATTTATTAAGATTAAAGTATTCTTAAAATTTAAATTATCTATAATAAAAAATAATAATCTCATAATAATAGTGAAATAATCCTCTATACTCTCTCTTTAGAAATTATAATTGTAACACTCTTTTAATTTTAAATATAATTCATATTAATTTAGTTATTAAGTTTAAGTAAATAAAAATGTGTGTAAAATTTTTCCACTTTTAAAAGAAATTCCAAACCTAACAGAATTTGGAAATGGTAATAAAATATGAAAGATATATACATATATTTCATAAAATTGTACATCATGGTTTGAGTAATACATAACAGTCAGAAAATAAAAATACATCAAAATACATATACTACCTAGCCCATTATATACATCAAAAAGATCCTATACAGAGCAGTATTTATCTACCCTATCCTTATACAAAAAGAAAATACTATAGGTCTTCAGATCCTCACCCGTTGAGATGTTCTCTATCTCATACTTAGCATCACGGATTGTTAATGTCGTCTTCAATAATCACGATCAATCATACATAGAGAAAATAATGGAGTGAGGTGTTTTGTTCTAAAATTACTTTTACGTGTACGGTAGGAAATCTACCATAAAGTAAAGATAAAACACAACTAACAACACAAAGGATCCTAAGGTTTGTTCTAAGTTGTATCCAACTACCCTTGACTAGGTATGGATCCATACTTCTCATTAGTGGGTAATAGTTCTCAACAGAACCTAGGAAGTGACTAGGAGTACTTATACCTCTCTCAACACCATCACATGGTACAGTCCTTGTCATCATTGAGGAACAAAATAACAATTTAGGATATCCATTTATAAAGGTATACTCTCAAACCAATCCTAGAATGCTGAGCAGTTGTCGGGGTTATCAAGTTTAGTCAGTCGAATATCCCGGCTCAAGGGCGCTACCCTGGCCATTAGGGACCTTCACCACTCGATGCCTACCCCTAAGACCTTCGCAAGTGGGTCCCTACCTTTCATTCCTCAGCGTACCAAATTGTGGCTTCCTTAGTAGGGTGCCATGCCACCGCATGTCACTTGCTTTACATTACTCACTAAACTATCAATTTCTAACTTCTCAAGTAGAGGTTTCCCTGGTCTCATTTAATTTGAGCACCAGTACAATCAACATTTTTGCCTTATTTTGCAAAAATTGTGTAATACCAAAATTTTAACGGAATAACAATTTAGTACTTATATAAAATTTTTGCAGAATAACAATATACTAATTATAATTTAATTACTAAAATTGTGGCAAAATAATAACTAAATAAATGCATTTTGATTTTCTAAATTTGAGCAAAGTAACAACTTAGCAAATGCATTTTAATTTTCTAAAATTGAACAGAGTAACAGCTTAGCAAGTATAATTTAATAATTTAAATTTGAGCAGAGTAACAATTTAGTAATTATGATTTAATGATATAAATTTGGGCAGAGTAACAACTTAGCAAAAATTAAAGTTTAACATTAAACAATAATAACAATAATAAAACTTAAGCCTAAACGGGTTTAGGGGAAAACTCTTCCTACCAACATGCAAAGTGATAGCAATTTAGAACCAACCCCACTCCCCCCATTACCTCTAAAGCGGTTGATGAAGAGAATGGAATTATTGGCGCAGAGCTTCTAGTAGGAAAAATTCTACTAGTTGAAAACTAGCAAAATTTTAACATAAAAACTAAATAAGAAAAATTTCTAGAGAGAGAAGATTTTTAGAGAGAGAGGCTCTCTAGCTTATGGAGGAGAAGGATAATCTTCTCCATGGATGGTGGTATTTATAGAGGAAGAGGGGGCTTAGGTGTCCCACCATTTTACATTATCCATTATGTCATAAATCCAATTTTTATTTATTTTTAATCCAATTTAGGGACACATATCCCAAATAGGTGGTGAATCACCTATTTTAGGGTTGAGGACGTGCTCCACCAGCTGTCCCAAGCCTCCATGTGTCAAATTTTAGCTGTAGGTGAATTAACCAGTACCGATAAAAATGCCTAAACTTGAAAAATTAGCTTTTAATATCAAAATAATGTATTTTAATGCAAAAATGGACAAATACATTATTTTTCATCAAAAATAAATTTCTAATAATAAATTTCAATTTTTATTAATTTATTTCAAATTATATGTATTTATTTGGTATTTTTAAGCTAGAACATTCATAGAAAATCCATTTTAATTCAATAAATACCAAATTTTTATCAAAATTCTAAAATTAAATATTTTACCCATAATTAAACTAAAATTACCATTTTCACCCTTTTTGAATGTCAAACCAGTACTGGCTAGCTTATTAGACATGTAGGGGCATTTTGGTCATTTTACACAGAAATTCTAGAAAATTCCCAAAATTATATTTTAATATATATGACATAATTCCAAGCTCAAATTGATATTTTAATGTCAATTGAATCTTTTCCTCATGTCAGTTCTTAATGTTGAGAAATAGGGATAAAATTGTTATTTTCTAATTTCTCCGAGCTCCGGCTCGGAAAATTATTAAAAATCATGATTAAATAGCTCTTGAAATTTTGAGCAAAATGGTGGGAGTCAGAATTTCAAAATTCCTTTCCAATTTTTCAGAATTGTATTGCCAAATATTATAAAAAAGTCTCTGGTTGGTTCCCACAGTCAACTAGGGGTATTTTTCTCATTTTACAAAAATTATCTCAATAAATTCTAGAAAAATTTCTAAAATTATTATTAATTGTTCTAAATACATTGATGACTTTTTTTTTTTTTTAAACATACAGAATAATTTAATATATAAAAGTAGGGGTGTTACAATAATGGCTATTTCAAATTAGGTCTATTCTTTAACAAGAGTATTTTTAGATATTTTTCTTCAATGAGAGCGTATTTAGATTTTTTTTAACATTTTATTTCTTTCAATCTATTATTTTATCTTTATTTTTAAATTTATTTTCAATATTTTTTAAGAGAATTTTTTTAATAGTTAAAAATAACTTAGTATTAAAATATAAATTATTTATCATAAATCTTAAATATAATTTTTATGTTCAAAAATCTTTGTTCATTACAAATTTTAATTATAATATAACTTAAATATTCAAAAATATTTACTTATTATAAGTTTTAGTTATATAAAATAAAAATTTATCCTACATATTGCACATGCTAAAATGCTAGTATTATAATATTAAATAATAGTTATGCTTAAATAACAATAAAAATGTTGATTAATATTTATAATATAAAATTATATATATGTGTATATATATATATAGATTATAATATTATAATCTTCAAACAAATGTAAAGTAAACAAAAATAACACTAATAATGAATACAAAAGATATTAATAAAATATAAAATATAAAAAATAATAATATAATTTTAAAAAAATAAAAAATTACTACAATGATAATATAATAGTCTAAAATCTAAAAATGGTAGAAAAATATTATAAAATAAAAGTAATAACAAAATCACATATAATAATAAAATGTTATTATAATAATAAATAATAAATTAATATTACAAAAATAAAAATTTTAAAATTATTATAAAAGGAAAAAAATTTATACCTTTGTATCTCATAGGTACCAATTCAAATTTAAATCAAATTAAATATTATTTTCAGGTTAATTTTATTCATTAAAAGAATATAATAAAATTTTTCTAATTTGTGTATAAGTGCTTGTATATAAAAAAGATTATTCATCTTGAAATTAAAATTATATTCAATATTATTTATATATGAACTTGATTTGTTGAAAGAATATAATAAGGTGTTTTTAGCTTATATAATTAAATAAATGTATACAAAAAATATTTATCTGTGTATTTGTAGAAATTAAAATGCTAGTAATATATAATTTTACGATACGTGTTGGAAGAGCTACTTATTAATACGAACGAGATAAATGTTTTTATAGATCCTTCGTACAAGGTTTGTGGGCAAGCTACTGAATAATTAACAAATGCATTGGTTTAATTTCGAAAAGTCCAGAATGACGGTACTTTACTTAATATATTATAGTGGAAAAAGAGTAAACCCCCTGGGGTCACCCACTGGAGTCCGTTAGCGGTGAAGAGTTTGGGCAACACGTACAAGATTTTAGATTTTAACTTTGTTGTCACTATTATACACCAAAAAATAAAAATAATGGAAACAGAGTATTTGATCCCTCTAAACTTTTAAAATAGAGATCCTCAACATTAATTTTATTTCAATTGATCCATAAACTTTACTCCCTTTGCATATAAATACCTTAAAATATAATTATGTCTCAATTAATCCTTCAACTTTACCTCTTTTTACACATAGACACCTTTCAATTTCAACTTAATTAATCCTTAAACTTTACTTCTTTTTTTTTGTGCACATAGACATCTAAATCTCAATTAATTCTTAAAATTTATTCCTTTTATAAATAGCCTCTTATAATATTAAATTGAGATTAAATTACTAACAAAGAAGAAATCTCAACTGTTTATGTATTTTAATCTCAATCGTTTATCTATTTTATTTTTATAAATTACTTTTCCAAGCAATATAGTGTAATAGAATTTAAAATTAAAAACTTTTTTTTATTTCTCTTTTTATTTCTTCTAAATTCATATTTTTTATTATATTTTAATATATGAAAAAATGAGTTGTAACAAAAAAAATTAATTGACATTTAAGATAAACAAATTATTAGTTTTCTTTACAGTTAGTATTTTAATTCTAACTTGATAGATAAATTTTAATAACAAATTGGATTGAAATTGAAGTTCAAGGTGTCTATTTGTTAAAGAAAAAAAGAGAGTAAAGTTTAAATATCAATTAAAATAAAATTCAAGATCATGATGTCTATTTGTAAAGCTTAGAGGGCTTGAGTACTCTTTTTCTTATTATACTGAAGAAAATACACTACTTCCACTGTTATATGTTTTTATACAAAACTGCAATTGGAATTAGGAGTGTTTGTGGGTCGAATTACAACAAATTTATTTTTATTTTTATTTTATCCAAATCTTTTATAGGGTTATTTATTTAAATTTGAACTCGATTTGATTAAATATGTGAGACAAGACTGAGTTATTTTGATTTGTCAAAATATAATATTTCAATCTTAACATTTTATATAGTTAAATTGTGGAGCTAAAGAAGTATTCCTTCCAGTCTCGAATATAAGCAAAAAAAAAAAAAAACTAGTTTTTGGTTTAATTAAAAAAAAACTAATTTACACTAATTAAAGAAGTTAGTTAACTTATTTAATTTTAGGAAAAAACTTAGGTGCAATTTTTTATACACTTTTGGTGCAATTCTCTAATCAAAATTAGAGTTTTACTTTGGTAATTTACATTGTTCTATAATGCATGTAGATTACCGATGTGAAACTGCAATTTTATTTGGAGAATAGCATCAAAAGCCCCTAAAGAACTACACTTAAGTTTTGTCCTTAATTTTACTTATCCCATGAAAAAAATAGACTATTTTTCTAAACTATCCTTTATTGGAACTTGATATTGAGAATAAAAAAGTCATGAAAAATAAAATCTCAATTAAATAAAGGGTACTTTAGGGATGATGTCATTAAATAGGTTGAAAGTAGTTGAGATTTGCTTATATTTAACACTGTCATACATAGGTTTTTTTTGGCTTTTATTCGAGATTGAAAAAAGTATATGTTTTGGGACCGATCTAGACTCTTAAGCCAACAATACTTTTTCCAAGCATCACTGGGCTTGGGGGCAACTGTTCTGGAGGGTACTCGGACACTCAGCCTTAAGTCGGCTTACTTACTACCTATCTCAGCTAGCATAGCCACATATATCCCAAACAATAATGCCTTACCATCCCAGTCCGATTTTATGCCTACCCTGGTACCATGCCTAACGGTAAGGAAAGCATGTAATGAGGCACACAAACACATGCTGCCATATGGCACGTAACCTTAACAGGATTTCCCACCAAAACACTTTATATAAAGGGCTCTACACTCATAAAGTACACACTCTCTCTCATACATTCACTCATTCTTGCACCCATACTGACTTAAGCATTAGAGTCCTTATAGGTGTAACCACTGGAGTCACTAACAACCACCGTGGGAGATTACCAAAGATCCCTCCTTGTGCTCACCACTGACGATGCTTACCAAAGATCCTTCCTTGTGCTCACCACACAACATTGGCGCCGTCTGTGGGAATCATTTTCTAATTTTGTTTCCCTTCTTCATCATTTGAAGATTCAGTTGTGATGGTTAGCACAAGAAATTGCAAATTTGTTGTGGTGCCATTGTTACCAAAGCTTTCGCCACCATCGCTTAAGGATGGCAAAGCCGCCTCTGCCATGCATGAGGTGGCTCTTGGGGCAAATGACATTTTGGCACCATCCATCAATATGGCTAAGCTCGTTGCATTGCTACAGTAGCAGAGGGATGTTGAAGGAACAGGAAAGGATCATTGCTAAACTCTAAGCGGAGAGGTAGAATAAGAAAGCTATGGAGAATAGCAACGACCACACCAAAAAGACAACAGCATTTGCTCTAAGACTAGGTCATGTTACGCAAGAGGTGCATGATGTGCATATGGCTGTGGAGGTGAACAAAGATGACAAGATAATTCCGTTCAACCTTCTTTTCTCTACAAGAATTTTGAATTTGCATGTTTCACAGTAGCTATAATAGCTACCTTCATTGGAGTTGTATGACAGATCCATTAATCCAAATGATCACATCTTGGTGCTCAGGTCAACCATGTCATACAAAGGAGCTTCTTGCTGAAAGCAATGGTATTAAAATGGTTCCAGCCTTTGGAGCCAAGATCCATGGATGATATTGAGGGATAAGTTTAGGGCTGCCTTTGCGACTAGCAAAGCCAGACCTAAACTAAAGTAGATTTGAGAAGGATTTGCCAAGGTGTGGACGAACCATTAAGGGATTATATCAGTAGGTTCAACTAAGAAGCAAGGGGGGCTGGGAACTTGTAGCCTAGAGTGGTGTCGATTGCTAAAATGCCTCTGACATCAATGGAGGAATTTATGAAGAAGGTAGAGAAATACACCAACTATGAGAATGTGCTTGATGCCAAGAAGATGAAAATGGCTGAGACTGTAACACAAAAGAAAAATCCGCTATCAAAGGCTAACAAACCATCATGTCATGAGGACCAAGGTTTGTACAAAGAAGGACTAAGATTTGAGGAGTATATGCCGTTGAACAACTCTAGGGGAAGAATTTTGAAGAAGGTATTCAATGTGGAGTTTGTTGAAGAAAGGATAAAACCTCCAAAGGCAAAAAGAAATAGAGAGGGTGGAGATCAATCCAAGTATTACCAATATCATAAGGCATCAGGACATGATATTGATGAATGCTACCAATTGAAGGATCCATTGAATTGTTGACTAAGCGGGGAAGACTTAGCCTTTCATGAAGCAGAATGGAGGTAATCGCTGCAGACATAGTCCTAGAGGAGTCATTCTCCACCTCGATCCCACCTCAACCATCACGAGATGACGCTAAGGTTCAAGTTATACGATGGCAGTCACCACGGTAATCGTCATCTCGACGACCCATAAGATCTCCCATTCATTCTCTAACTAGAAGCCACAATATCATCTATGTCATAACAGGCAAATTTTTTGGAGGAGGCCCATCGAATAATGCAAGAAAAAGACATGTTAGAGAAGTATTGACAACCTCTTTTGGGCTTCATGCTATTGACAATCTTGCTAAGAAGAGGGCACCACCATTAACCTTTGATGATTCCAACTATGTTGACATTGTGCGAAATGTAACACCCTCACTTTTATTAATTGTTTTATTTATTTATTTATTCTATATTTAATTCTGGAAAATCGGGAAGGAATCTAAAAATTCTGATCCCCACGGTTAAACTCATAATATTGAAAACTATCTAATCGTGATTTTCAATAATTTTTCCAAGTTGAAGCCCGGAGAAATTCGAAAATGACGATTTTGTCCTTATTTGTCAATATTAAGGGCTGACATGAGAAAAAGATTCAATTGATATTAAAATGTCAAATTGAGTTTAAAATCATGTCATATGTATTAAAATATAATTTTGGGAATTTTCTAAAATTCCTGTACAACATGACCAAAATACTCCTAGTTGTCAAATAACCAACTCAGTATTGGTTTGACATCCAAAAATGATGAAAATGATATTTTTAGTACATTTCTAGGTAAATATGTAATTTTAGAATTTTCATAAAAATTTGAGCATTATTGAATTAAAATGAATTTAATATGAATTTTCTAAGCTTAAAATATATAATATATATATTTATAATTCGAAAAAAATTAAAATTTATTTTTAGAAATTATTTTTGATGAAAAATATTACATTTGCTCAGATTTATATTTAAATTAATTATTTTGGTATTAAAAGTTAATTTTTTCAAGTTTAGGCGATTTTATCGGTACCGGATAATTAATTAACAGTCAAAATTTATACTGAGATTCTTTGGGACAGCTGCTATCCCACGTTTCTGATCTACCAAGAGGTGATTCACCACCTACTTATATATGTGTCCCTAATTTTCAATTAAACATAAATCAAAAATTGTATTTTTGACATCATGGATGATCTCATCAATGGACACCTAGGTTCATTTTTTTCCTATAAATAACCATCACTTAGAACTGAATTTTTCATCCCATTCCTCCTTTCACCACCGTAAGCTTCCATAGAGAAATTTTCTCTCTTTAGAAAATTTTCTTTTACTTTGTTTTATGCTAAAATTCTACTAGTTTTCCGATAACTAGTAAAAATCCTCTTCCTAGGAGCTCTGTACCAACAACTTCACCAACTCTTGAGGTAATGGGGGGAGTAGGGTTGGTTCTAAATTTCAATTACTTTGCATGTTGGTAGGAAGGGTTTTCCCCTAAACCCGTTTAGGCTTTAGTTTTACTATTAATATTATTGTTATATTATTTGATGTTAAACTTTAAATTTTGCTAAGTTATTATTTTGCTCAAATTTAAATTATTAAATTATACCAAGCTGTTACTCTGCTCAATTTTAGAAAATTAAAATGCACTTGCTAAGCTGTTACTCTGCTCATTTTTAGAAAATTAAAATGCATTTACTAAGATGTTACTCTGCTCAATTTTAGATAATTAAAATACTCTTATTAAGTAGTTATGCTGCTCAAATCTAGACAACCATAGTATAATTATTAAGTTGTTATACTGCTCGAATTTAAACAATTACAGTAGAATTACTAAGCTGTTATACTGTCCAAATTTAGAAAAAATATTTTTAGCTATTATGATAAATAATTAAATTATTAAATTATCAAATTTTAGTAATACTCAATTAGTTTAGCAAAAATAGTAGAAGAAATAAACCATAAATCTCATAATATGAAATTAAAGATAGAAATTATTTTATGAGCTATTTATGAATTTATTTTTAGAAAACTACTATAGAAATTTCAGTTTAAGTTCTTATCGTTCAGGTAAGGTCTAGACACACTAATAGACCATCTGTAAAAATTTCATAAATTTTAAAGCTTATTTAGTACTTCTAATTGTGCTCTATAAGTGCCTGTGGACACATTTTTCTTAGAAATACTAAATTTCAAAAATTTTTGAAAAAATTCTAAAAATTCATGATAAAATTCTAATTATTTTTCTAAGTTCAAAAATTATTTTTATGGAATTTTTGACCATTTTATGATTTAATTCTCAATTATCAGTCTTTATTTTAATTTGTATATCTTTATTTTTATTGAATTATTGCTTAAGTGCTTTAATTTGAATTATGACTTATGTGAATGATATGTATGGATCAAATCTCTGTAATATAAGGCAGAGATATTAGTAGAAATTATACTGGTGTTCAAATACTTGAGACCAGAATGAACCTTTAGAAATTAATATATTAGTGAGTAATGTAAAGCAAGGGACATGCAGTGGCATGACACCCTGTTAGGGAAGCTACAGTTTGGTACGCTGAGGAATGAAAGGCAGGGACCCATTTGGGAGGTCTCGGGGGTAGGCATCGAGTGGTGAAAGTCCTAATAGCCAGGGTAGCGTCCATGAGCTGGGATATTCACCTGACCAAGCTCGATAACCCCGACAACTGCTCAACATTCCGGGATTGGTTTGAGAGTATACCTCTATAAATGGACGTCCTGACTGATATTTGTTCCTCATTGATGATGAGGACTGTACCATGTGATGATGTTGATGAGGTATATGTACTCCTAGTCACTTCCCAGGTTCTGTTAAGAACTATTACTCACTGATGGGAAGTATGAATCCATACCAAGTCAAGGGTAGTGTAGTATAACTTAGAATAAACCCTAGGTTCCCTTCATTAATCGTATTTAAATTCCTACCATACATGTGAAAGTGATTTAGAACAAATCACCTCACTCCATTATTTTTGTTATGCATGTTGAATCGTGATTATTGAAGATGATAACAATGCCTGATGATGCTGAGGAAGAGTCAGAGGATACTTCTCCATATTTGAAGACCTAGTTTATAATATTTTCTTAAGGGATATGGTAGATAAATACTGCTCTGTATAGGATCCTTTTTTTATGTATATATTGGGTTAGGTAGTATATGTCTTTTGATGTATTTTTGTTTTCTCTTCGACTATTATGTACTACTCAAACCATGATGTACAGTTGGATATATATATACATAAGCAGTTTTTATCATTTCACTTCTATTTCTAAATTCTGTTTTTCTATTGCTAGTATCAAGGAAAAAAAAAATTTACTCACATTTCATCAACTTAAAGTAATAATTAAATTAATATGAATTATATTAAAAATTAAAGGAGTGTTACACGAAACCATGATGATTCCCTTATGGTAAATGCTCTCATGGCAAATAAAGAGGTTCACAAGCTCTTCATGGATATATGGAGCTCTGCTAACGTTATGTTTTATGAGCTTTTTAAGAAGCTAAAAATTTTGAAATCCAAATTGATGCCATATAACAAAGATTTGATCAGATTCTCGAGGCACCACATTACATCGGTGGGATACATAAGGTTGCATATGACCTTTAGGGAGGCCACCTTCTACAAAGTGATTACTCGTTCATTGTAACAGATGCTAAATCCTTCGATAATGTCATTTAGGGGAGACTGACGCTAAATGTTCTAGGAGTCATTATCTCGGTGTCACATATAGCAATGAAGTTTATGGGCAACAACATGGAGGTAGTTATTTTGCAGGGAGATCAGAACAAAGTGAGAGCATGTTATAAGGAGTCCCTTAATGTCTGCCCTAAGACATAAGTTAGAGTACCAACCCAACTGCGAAAAAGGTGAAGTGTTATTAATAGAGTTAGATTGTCGAGATGAGATAAAATGAGATTCATGGATACCTCGTCCAAAACCAAAAAGTGAGTGCATCCCGATCCAGATTGGAAGGAAGTTAGTCAGGTCGTGAAAATTGTTGCCAATCTTGATGAGAAGATAAAGGAGGATCTACCAGCCCTTAAGAAGAACAAGGTCAGCCTATTTGCTTAGAAGCTGGCTGACATGCCTGGGATTGATCCTAATTTCTTTTGCCATTGGTTAAAAGTGGATCCTTTGGTAAAGCCGGTGTTAACGAGAAGGAAGATGGCCACAGAGCACTTACAGGAGATTGAGAGGCAGGTTGATGAACTATTGAAGGCTGGGTTCATCTGAGAGGTGAAATATACCACTTGGCTTGCCAGCGTGGTACTTGTTAAGAAACAAAACGGTAAATAAAGGATGTGTGTTGACTACACCAACCTTACCAAGCACTGCCTAAAAGATTCATATCGTTTCTCTAATATTGATAGACTGGTGGATGGCTTCTCTAGGTATCATTACTTGTCCTTCATGGATGCTTATTCAGAATAAAATCAAATTTTGCTATACCTAGGCGATTAGGAGAAGACTACCTTCATGACTGAGAAAGCCAATAATTGCTATGAAGTTATGTCATTCAGGTTGAAGAATGCCAGAGCTACATATTAGAGGATGATGAACAGGACGTTTAAAGAGCAAATAGGATTAAATTTAAAAGTATATGATGATGATATGATTGTGAAGAGTGTTACTCTCGAAGCGCACCTTTAAGATTTAGAGGAAACTTTTGCCCAACTAGCGAAATACAACATGAGGTTGAACACCAATAAATGCACTTTTAAGTTTCAGCGGGAAAATTCTTGGGGTAAATACTATTTGAAAGGGGCATCGAGTTAAACTCAAAAAAATGCCAGGCTATACTAGAGATGAAAAGTTCTCAAAACGTGAAAGAAGTCCAGAAGTTAACAAGGCGCCTAACAGCGTTGACAAGGTTCATTGCTAGATCAGCACATAATGACTTTCCTTTTTTTCTGCTTTTGAGAAAGGGCAAACCATTTGAAAGGACCTAGGAGTGTAAAGCAGCATTCAGAAAGTTGAAAGAAATTTTGTCGCGTCCCCCCTTACCCACTAAACTCGAGTTGAGTAAGGTGTTGTACCTGTATTTAGCTATGGTTAATGAAGTTGTGAGTGCCGTATTAATAAGGGAGACATCAAAAGGACAAAAATTGATCTATTATGTAAGCAGGGTCCTCCAAGGTGCTAAGCTAAGATATCCAAAGATGGAGAAGGTTGTATTTGCACTTGTTATAATGGCAAGGCAGCTTAGGACATATTTCTAGTCACATCAGATTGTGGTGAGGACGGATCAGCCGATCTGACATATTTTACGTAGACCGGAGCTAGCTGGGGGATGACAGTTTGGGCTATTGAATTATCCAAGTAAGAGATTTAGTATGAACTAAGGTAAGGACTCAAATGCCAAGCACTGGCCGACTATATTGCAGAGTTGAGTCCCGCAGATTCCTCTTCCAAAGATTTGACCTATACTCTCTTTGTTGATGGGTCTTCTAATGAAAAAGGTAACGGAGTTGACATACTATTAGAATTAGTAGATAGAGTCATATTGGAGCAGTCCATGACTTTTACATTCCCTACCTCTAACAATACGAAGCATGTATAGTTAGGTTGATCATGACATCTGACATTGGTGTCACCTCGCTTCGTATTGATGATTTCATGGATCAATAAGATGTGCCAAGTTAAAGAGCCGATATTGCAGAAATATCTAGCAAAAGTCAAGACTCTTCTCCCAAGTTTTGATTATGTAGATTTTGTCTATATCCTCTATTAGAAGAATGTTAGAGCTAACATCTTGTCCAAGTTGGCAAGTACAAAGTCTTCCAACAATAATAGGTCGGTCATCCAACAAACAATTCACAAGCCTAATCTCGTGATGATAGAGTTGGAGCAAAACTGGATGACACCCATTATTGATTATCTAAAGGAAATTATCACCCCAGAAAATAAGAAGGAAGCAAGGAGGTTGGAAAGGTTAGCTGTGCATTTTTGTATTGTCAATGACAAGCTTCATCGACGCGACTTTTTCAATCTTTACTCAAATGCTTGATGTAACACCCTCATTTTTATTAAATGTTTGGATAATTAATTAATTAAATTTTTTGAAATTCATGTAATGTGGTTCGACCACATTGATCCAAACCCGCAAGCACAATTTAGTCTAACATTGGTTAAATGTCAACCCTTTGATTTAAATTAATTACATTAATAATTAATAAGGAAGATTCCATGAATATGGTTCGGTCACATTGCTTATATTATCTACCACGATTGCTGTAACTAGTGATAAATACAAACATTTTCTTTTATAATAAAATAATTTAAAAAGTTATGAGATGTTACCTAGATGAAGATCGACCACTTGCCTAAGAAGATTGGCAAGAATTTAATCAATAGTAGGATGGTCATAATCAATTTTGAATTAACTTAAATTATAAAAATTATTAATAATTAATTTAATTTTTTTATCAGATAATTTAATAAATTACGTGAATTTACTGCAGCCACATCATACACTTGTTGGCAGATGAGGTTTTCGAATAGCATCAAGCAATAGCCATTCAAAATTAATTCTTTTACATTAAAATTATTACCATAAATTTATTTAACACATGTAATAACAAAAACACAAATTTTTACTCTCACTTACTCTCAGCTGCCGAAACACAATAGCTTTTCTTCCTCTCCTCTTCTCATATTTCTACATGTCTTTCTCTCCCAAACTAACTCACACCAACCAATAAAACTTATAAATAGAGTCTTCTACTACTATAATTCATCAAGGAAGCAAGCAAGGAGCAAGCATCCCAACACTCATACTCTCTTCTTTGTCACTCGCTAAGGTATAGGGAGAGTGGGGTCTTAATTTTATGGTCACTCACATACATTCATAGATGGATTTGTTCTCCAAAATCTGTATTTAGATTCAGTTATTTAAATTTTTATGTAGTTTGTTAGTTTGATTTGGTTATTATCATGATTAGATTGCTGTTTCCATATATTTGTGGTGATCAAAGCTAGTATCATATGAGTTATCATAGTTACTTGGTAGTTTTGTGATCAAGTAAAATTTTAATCGGTTAATCTGACTCAAAAACAAATTTTATTCGATGAAAATTAGTTATTTGAACTTTATCTGATTAAGTTGTCAATTGTAATCGGTTAACTCGTTTTATTTGGTTAAAGAATTGAATAAAACTGATTTATACACTTCAAGTAGTTTATTAGATAAATTAAACCGTTATTTTAATTTGGAAATAAATTTAATTGATCTATTAAACAGGCAACGGATTTCAATCGGTCTATTAGGCTTAAATAACAATTTTAATCTGTTTAAAATAATTATTATAGGGTTTAAATAGTTTAAATAAACTTTAATTGATCACAATATGATTTAATTTAATAGAAATTTTAGTAATAATTAAATAAATAAATTCGGTCGGAATAATTAAGTTAAGTATATTAAGAAGACTGAATTGTCATAATTTATTAAAGTAATAAAATTAGTATTCTGTTAGTAATTGAGTAATTAATATTTTGATTCTAAATAATACTGTTATTATTATACATATAATCATTATTAATGTATAAGTGATTATTGATATTTTGTTTTAAATACTTATATATATATATGTATATATATATATGTATAGTATGTATGTATATATTACATATTCTGTTTAAATACTTATTAATATAAAATTTTGTTTACTAATTTGAAATAATAAATTTTTGAAATATGTATATAATTATTAATAACTAGATTTTATTCAAATTAACTATGTTGGAACAATTGAAAAGTTTCGGTATCCTATTTAATTTTTTTAAAAATGAAAATTTTATAAATACAAGTGTTAAAGAATATTTAGAAATTTTAAGATGAAGTAAAAGGAAAATTTAGTAAAAAGATAATTAATTCTAATTTTTTCAACTAAAATAAATAACGTAAATAAATTTATTATGAGTGTAAAATTTATTATTTCTATGAAATTGATATAATACCTCTGGATAGGTTTGAAGTTGAGACTTGGTTTTATTAGAAAGATAGAGACAATAAAGAATACTATCTGTTAACCATGACATATCATGGAAGCCATATAGTGAGATATATGTCCTATGAATCATGCAAAAGCCCAAGTCTGAGAAACATGATAGTTGTGAGTAAAACATGTAGTGAGTGCATGTGATCTATTGAGACGGAGAATGACAGTTTGATACATTACAGGATGTATGCAGGGACCTAGAAAGGTCTTGAGGGTACGGTATCAAGTAGTGAGGTCCCAATACCAGGTTAGCGACCTTGAGCAAAGATCTTTATAGAGAATAAGCCTAGTAACCCTAACAATTGTTGAGTCATCACTAGGATTGGTAAAGAGTATGCCCCAGGATTTGGCCACTGGGTCATTTTCTCAAGAATATGATGATCATTATGATGATCGTACCAGGCAGGGGATATGTACTTCCAATCATTTCCCAAAATCAGAGATTGGTTGATGATGATGATGTTCATTTGTTTAGATATGGATCCATATAAGTATTGAGTTCTGAGAGTTGCATGAAACTTAGGTCACAATCTTAGAAACCCCTACTCTTATTATTGTATGTTTAGTTAATTTATGTGTGACTGTCGTAGGAAATCCTTTGAACCTTATGTGAAAGTGATTTAGGAATTAAATCACCTCACTCCTTTTATCTTTTTGTATGTAAATGTTTGTGGTACGATGTCACTTGTTGGCAGTTGACACACATGGATGATGTAGATGATGCTAACAACATTCAAACTAGAAAGGACACATTTGAGAATATTTTAGAGGGACAATTGTTGCTGCTTATTGTAGTTAAATTTGGAATGATGATAGGTTGGTTGGGTTTATAGATTGTAGGTAGTACTATTGTTCTAACTTAGGTCCTTTTAGTTTGATACGGGGATAGTCAAGATTTTTTGATTCTAAATATATTTCATAATAAGTTGTTATTTTGGATGGCTGTAATCTTACTGGTAATAGTGACATATGTTCAATTTTGATGTATGATTTATGTATAAGTCATTTATGTTTATTTGATTGAATCATTTTTAATTTCTTCAATTACGTTAAAAAAATTTACTCTCATTTTTAATAAATGAATAAAATAGTTTTAAATAAAATAAGTTAAATAAAAATAAATTAAATTAACATTGGGAAAAGTGTCAATGTGATAGATGTCACACTTGAAAATGTCAGAATTTGAATACATAATGGCAGAGATACATGAAGGATGTTCTGGTTAGCACATAGGAGGCAAAGCCTTGGCTAAGAAAATACTCAGAGCAGGATACTACTAGCCAATGTTAGAAAGCGACATTATGGAGTTTACTAAAAATGATGATGCTAGAAGTGCTTCGATATTCATTTCACCTCTCCTGAAAAATTGAGCATGCTCACTTCTCCCTAGCCTTTTATTTGGTGGGGGATTAACATATTTGGCCCTTTTTTCAAAGGAGCTTGGTCAAGTGAAGTATCTGGTGGTAGCAATTGATTACTTCACCAAGTGGATTGAAGTAAAAGCACTAGCCACTATCACAGGTAGAAATGTGGAAAACTTTGTATTCTAATAGATTATCTGCAAGTTTAAGGATATTAGATGTCATGGTGTTAGACAATGGCACACAATTTACAGATGAAAGTTTTCAGGAGTTTGTGGCCAAGTTGAAGATAAAGCAAAACTTTACCTCAATTGAATACCCCTAGACAAATGGGCAAGCAGGCCGTGAACTAAGTCATTCTTTGTGGACTTAGAAGGGGTTGGATAAGGCAAAGGGGTGTTAGGTCTACCACATGTCCTTTAGGCATATCGCATGAGCCCCCACTCTTCCACTAGGGAGTCTCCTTTCTGCCTTACTTATGGTACGAAGGAAATAATCTTGGCAAAAATGGAGAGTCGGCTTGGAGAGTAGTTAACTTGAAATTAGAAGATAACGACGAACTCCTCTAAACTGAGTTAGATGTTGCTGAAGAAAGAAGAAAGGTTACCGCAATAAGAGGAGTCACTTTGAGGAGATAGGTTGTAGTGAGATATAACAAGAAGGTCATTCCCCATAGCTTTGATATGGAGATTTGGTGTTAAGGCATGTCGATATTGGAGGGAAGAATGCCAAGCAGGGGAAACTTGCAAAAAAATGGGAAGGCCCTTTTTCAGGTTACCTCAAAGACTGGCATAGAAGTGTATACGCTTGAAACATTGCTAAGGGTTACCATCCCATGAACATGGAATGCGAGCAACCTCAGACAATATTATAGCTGAAGCACGATTGGTAATAAAGTTTAAATGACTCGAAATTTGAATGACTTTGTGATTTTGTATAAGGTAGTTTTTGTTCATAGTGGTTGAGTTACGTATTACAATTCTAGCTCTTGTACTATTTTTTGCCCCTATGTGACTAAGAAAATGAGAGTTTTTAAGCCTAGACAGCACAGCGTAGGATGAAACAGATTAAAGAAAAGAAAAAAGCATAAGAAAGAAAGAAAGGCCTTTACCCCATATACGTGGATTCACTCCAGTCAGGATAGAAAAACTTCTACCCCGTGTATGTAGATTTGCTCCAACTAGGGTAGGAAGATTACCAGTGGATCCGCTCCAACTAGTGTAGAAAGACTTCCACCCTTATGTATAAGGATTTGCTCCAACCAGGGTAAGAAGATTACCACCCTGCATACGTGGATTCGCTCTAGCTAGAGTGGTCAAATTATTATCCTCTTGTACATGGATTTGCTTTAGCTAGGGTAGAAAGACTTCCACCCCTATGTACGTGGATTCGCTCCAGCCGAGATAGGAAGATTACCACCCTACATATGTGGATTCGCTCCAGCTAGGGTGGTCAAATTATAACCTCGTGTACGTGGATTCGCTCTAGCCAGGGGAGAAAGACTTTCATATTGTGCACATGGATTTGCTCGAGCTGGGATAAGAAGGTTATTACCCTATGTAATTGGATTCGCTCAAACCGAGGTAGGAAAATCACCACCCTGCATATGTGGATTTGCTCTAGCCAGGGTGGAAAAATTATTACCCTGTGTATGTGGATTCGCTCTAGCCAGGGTGGAAAAATTATTACCCTGTGTATGTGGATTCGCTCCAACCAGGGTTGAAGGTTATCATCCATGTATGTGAATTTGCTCCAACTGAGCTTTGAGATGAATAAGCAAAAGTTCATTAAGATAACAAAAACAAAAGTGAGAAGCCAAAAAGCGAAGAAATTAAAGTACGAGCGAAAAGAATGCGAAGCCAAAAACATGAGTACTCATGGTGAGCTAGTATAAAACAATGATAAAGTACGATAAACTACTCAGCGCCCACAATTTGTGTGAAAGAACAAACTAAAAGGAGATAAAACAGGTGAAGCCACTTACATATATATTAAGTCCAAATTGTTTAAATTGTAAAGTACATAAATTGTTAGATATATTGTCAAGTAAATTACAAGTAAAACTGGTATTCCAGGCCCTTCAATGCCCAATGTTGACAGCATCTTCGTCAGTAGCTTCAGGGTGACAGGCATCATTGACCCCGATGTCAGGATCATTGCCTAAAACCACAACCTCATCTAAGGAAGGGATTGTCAGCTTCACCTATAGGGTAATATAAAACTGTCTACAAGTCGCCCTTCAGCATCTTACCTATCAGCATTTGATCCAAAATTGACCCTAAACCTTGGTTGCTCAAAAATAGCTTTGGTCTCTTCATCCACATCGCCTTCCAAGTCAAAACTAGCGAAAGCAATGTTGGGATCTGCTGGGACCATCTAACCATCAATATTTGCACGCCAAACATTGTCAATAACCTCGCAGTCGACCTAGGCACATTTGATGTCCATGTTCCACTAGAGGAGGCAACGCACTTGCTCCATTGTGTTCTCGAAAGAAAACTAAATGGACTCTATCCAGTGGCAATGCATTTTTTGAGATTCTTCCTAAGAAATTGCTATGTCGGCTTCCAATTCCTTTACTTTAGCTTCAAGGTCTTGAATTTTAGTCTCGGAAGCTTTAAGTTGGGAAGAAAAATTCAACACCAGTTGTACATACTTAGCATTGGCGGTAAACAATTTCACTTGAAGATCCGTCTCGACCCTCTCCAATCGCCTTTTCTCTAATCGCCCATTTGCTAGTTGTTCCTTCAAATTATGCACACTTTCCTCCAGCTCAGTTATCCGATTGCCAGACTCCTCATTTGCCTTGTGCGCCCCTCCTCGACCTACTTCAATCAAGTAATAATGGTATTCTTCTCGGCCAGAACATCTAGTGGGCTTTTATCACCATAGGCCTTCCTTATTAGCACATATTGAGAATACCCATGAGACATGTGGCTAAAGAGAAAGGCCATTCATTGCATCCCATCCTACATGTCCTTTATTTTGCCAAATATGCCCTTCTTGAAAACAAAAGAGCAGTTGGCTAAGATCTTCTTATTAGCCCTTTCACCAGAAGTAGCAGTGGAGGGGGGTGCTTCGCTGTTTCTTAGAAGGTGGCTTCTCCTGTATTTCACCACTTGTGGCTCTTTTTTCAATAGCCGAGGTAGCTTGAGGTATCTTGGTCTGCACAACATTAGAAGCCTTGGCCTCTATAACCATCTCGCGAGAAGATACCTCGAAAGAAGTTGGTGTAGGTCTAACTTCGACCTCTCAAATCACAACCCCTTTTGTCATAGGGCAAGCTGGAGCAACAAGAACCTTGGTTTTATCAATATCTTCAACCTTCTATTTTCCCTTAGCCTTTCTTGGCTATTTGGGCTTCCTAGCCCTCTCTTGTTAAAGGGCCAATGCAAAGTTGGTCATCTTAGACTTTACCATATTTTCTATAAGAACTCGATTAGCATACCATGTAATGCATAAGACAAAAGACAACAACAAAAATCAAACTGATAAAATTCACATGCAAACATACCAAAATTTTGACAGCACTCTGAAGGAGTAATGCCAATGAGCAATTAGCACAGAATCCGATCTTGTAAATTCTTAATTATTTTGGAAAAATGTTTTAGGTCTACAATTCATTCGAGGTTAGATCACTTTCCCAGATTGTAAATCGACTAGAGTCTAGGCAATAGTGGTTGTACGACCAGTATAAGGGAAACCTAGGCTTCATTACATTTTCTCTCGCACTTCGTACAACAAAGAAGGCCTCACAGTTTTCTATGCAGGGTGAAGGAAAAAGAATTTGTCTTTGTATTCTTTATAGGACTCTTGGAATGGCTTTAATAATGCCCCACCTCAAACGCTACAAAGGGAGATCAAGGAGAACTTGCTCTCATAAGTTTGGTAGATAGGGGAAAGATAATACAAGAATAAATTCAAGGTACACACAACCCCCTCTCTGCTGCACAAATTTTCAAAGGCTACAATGAATGCCTAGGAATTTGGATGAAGTTGTGAAAGGACGAAGTTGAGGAAGTTCAGGATAAAGATTTGGAAATCAATGAATGGGAGCCTAATCCCGAGATGGTCGAAGAAGGTTAAATACACAAGTAAAAAGTCGAGGTATAGGTAACCAGCCACTACAGCCACGGTATCATCCAAAGTGGTCTTCATATTTTCTTTAGGCCCTTTGGAGTAGATCCTACCATCATCCCTCGACACCACCACATCAAACATCATGTTGACGGCACCCTGACTCAACTCTAAGTGACCCGATAGTGCATCCAATGTTGTTTAGTTGAAGCACGATTGATCAAGTTCTAGCAACCTCTTTATCTACCTACTCTACATTAAGGTTCGTTGCATCACAATAGGCCCTTGGAGTAGTCTCCACATTCCTCATGGTCTTCCCCATCTCCTTGTCGAAAACATCAGAAGATTGGTCAAATTTGGCCGATTGAGATACTCGGCTCAATGGAATCCCGGCATCCCTCCTCGCCGATGTGGCGCCACCAAACGTGCTTCCTAGTCCAAAAGGGATCTTCATCAAATCCAAAAATTACAGTCCAAGCCTTTACACACTCCAACACCTCATTAGGGTCATATAGCATTCCCACAGCCTTCATCAAATCCAAAAATTGCATCCAAGCCCACTAGACAATTGTCGAAACTACCGTGTACAAAAGATGGAGCATTACTTCTGTGCGAATCCATCTTCGACAAAACAAACAAAGAAAAAACATGTATACATATAGCACAATGCAAGAAAAGACTCAATAAAGATGAAAGATGGGGATGAGGACGTTACCTTAATTTGAAGGATAAACAGATGCCAGAGAAGTAAATAGAGTTGATAGGAAGCACCAAAGCTTTAGCCAAAAAGGGAATCGCTAAGCATACAGAAGAGTTCCTGCTGAAGATACATAATAGTAAAAGTGAAAGTGAATGGAGTAAACGGCTAAAACAACAATATATAAGACACGGGCCTATATCATTACTAGGCCCAAGCCCATAAAAATTTGAAAGACAATACAAGAATTCATGAAACCACCAAAATTTCTTGGAATTCGAAGGGTTGTGGATTTCAAGATTTTGAATCATTACGCATTTAATGTGTCTCGGTCATCTTAAAACTATGGCGAAGTTGTCCTAACAAAATGAAAAGACACAAACTAAACCTTTGACTCCAAATAACCTTAAGCCAGCAATGTTTCTATCAAAAACCTTACCGGCTTGGGGGCAATTTCATCTCGGAGGCCATTCCAAACTCTTAAGCCGACGATGCTTTTTCTAAGCATCACCGACTTGAAGACAACTATTCTGGAGGTTACTCAAATACTCAACCTTAAGTCGGCTTACTTGCTACCTATCCCAGCTAGCATAGCTACGGATATCCCGGACAATAATTCCTTATCATTCCAGTATGAGTTTATGCCTAACCCGGTAGGAGTGAAAAATGCCTAACGACAAATAAAACGTGTAATGAGGCACCCAACTTTATAATATATGTCTAAAGATAAATAATATCAATATCAATATAATATTATATTATATAAAATATTATCTATTAAGTCAAGAAATTATATTATTAATATAATTATTTAAAAATTATACATTTTAAAAACTATTCAATATTAAACCGAGTTAAAACAACTTAAAATATGTATAAACTCATCATTAAAATACATATTAAATGTATTCAACAAGAAATGCTACATAAATCTAATTTCAAAACTCAGCCGTCAAAATTAATTTAGAATCGAGATGAATCATCAACAACTCCGGTAATTGAATCCAAAACGCGCATACATTCATCACGCTGAACGTCATTTGGGTGGTTGGACAAAATATTTTATTATTATTGATTGCATCATTAAACTTCATTACCTTATTTTATTTTATTTTACACAGGCAGGCCAGGAAAAAAAAAAACACGAAGGTTCACAGAAAACTGATTCGTTCGTGTTCTTGTTTGACTTTGGCGACCCAACACTTCATCCACAATCATGCCAACCTGTCTTCTCAGTACTCATTAATAGCTATCTATGCCTATACGATATACGTGGTGCTAATAACGCACGAAATAGTTAACATTGTATTTTCTTTGCTAATTTCACTGACTTCTATATCTATGCCAACTTTGGAACTTAACTCAGGCTTCACGTGTTTCAAATTTAAACACCACTTTTGACAGTTCAAAATTTTATGTGTAACATATTTTAATTTTAATAATTTAATTTATTTAAATATATTTTTGAATGACAATAAATTTGTAACGAATTAAAGTTCAAAGGAAGAGGAAATGGAAATAGTTAGTCACCAAAAAAAAGAAGAAAAAGGAAATGGAAATAGTAAATGATGTTCATAAAGATGACGATAATAAGATCCTAATACTATATTGCAAAAAAAATAGAATTAGTTGTATTTCTTTTTTTTTTTTATCGAACTAAGAATAAGTTAATATGTAATTTGTTGTTCTATTGTCATATTATAAATATAAATTACTCTTAATCAAAACTAAAATAAAATATAAATTACTCAACAAATTACAGAAATGTAAATTGATTGGACATATTTATTGAACAATATAGCAAATTAATCAAATCAAATTTATAAATATACTTTTTCTCAAAAAATTATTTTCATGGATAATTCATTCGTGTATGGCACAGTGCACCAACTATTTTTTCTTTTTTGAAAATCAAAATGAAAATCGAATTAAAAAAGCTGCACTTTAGCATAAGAAATGCTACCAGCCAGCAGATAAAGTCTGATACAAAGGCACCAACCCAGCTAATGAAGGGAACAAGCCACTCCAAAACGGAGACAAGAGACAAACTTATGACAATAAAAGCTTGAACGATAATAGAAGCACCGCAATACAGATCCCAAAAGGAGAGGACAAATCTAACATCTCAACTACAATCAACAACTGCTACTTAGGGAAATACAGGATGCCATGGATCACACATGGGATGAGCAATAATGACATATATAACCTCCTATCTGCATCTAGTTAAGAACCATTTCCAGGACATAACCTTGATTGGATCAATAATATAGGTCAGATCACCCGGGTAACTGGAGAAAATGATCCCATTTCTGAGCTCCCATATAAGCCAAACAACTATGTGCTTGATCAAATTAGATTCCATATACATGTATTCTATGGTAAAAAAAAAAAAAAAAAGAACTGACGATAAGTCGCATGATTTACTTGTGTTCTTAGAGTTGAAAATATACTATGAATCTATCTATTCATGTTTAATTTTGCATCAAAGCTCTTTTTGTACTGGATGGGTAATAAAAATATTTCTTGTGATGTGATGCAGTTTAACTAATTCAATGAAATAATATATAATTTTTATTTCACAATGCGTGTTAGAAGGGCAACTAATACGAAAGAGATAAAAAAATTTATACCCTTGGTGGAAGTTTACTTCTTCTTTTTTCTTTTTTGGATACTTTTCGTGGAAGGTTTCTGGATGATGCTAGTGAATTAAATCAACGATTCGATTGGTTTAGTCTATGAAAGTCAAAAATGACAGTGCTTTATTATTATAGAAAACTTCTCAATCCTTTGGATCCAAAACGCGCTTGCATACGTCCAATTCCGACCAGACGTCATTGCCTTATTTTATTTGTTTAATGAATGGCTAGGAAAATGCTATAAGTTAGCATTCGTGTTTGACTTTGGAGAACTAACCCAACACTCCTCCATCCTGCAATCCTACTAACCTTTCTTCTCAGTTCTCATGGCTATGCGAGCATCCTCATCTTCCTTTAGTTACAGATTCAACTATGATGTGTTCCTCAGCTTCCGAGGGGAAGACACTCGTTACGGTTTCACTGGCAATCTCTACAATGCCCTTCGTGACAGGGGAATTCACACCTTCATCGATGACCAGGAACTCCAGAGAGGGGATGAAATCACACCAGCACTTGAGAAGGCAATTGAAGAGTCCAGAATTTTCATTATCGTGCTCTCCGAAAACTATGCATCTTCCTCCTTTTGCTTAAACGAACTTGCTTACATCCTTAACTTTATTAAGGGGAAGGGTTTGTTGGTTTTGCCAATTTTTCATAACGTCGATCCCTCTGACATGCGACACCACAGAGGTAGTTTTGGAGAGGCATTGGCTAATCATGAAAGGAAGTTGAACGCTAATAACATGGAGAAGCTGGAGACATGGAAGATGGCTCTGCATCAAGCGGCTAACTTTTCTGGCTACCATTTTAAACATGGGTACCCTTCCTCACCAATCTTTTAACTTATTTTATTTTAATTCATTATTAATTTTCACATGTCTAATGATATTATATTGATCAAAATACTTATTCTTGAACAATATACATACATATCATATCAAGACATATGGACATAAGACATTTAGTTTGACTTCACACAAATTTCTCTGATTGAACAGGGATGGATATGAATATGACTTTATTAAAAGGATAGTTGACTTGGTCTCCAGCAAGATTAATCGTCCACCTTTACATGTTGTGGACCACCTGGTCGGACTAGAGTCACAAGTGCTAGAAGTAAAATCGCTTCTGGATGTTGGATCAGATAATGTCGTCCACATGGTGGGGATCCATGGACTCGGTGGAGTGGGTAAAACCACACTTGCTGTCGCAGTCTATAATTCCATTGCTAACCATTTTGAAGGAATATGTTTTCTTCAAAACGTGAGAGAAACTTCAATGAAACATGGGTTACAACATCTCCAAAGCAAGGTTCTTTCTGAAACAGCTGGGGAGAAGGAAATTGAGTTAACAAGTGTCCATCAAGGAATTTCCTTAATCCAGCATAGGCTCCAGCGGAAGAAGGTTCTTTTGATTCTAGATGATGTTGACAAACAGGAACAATTAGAAGCGATTGTTGGAAGACCTGATTGGTTTGGTACTGGCAGTAGGGTCATCATCACGACTCGGGACCAACATTTGCTAGCATGTCACGGTGTTAAAAAAACATATGGGGTGGAAGAGTTGAATAAGGTAGATGCTCTTCAATTACTTTGTTGGAAAGCTTTTAAGTCAGAAAAAGACAAAGTTGATCCATGTTATGAGGATGTTTTGAATCGAGCACTAACTTATGCTTCGGGCCTTCCATTGGCTTTAGCAGTAATGGGTTCCAACTTATTTGGAAGAAGTATAGAACAATGGGAATCCACTTTAAATCGATACAAAAGAATTCCTAACAATGAGATCCAAGAGATACTTAAAGTAAGCTATGATGCTTTGGAAGAAGATGAGCAAAGTGTTTTTCTTGACATTGCTTGTTGCTTTAAAGAATATAAATTAGCAGAGGTGGAAGATATGCTTTGTGCTCATTACGGCCATTGCATGATACATCATATTAGAGTGTTGGTTGATAAATCTCTCATAAATATTTCTCTTTGGAATGTGGTGGGACTGCACGACTTGATAGAGGACATGGGTAAAGAAATTGTCCGAAAAGAATCACCAAAAGAGCCTGGGAAACGAAGTAGGTTATGGTTTCCTGAGGATATAATTCAAGTTTTACAAGAAAATAAGGTGAGTAAGATTGATACATGTGGATGGTTTGGTTTTTCATCTTTAACTTTGAATTATATCTTTTGATTATTACGTGCTCATCATGTCACAATTAATTTTTGCTTTATAATATGCACACTTCTCTAAATATGCATGGAGTCCTAATATATATGCATGTATTGTGGTTGATTCGTGATTTTTGTGTTAAAAGGGAACTACTCAGATTGAAATCATATATATGGATTTCCCCTTCTTTGAAGAAGCAAAAATAGAATGGGATGGAGATGCCTTCAAGAAGATGAAAAATCTCAAAATACTTATTATTAGAAATGGTCTGTTTTCCGAAGGTCCCAAACATCTTCCTAATACTTTAAGAGTATTTGAATGGCGAAGATATCCTTCACAGGATTTTCCAAATGATTTTCATCCGAAGAAACTTGCTATATGCAAGTTGCCCCATAGTTGCTTTACATCACTCCAGTTGGCTTTCTTACTGAAAAAGGCAAGTGTATTGAGTTAATTTCCTTGTTCTTGTGTCTTACTATGTTCACTTTAAGGTTATTCGTTAGGTTCTTTTCTTTATGTTTTATATTAATAAATTCACTTTTAGTTTATTCATTTTGCTTCTTTTTTCCTTCTTTACGTTGCAGAAGTTCTTGAATTTGACAAGTTTGAATTTTGACAAGTGTCAATATTTATCACAGATACCAGATGTATCTGGTCTCCAGCAATTGAAAAATTTGTCATTTGAATCATGTCAGAATTTATTGACAATTCACGATTCAGTTGGGTTCTTGGAAAAACTTAAAATCTTGAATGCTAGACGTTGCTGCAAGCTTAAGAGTTTTCCATCAATCAAGTTGACCTCTCTTGAACAACTTGAACTTTCGTGTTGTGACAGTCTGGAGAGCTTTCCGGAAGTACTAGGAAAGATGGAGAATGTAGAATACATTTCGTTGGATTCTACTCCCATAAAAAAATTCCCACTTTCATTTCGAAATCTTACTGGGCTTCAACAATTAGATCTGGGTATCATAGGATCATCAACGAGGTTAAGAGGTTGGGAAACTGCCATTTTCATTTTGAACGTTTCCATGATGCCAGTACTGACTGAGATTACAGCTTCGAGATTGCGATGGCAATGGCCTAAAGTGAGATTTGCCAGAACTGTGTGTTCAAACGTTCAACGTCTTTATCTCAGAGACTGCAACCTGTCAGATGAATTTTTTCCAATAGGTCTCCCATGTTTTGCTAATGTGAAGGAGCTACACCTATCAGAGAATAACTTCACAGTTATTCCCGAATGCTTCAAAGAATGCCGCTTTTTAACGTACCTTAATTTGAATTGTTGCAAGTGTCTTCGAGAAATTAGAGGAATTCCTCCAAACTTGAAAGATTTCTATGCACGTGGATGCCTATCGTTGACTACCTCGTGTAGAAGCAAGTTACTGAGTCAGGTATCGTTTCTTATGTATTTGATTTGGTCATTGATAGTATATTCAATGTTGCTAAACTAGATGAATTACTTGTGACTAACAGGAACTGCATGAGGCTGGAAACACCGAATTTTATTTGCCAGCAGCTAAGATTCCAGAGTGGTTTGATTTGCGAGGACCACCATTTTCTTTCTGGTTCCGTGACAAATTCCCAGCCATAGCTATTTGTCTTGTTCGGGGATCAGATGAGCAGTATTCCCTGCCAGAAGTTGAAGATGAAGATCAAGATTATTTTTACCCGACAGTTGTTAAAATCATTGTGATCATCAATGGCAATGAACATTTTTTTGAAGATCACGGGATAGAACTGAATGCTACAGCTCTTTTTGATCTGCAGAAGAAGATAAGATATGAAGATAATTTAGATGAAGCACTTTTAGAAAATGAATGGAACCATGCAGAGATTATATTTGGAAATTGGAGTTCCGACCCAATCCCTATAAAAAGCGGAATCCATGTATTGAAACAGGAAAGTAGCATGGAGGATATTCGATTCACTGATCCTTGTAGAAATGAAAATTAGACGATTATCTCAATGGTTCAGAATCGTAAAACCAACCGTTGCTGAAAAAGTAAAGCTTAGCGAACATGGAAGTTGCTGAGACACAACGTATGGATCTTTTGTCGCGCATGTGGAACTGGGCATGTAGTCGTTTTCATTCTTCCTGCTCCAGCAATCAATAATTGGATAACAATGTGAAAGAGGATTCAAGTTCAATGGTATCAATGCTGATAAAAGACAACATTGTAACTAATTTTACTTGCCCACTGCTTAATTGAAACCGATTTATGTGACACTGTAACTAATTTTACTTGGTTTTAGATATTCAACTTTGCTTTGGTTTCAATGAAAATACGTTGAGCATTGGATTCTTTTAGTACATTCCTCTGAATCGGTGTTTATTGTTCCATAATTTGCTTTGTATTCTGAAATCTCTAGTTTTAGATACAGTCTCAACTATATCTTTGGTCTTTAGTCTAGACCTCTCCATCAGGTCATACAGGGGTCAATATTTCATTTAAAATTGGTGACAAAACTTTAAATTTTGAATTAATCTTAATTTGGTCTAGAGTCTAGACCCCGCCTTCCAAAAAATAAACATTAATTTTATATTTCGTTGGTAGAACTAATCAGTTTTTTGTGTCTTCATATAATTACTGGTCTCTTCTGGAGCTATTACTTGTTCCTGCTCATTGGTCTTTCACTGCTCTAGGTTGAGGCATAGGGTGCCAGGCAAATGAGGGGACATAAAAGTAGTTATTCCTTGATTCAATACTGTTATAAAAAAACATTGCATTGCAGAGAAAGCCTTATAATAATATATCATATTTTTTTATGCTTCAAAAAGCTAATAATACGAATCCATTTTTAAAATATAACACTCATTTGTAATGCATAAGATCAATAAATCTCGATCATTGGATATCATTTGTAATACTAACACAACATGTAATTTTATTTCAAGAAACATAAAGAGGCAAGTGTACATTGATCAAACATGTGTATACAATTGCAGCTGAGGGAGAAAGGACCGAAAAACACAAGCTGAGTTGTGAGAATCGAGTGTAGAAGCCATTTCTTGAAGGCCCGAGTTTTCCTTCTTTTTTTTTTTTTTTTTTCTAATCACAAAGGTGGCAGTAGAATGACAGGACAAAGGGTGTGACAAGGACGACACGAGCTTCTTTAACATGAGAGTTGACAAAGGTGGATGTAAGTATATAATTGATCGTGATATTTCAAATATGAATTTGAGTGCATTGAATATAGAATCACATGGCTGTATATTAACTACAATTATAAAATTTGAATGCGTTGAATACAATTTTTTGTTAAATATTAAAAAAGCTAAAATATATCATAATATGCTATCAAATTATATGTTTGAGTAAATCAGTTATAATTTAATTCTATTTTCTTTTTGAAATGTTTTATTATTTAAGTTAGTTTGAATTTGTATTTAAATATGATTAAAATTAAGAAATATTATTATAAAAATTTTGACAATATATTTTTTATTTTTAAATTATTTAGTAATTATATTTTTACTTTGTTTGTATGAGCATTATGATTCGAGTGTAGTATTTTGAGTATAAATTAATATGATTAACATTTAGTTTGATTTAAATTAAAATGTTATTATTTATTTGTTGTGTCATGAAATAAATTGATGGTAAATAATTAAAAAATGGATGGGAATTAATTGTTAGTGGTAATAATCTGTGACATGAGATTTAAATAGAAAAATTCTTTTTTTATATGAGATTCAAACAAAAAAAATTCAAATGATAAAAAGGCTATCACAGATAGATATGATGCATGAAAAATCAAAAATATTAGTTACAAACTCGATTTGTGTAATAGTATTTATATATAGAAATTCACTAAGATTGTTTTGGCTTTTTTTTTTTTTTTTGCAAACTTGCCTCTTTTAAGTTTAGACCACAAGTATTTTTTACAAGAGATAATCTTATTTGACTCAAGAATTAAATGTGCACAACATGATGAAACTAATTATTTCAACAAGCCCTTTTTTTTTTCATGTATAAGACTTGAACCCAAGACTTTCCTTATAGAGAATCAAGCTTGTACAAAGAATGCATAAAAAGGAAAGTAATTTAAAGAGAGAAGACCCGAGATAAATAAAAACTTTTAAAAGGGGTTATTTGAGAATGAGAATAAATAAAAAATAAAAAAATATTATGCTTATAAAAATTTAAAAAAAAATATATCTCAAAACATCTTAAAAACTAAAGTTAATTTTTATTCACCTTAAATAAAAAAAAGGCAGTTAAAGAGCAAAAAAGAAAAAAATCTTTATTACTTGATAACTAGAAAAGAAGAAAAAAATTGCAGTTAATGTCACTGATTTGTTTAATACCAATCTATCTATTATCTATTACAATATATAAAAGTTGAGATGCAGACTCTTGAAATATCACCTTAGCTCTACAAGTTTATTATTCTGCTAACATCTCAACTCCTCTAATAATCTCTTTAGTTGCCACATGTGCATCTTGCTCAAAATGTCACCTCTATTCAATTTCTCAAGAAGGCAAACTCAACATTAAATGAGGCCGAAAACAACTTTTGAAAGAAACTTTTTTATTTTAAATGAAAGAGCTATATGTTGAACTTTTTTGTCGATATATGTAGCCTTTCTGCCAACATACGTGACTTTTTTACTTTATAAAAACTAACAATAAATAATTTTTTATTGATGGGCCTAAAACTTAAGTTTTAGTAACTTTATCCTTGAACCAACCTTATTTCTGAATGTTCTCCTTTCATATTCTTTAATGTGCTATTCATCACTTTAAATTTCAAATTTCATCTTCACTATAATATTCATTAATATCTTTTATTGTCATTCAAGACTCAACTTCAACTATTACATTATTCATTATTCATAATAATCATTTTAAATATTTTTTTTCTTCTTTTTATTGACTAATACTAAAACATTCACATCTTTATAATTATGTGTTAATTATTTAAAAAATACCTGAATAAAAACATTTTACAATATAAATTTTAATTATTTTAAAGTTATCAAGTACCCACACAATGTGAGGGTTTATATCTAGTTCTTATTAAAAAGAGAAACTATTCAAGTTTTTTATCTATTAAAATTTTTAGAAGCTTTGTCATATAAGATGAAAAGTGTTTAATGCAACAAATAATTCATTGTAAGTAGTGGAAATAAATATACTTTTAAATTCAAACTGAAATAGATACTTATAAGAGTCGACATTCGGTGAAAGGGTATCCACTATCCAATCAAGCATTGCACCTTTCTGGTTTGCCGTTTACCCAAAACCTAGAGCCTTTTGACCTATAATCAGCTCGAGTTGCAAGATTCCAAACCCAAACACTACAGCCTTTTCATGACTAGTTGATGGATATTGGTGCACTATTCTAAGTGCGTGTTTGGAATTTGGATTCACTTTGGATCATATAAAATCATGTCAAAATATTAATTAATGAGATTTTTGGTAAATGATCACTTGTTTGATCCTACATTAAGAAATTGATTTTGGGTCCAAAATTAGTTTCTAGTTGAAATAATTCTAGGTAGCTTTTGCATTGAATCAAAAAAATTATAGTTTTACTACTAACTTACTTTTAGAATAAAAACATCCAAACATAAATCAGTTTACTTCAAAATTAATTTTACAAAGTCAATATTTAATTCAAAATCAATTTTGCAAGCACTCACCCAAACACACACTAAAGCAATGTAACCACTAGTGAAACACTCATCTCACAGGAATCTCTGTGATCAAGAAGCTAAGCTAAATCAAAACCACCAACAATTGCTTTGAAGTTATCATCTTGCAATATGTTAGTTGCTTTGACATCATGATGCATAATTTTAGGATCAGATTGCTCATGCAAATATACCAACTCTCTTGCTGAACCTATAGCTATTGTCTTCCACCTTGTCCAATCCAATGCTGGTCAACAATAATTATAGTCCCATGAATAAATCCAAAAACAAAGTCATAGTAAGTTACAATTTCAAATGGTCCTAAGGAAATTAAAGTATAAAGTTTTAGATGCTATAAAGGAATCATACTACAATTATCAATCATAATTAGCAGTTTAATAAAATGGTTGCTTAGAAAAAAGAAAAAAAATATATAGTGAGAACAGAGAAGAGTGACACTTCCATAAAGGACAATCAATAGGTTATCGGTGATTGACTAGTAAATCAATACAATAAACAATAAAATAAAATTATGATATGATTAAGGCATACACATAG
The DNA here is from genome assembly GCA_004329165.1 of Spatholobus suberectus. Classification (NCBI taxonomy): domain Eukaryota; kingdom Viridiplantae; phylum Streptophyta; class Magnoliopsida; order Fabales; family Fabaceae; genus Spatholobus; species Spatholobus suberectus. The sequence goes on from CM014737.1 coordinate 15,883,437, forward strand.
TAGAACGCAATCTGACACCATTGTCCATCTCTTCAAATACTACAGATGTATATAAAGGGTGAGCAGAGAGCATATGCACAGAGCATGTATCTCAAACTAACAACTCAGTGAAGTAAAAGAAATTCTGCCAATTTTGTCACATTATGAAACTTTCCAAGATTCATATGACTCAAACCTTAACCTCTCTAGTAGTTCCCAGTAGTCATAAACTTGGATGCAACTTAAGCCCTCATATGGGTAGCTTGTCCTTTCTTAGTCCCTCCAGTAGGAGGATAAAAACTCATTGGATTGATTCCTGACGACATTGGCAATCTATTCTGCTTGATAGTTTTAACTATTAAATCTAACATGTTTAATGTCTACATTTTTTTTTTCTTCTTATAGAAGTGACAAAGATGCAAATAAAGTTCAGGAAACTGTCATAAAATACAATAAGGTATAATTTGGAAGAAAATAAAAAAGCGAGGAGAACAGGAACAATAAGGCAGAGTGAGGTCCAGAGTCACCAAGCAAGATAAAAACATGAAATAGGAAACTGGAAAGTTGGGTGGTCTACAGCTTCCTATCTCTTGTTTGTTATGACTGACAATATATAACTGATAACTTGTCTGATTATCTGTCTAACCTATCTGACATTGCTGTTATGACAACTGCCAATAGGATTAACTAATTGGACTCCCCTCCATTCTTTCTAATATAAACCCTCCTAGTTGGAAGTGGGTAGGTTTTGCCATCACTTACATATTGTTTACTACTTTAAAGGGTGACAAAGGGACCCATACTGCATGAGAAATTTGGAATCTTGAAATTGATGTCTAGCAATTTTGATTTCTGTAGTTTCTGGTTTTTTGAATTTCAAATACAAGTTACATTTTGAAGGGGAAGTAAATTAAAATGCAATTTCTACACATTAGGATGAATACAAGCTGGGTATTTTATATCAATGTGAACACTTTTACATCATATTATATATGATTCTATAATTTTTATTGCAATTAATTCAATCCCTGTGTAATAATTTACAAGGGGTACAAGATTCTAGTTTCTATGGCAATTCGCCACAACTACCTTAGTGATTTTAGCGTGATATACTTATGAGCAAAAACATCACATTAGCCATTCCCTCTTACCATAAATTGAAAAGTTAATTTAATTTCATGATCACTATTTCAACTTTCAAGTCAACAAAATTGCCAAATTTGGGGCAAAGGTAATTAATTATTAATCCATGTAATCATATTAGAAACAATAAATTTATCTGGTTTTTCAGTAAATGGAAAGATATGTACTCTGTTATTGTTGGATGACTATTGTATACTTATAATATGAGACGGAAGGCAAGCCAAATTGGAGGGTAAACCATTAATACATATTATTGTATTGGAAAACTGTGTGTGTGTGTGTGTTATACAAGTGATGAAAATATAAGCTTTAGTTCAGACTCACCAACAAAAAGAGAAAGACATTCATGGCAAAGTAGAAACTCATCAAGCAAAAAGCAAAAAACTACCATCACTATCCCTAGCCCATGAAACTCATCCTGTTTGAGTGCAGCCACCCTCTCATTGAAACATCTAAAAGGCAAATCAATATGAGAATATCTACTCATCAGCAAGTACCAGGGTTACTTTGACATATAAACTAATATCAAAACTAAATCAATGTAGCTTGACATCATTATAAATGTATGCACATCTAAATGTGAGTCTTATGTGATTAACTGTCAAAAGTCAAATGATTAAGGAAATTGTCAAACACAAGAAAATGTTGCAATATGTAAATTGAGACATGTAATGTATGTCCATCCAATAATTTAACAAAATCAAATCAAAGTATCATACCAAATAACTGATACAAATCTCAAATTATATAAATTATAGATAAAATAACGAATTACAAAATATTAAAGTATGAAACAAAAGAATAAATTTTAAGCAACACAGGAACACCCTGATATACTAACACAAAAGTGCAATCTAAAACTAGTGCATATTTCAATCGCAAATACAAAGTGATAGGTTACCAACTTACATCCACCCCACTCATCTAAAGCTCACACATCATTGTTGATAAAACCCTGATTTAAATTTAGAGCAGATTATACATAGATGGAAACCTGGATGGGAGTGGTCATGGAATCTTGGCCTACAAATAGTCATGTATATGTCCTGGGCTCCTGGCAGATGATGCAGAGTTCAAAAAGACTCCAACAAAATTGTTGGTGTTCATGTAAATCCAAAAAAAATGTGTGTATTACTTTGATCTGTACTTCCCAGTAATTAATAATGAGAAATTACACAAACACCAAAGCCTCAAGCTTCAATCACAGCAATTACTTCAAAAACCAACACAGAACAACCCCATTTGCCTAACAGGTTGAAAACAACTTAAGATTTAAACTTTGGATACTTCCAACACATAAGGTTGGGACTTTGGCACCACACACACCATGTCATTTGGCAGAGGTGGTTTCATGGGGTGTCTTGGCCACAGTGAAGGGTGCATGAATGTGTGCACCCAAATTGAAGCTCACTGGTGAGGTCAATGTGAATGTCTCATCATTATCACGTAAAAAATAATCATTAAAATTAACAAATAATTATAAAAAAACATATCAAAGAAAAGGGAAGTGAATAAAAAGATTGTATGGGTAGGTTGACCTTTATCATGCTTCTCATCGGCAAGCTCAAAAAATGTAAGAGATCCATGCTTATTTGCATAAGCTATCAATAAGAAGTTACTATATCAAGAACCGTGCTTTTGTAATGCAATTCTTTGAATAGATTCATGGACCCAATCTGACATGAAATAGCAACTAAAGAGAAAAAGATAAACAGTTGGACCCAAATACACAGTGCTCAAGGTAACATTGCCGTTATAAAACAAGCCTAATTAATTCATATAGTATATCCATAAACAACAAATAAATGATGTAAAAATAAACTCAAACCCACAACACGACGAAGAATCAACTCTTCTGTTTGCCTAAAAAAAAGTGGCGGGTCCATAGGTGGGCGGGCATTCTGACATTGAAAAAAAAAAGAAAATATACCAAACGCAAATAGAAACTATATAAAATTAGAAAATATAAGCCCAGAATCAACAACAAATTCGAATGGGCCTTTGACTTGAATCCTGTTGCTGTCTTGCTGTTCATTGTTCCCAGATCCTTAATACAAAAATAAACTAGAATACTCACATTAACAACTGTCACCCAAGCAGGAAATTTTCAGCTCCCAAATCTGTGATTTAATATCCAAAAGCAGTGTCACCACTTTGTATGGAGCAGGGTGCGAAACAAGTGTGCCTCCACTGTGTTTGCTTATATCCTTGTGAGTGTTTTGGAGAACCTTTGAAGGTGCAATTTAATTAATGTAGGATCGAGAATAAGGGAATTCCAAGACTTGGAAATGCACCTTACACGCATGAGAGCCTTCACCGTTAAGACACAGACATTGTTGTTAAATTGGAAGATGAGTGGGATAGAGCATGCGATTGAATAAGTGAATGAGTGGGGAATGAGGCTGAGAGTGAGTGTGGAGGCTTGCGGCATAACATAACAAAGAAGAATAGAGGGAAACATCTGAATGGAAACAGAGCGAGAAACAGAGAGGGCATACCTTGACCTTAACATTGACAACGCATCGTGTTTGGGATTGCTCAAACACGTTGTGAGGTAAGCCCGGTGCCACGTGTGACCTAACGATGGTCGTGAGAGGTAGGTTAATGAGCGGGTTCAACCAGTGGTATAAAACTCGGACAGGTCGTCGACTCGGTCAGGGTACTGGGTCACTGTGTCAATGATCGAATCGAGGGTCACTAATTGAACCGCATGACTCGGTCTCTATTAAAAAATTTGAAAGTATTCATGACATGTAAATTTCATACCTATAAATTTTATTAAATTAAATTTTAATGGTCATGTGTAACCTATAAATAAATAAACAATCAACAATTATATTTAAGATGAGGGTAAAAGGACTAGAGATTACGCATTAATGACAAACAAACAAGAACAAGTGAATGAAGGTTATGCATTCATGTTAATACAAGAGACATTTATGTCATACGCATACCTGCATTTATGATTTTAGTGATTATTATCATTAGTAAATAAATATTTTAAAATATGTAAATTATATTATAAGTCAAAAATTTTATTTTTTTCAATATTTATAGTTAAAACGACGTCGTTTAACACTTTAAAAAAATAATTATTTTGAACTGGTACAAATCAACTGATCGGTTCAACCGCTGGTTCATTGGTTCGACCGGCCGGTTCACCGGTTCGACCGGTTCGCGACCGGTTGACCCACCGAGTCAAACCGGGTTGATAGCATATCCGGTCCAATCACTTGCTCAGACCGGTTGTGTATCCGGTTTCCGGTCGGACCGGCCGGTCCGAGCCGGTTTTTATAACATTGGGTTCAACAATGCAAACGAGAGCGACGAGTCTTTTATTATTATTATTATTATTATTATCAAAGGGGTAACGAGAGTCTTATCTTGTTTCAAAGGATGTAAGATTTTTTGTGTATTATTTAAAAAAAAAAAAGGAAGCAAATTTACAAGGTTTTTAATATTATATTATTTTAAAAAAATATTAAATTTGATGGGCCTATGTGTTTTTTATATTGTGATAAATTAAGATGTATAATTAAATTTATTTTATTTTTAAAAAACTGAATTACTATGAAATTAAGCTCAAAAGAAGTAATTTTAAAAGGAAAAAAATTAGATGAGATGAAAGTTTTTTTAGGATGAGAGTTTTTTTTTTAGAATGAAACAAAAAAATAATGAAGTTAATTAAAATATTTTTAAAAAGTTTTAAATAAAGATAATTTAAAAAAAACCTTAAATTTTTAAATTACATTTTACTTTATGAAAAAAAATCTATTTTTTCTTTATAAAAATTATTATTTTTAAAGAGTTCTTAATTTTGTAGGATTTATTGCTAAGAAATTACGATTTTTGAAAGACATTATTAAAAATTACTATTTTTATTTGATAGAATGGAGAGTCTTTCATAAAGGTATGAAAAGTTGAAAACCTTGGAAAGATTTACTATTAGGAGATTATTTTTATAAAAGTCAAAAATAACTTAAAATATTTTAAGAATATTACAACGGTGGAAATATTGTAACATCTGGACTTATCTTTACATTGTTTATTTATTTATTTAATATTTTTATAAAAGCAACCAGATAACGATCTCAACATGTTAACAATACAGTTGAGTTTAGAATGTTAAAAAATGCTTAGCTTAATTTTTTAATAATTTTTTTGGACCGAAACCTGATAAAAAAAATATTGTTTTGCCCCTGGATTTGCAAAACAAGATAAAAATAGCTAAAAATATCTAAAAGTTAAAAAAAATATTTTTAAGTTTAAAATAATAATTAGAATAATAAAATATATTTCTAAAAATTTTGTGAAATGTTCATGCAAAAAGACTAAAATGCCTTAGATACCCAAGAAACCTAAACCAATGTCCTTTAGGTTCTCAAAAATTGTGAAAAATTGATTTAAATCATGTTTTTATGAGAAATATTATTTTCTGAATTTATCCTAAAAATTCCAGATCTATTAGAACTAATATGATTTATTTGTTAATTTTTAACCTAAAAATACATCAAAAATTGCCAAAAAAATAAGAAAAATTTATAAATTAATTTTAATTTAGAATAGTATAGAACCTATCCACATGTCACTAAAACTAATTCCCATTGGTCAATAATAGATGAAATCAAGCTTTTACAATCTTATTAGAATAAATTATGCAAATTAGCTATTTTAACATTAAAATTAAATGATAAAATTTTGGTTAATGATTCCAAGCTTGCTGAGCAAGCATTAGGCCAGCACACCCTCAAATTATCCCACATGTTAAATTTGAATGGATAATTATCTTTGTTTTTGATTAAAATTAAAATGGTAAAAATCTAGATATTTTGTTGTGACAAGATTGAAAGGTTTAATTTACCCAATCTTCATCAAATTCATCTTCTTCTCTCTTTTTACTACAACTAGCTGAGACTCTCAACCCACTCACACTCCATATTTTCTTTCATTTTCCTTACCCAGACTCAAAACAAAATCCATCTACTAAAAACCCACATCAAAAAGTGTTTTGGGGTTGCTTTGTTGGAGACGTTTCTTTAACCTTTTGGAGGATCTCTTCTCAACATTTCTTTTACCATTCTCCACTAAGGCATAAGGGGGGGAGGGGTGATATTTTCATTGTTGTTTCCATAAAAGGATGTAGGAAGAGATTTGGCGCCCAAATCTCTCCTAGATCTCTTTTACATTAATCCTTTGTCATAGTATGCCAAAAATGGTTTTGTTGATCTTATATTCTTTTGTTGACATATACTTGATGGTGAAATTGCTATTAGTTACTTGTATGATTATCTTTGTAAATTTTTGTGTCATTTAAGCATTTCTTTATTTCTCTTATTTGCATATTATCTAATATATACTTATTTGGTGATGTGTTGCTTATGGAGGAAACAAAACTATCATGGTTTTGTTCTCCATACCATTCGGCCAAGCTCTTCTTAGTGGAAGATGAAGAAAATTTTCATTAACTAATTAATCTTGTTATTGTATAAATATATCTAGTATATAATTAAAAAATATGAGTTTTGGTTAAGAAAAAATAAAATGAAATTTTTAGTCCTAAAGGGCCATAGTATTCGGCCATTACTTCTCAAAGGAGAAGATGATCGAAAAAAAATTTAGTGTAAAAAAAAATTTATTAAAAAAATACAAAAATTAGATTATTTTATATGAGTAAAAATATAAAAACTTTTGTTAAAATTGTTTAAAGGGCTCTTGGCCCTAATCATTTTTTTAGACAAGAAATTAATTTTTATTTTAGTATTAGTATTATTTAATTATAAATTATTTTTTATTTTAAATACTTAAATAATTAAAGGAATTAAAATGTATATATTGTTGACCTAGTATATGGAATTCGACCATTTTAACAAAATTAGAGGAAATTTTTATGAAATTAATTAGTATGTGTCACAAATAATAATAAAATATATTTTTATTGAAATTTTGGTTATTTTATCTCATTTAAAAAATTTTATTAGATATTTTGCTAAATATATTGTTTTCGCCCCCAATAAATAAAAAATAAGAAAATTTTAATTTTTATAATTATTACTACATTGTGAAAGTTAGAAAATATTTTTATCGAAAAATACCAATGATAAATATGTTTGTGAAAAAGATGAAATTTTAAACAAATAAGAAATAAGTTTTAAAAAAATAGAACATTGAAATATTTATTTATATAAATTTCTAGTGTTATATAGTAAATAAAATTGTATGGATAAATATGAAGAAATGGATAAAAACAAAGTTTTTGAGAATATGTGTAGTTATAAATTTAACCAATGTAGAAAGTGCTTTTTTACATCGGTTAAACTAATAATCAATGTAAAAATTTTATATACGGCCTCTACGATCTGATTCCCCTTCATTTTGCGAAAACACTCCGCTTACTCTCAATCCCTAAACCCTAGAACCTTTGCCCCTCCTCCATCATTACTGCGAGCCCTTCATCACAATCGTCGCCGTCAGCTCTTCTCCACCATAACCATCATCGCCGTCGACACTATGATTCGCACGTGTCATGTGATACCTTCGTCCCCAACCCCAACCACCATGGACGCCCTCACTGCTGTGATGCAATTCGCCATCGTGATGCCCTTCTCCACTGTAGGCCCTTCTCTGTTGCGAGTCGCTATCATCGTGAGCCCTTCACGCCTCGTTTTGCCCGACCTACAAGGTAGGTTTTCAATAACCACCATTGTCTTTTATCTATATGACCTACATTGTATCTGTTTGTACTTATGTGACCTCCATTATATTTGTATTTTATTAATATTTTTTCGTTTGTATAATTTTTTTTGGGTTTGATCATAGTATGTAAATAATTTGTTGAAAGATATTTATTTGAAGTGTATGACTGCTGAAGATTGTCACTGTGTTGTGTTTGTATGATTGACTGCATAGAGCTTAGTTGGGTCTTGTATGATGTTATTGGTTATTGATTGGATTGTTGGATAGTTTTACAAATGGGGTATATATTATATTGATTGAATAGATGGAAAAATATGAGAAAATAGTAGAAAATAGAGGAAACATTGTCAAATTTTTCATAGAAATTTTGAATTTGATTGTCTAATTTATTGGTTAATTAACAAATAATAAGAATGACCATATAGAGCTTAGTTGGGCTGTGTGTGAAATTTTCATATTTGGTAAATGTAATTGTATTACTCTTAAGGATAGTTCTCACTTAGCGAGAGAAAAACCCCCCTTTCTGGAGTCAAATTTTCGCTCAGCGAGGTCCATTTTCATTTAACGAGCTTGCATGGGGTTCTTAGGCTTGTCTCTAGAGGTTTTTTTTGCTGAGCTAGGCTTTTTCTTGCTCAATAAAAGTTCAATTTTTGCTCAGTCACAGTGTGGCTTGTTCAACCACAACACGGTTCTGTAGAATCGTGATTTTTAAGATTTTTGGGCATTTCAGGGCAACCCAAACCACGTCAAAGGTCCAAATTCATCATAAATGGTTCAAAAATGATCTTAAATGCCTTTAAATATCAACCCAACATTAAACAACTCATCAATCATGCAAAACTACTAAAAATCCTAAAATCCCCTTTGTTAGGGTTCAAAATTCAAAACCCAAAAGCTAGTCACAAAACCACATGATCAAGAGGGCGAAGGGGAAGAAGATGAAGATAAAGCACTCACTATGAGTTCCAAGAGTGATTAAGTTTGAGGGTGTCCCTTGCTTCTTCTTCTCTTCTCCTTTCTCTCTTCTTTTCTCTTCTTTTTTCTAAGACTAGAGGTGTGTGTGTGAGTGAGGGTGGGAGAGGGGTTTTAAGACAAAAGGACTTTGGGCTTCTTATTAGGCCAATGGTTCTTTTTCTCAACTAATGAACTCTGGCCCACTAATAAACATAATACGAAGCAACATCCCATCCCATGCAGAGCATTAATAAAAACAATATCAAAGATAATTATTATCTATTATTAATAGAATTAGTATTTGCCTATTGTGGGGATGTTACATTTATTGTTAAGAAATTATGATTTTTGAAAGACATTATTAAAAATTATTATTTTTATTTGATAGAATGGAGAGTCTTTCATAAAGGTATGAAAGCCTTGGAAAGATTTAGAAGATTATTTTAACAAAAGTAAAAAATATCTTAAAAATATTTTAAGAATATTAAAACGGTTAAAAAATTGTGACATCTTGAATTATTTTTACATTGTTTATCTATTTATTCAATATATTTATAAAAGGGATTGGATAAAGATCTCACTGTTTTAACGACACAATTGAGTTTCAAATGTTGAAAAAAATGCTTAGTTTAAATTTTTAATAATTTTTGGATTGGGACTCAATAAAAGACTGTTCTGCCCCTAAATTTTAAAAAAAGGGATAAATATAGCTAAAAATATCTAAAAATTTAGAAAAATATATTTTTGAATTCAAAATAATAATTAAAATAATAAAATATAATTTTGAAATTTTTTTGAAATTCCTGTTAAAAAGACCAAAAATACCAAAAAAAACCCAAATTGGTGTCTTTCAAGTGTACAAAAATCATGAAAAATTTATTTAAGTCATGCTTTTACGAGAAATATTAATTTCTAAATTTATCCTAATAATTTTGGATTTTAAGTCAGTGGACATCGTTTGTAATACACTAATACTTACATAACTTGTTATTTTATTTCAAGCAAGAAAAAAGAAACTTGAACAGGCAAGTGTATATTAACTAAACGTGTGTACAATTGCAGCTGAGGGAAAAAGGACTGAAGAGCACATGCTGAATTGTGAGAATTGACTGCAGAAGCTATTGTTTGGAGGCTGTTTTTTTTTTTTTTCAAAGGCAATAGATTGAGAGGACAAAGGGCATGACAAAGTGAATGTGAGCTTCTTTTAGGGGTGAGTTGACAAAGTCACAAAGGTGGGATGGAAGCATTATAATTTGACTGTAATATTTCATATGAATCAACTTGAATGCATTAAGTATAGAATCACATGTCTATACATTAATTACAATTTAATGTAATTGGAGCATTATAAGGTTGGTTGTGCTCGCTCGCTTCATTTTGGTTTGATACTTTTCTTGAATACATTTGATCTTTGGTCGATTTTCTCCTTTATTCTTTCAGCATATCATATATTTTGAATTTTGAAAGGAAGCTCAATTAAGACACATGCTGCATAATTATTTATCCATTTGACCTTAACAACCAATTCCACATCACAAATGGAATTTCAATGCTTTCTCTGGAGACAAGGTGAACCTACAAGTAATGTCCATGCTGATACTTGCTTCATTAATCCTTCAATTGTTGCTGACTCTAGTCCATTAGTTACATCACAAGGAAAGACTATTGTGGGAGCTGCCCCAAATCCGATGGAGAGCACTGAGCTTCAAGAGCATTTAGTTGGAGGGGTGCCTATTATATCCACTTCCCTTGCTGCTAGAATTGGTCTTGAAGAAAATTTAGAGAACTCAGTATGAAGGATCCTGATAGATCACAATGCAAATTCTATGTATGAAGCTCATGCAGAGTCTCCATTGAAAGGCATGCTGCTGAATCATAGAAAGCCCAACTGCTGACACTTCTACAACTGGCATGATACTACATCTTAAATTACCTCATTTGATGTTCATATCAATTATGGTCATGGACATATAGTGTGTTTGGATTTCAGTTAGAAATTCTCAAACGGACGTTAAACTCAATCCATCCTCTCACATGCTTTCCCATTCAATTGACCAGGAATGTGTGCTAACAATAAAACAAAAACACACATAATCATGTTAGCTTTGCATTGCACATTTCCATATTCAAATGCATGGATGGTAAATAAATTGCTTAAATTGGTTCATAATGATAATAATGGTCTGAAAAACGGAAAAGTGGAGAAGTTTAACAGTAGAACATGAAAGTTTTCGTCCCGAAATCTTGTCATACAATTAGCAATCTCCTTTTTACTCAGGTGCACAATCGATATAACCAGTGTTTGGATGAGAAACACATGGAGTCCACCGTGAACCACCAGCTCAACCACACCGAATATCTCCCCTGTAACCTGAGCCACCAACCATGATCTCACTACATAGCACAGCACGCCCACTGAATACCTCCCCTGTCACCAACCTGGCCCCTTCAACTAATAATACCATGGAAAACAGCTGAACAAATACTATACCTGCCAATATAATACCAGAAGCATTGAGATAACGAGATCACTATTTACTTCAAAATTCAGCTTTGGGAAGATGGAATTAAAATACTAACAAATTATAAAGGTTTGTTAACATATTTTCACTTGTCTTCTAGAAGGAATATATTATCAAGTTATAAATTTAGATTTGTTACAATATTCTCAAAGATATTACTTTGCTAAAACACCCCAACGGATAGCTTCTTAATGGGGCTGCTTCTAGTAACTTTTATGATCTTCCATGTACCTACACGAGCATTGTTTTTGAGCTTCTTTTTCATTTCTTAGTTCTTAGAACTCCTTATGGTATCACTTCTGAGTTATGGTGTTTAGTAATTTATACAGTTATGTTTAATTTGTTATTTTTTCTGTATATTAATAACCTTTTTGGTCACCGTCTGAAAATCAAGTTATTAGTACAGTCAAATGTTGACACAAAAAAGATAGGTCCCGAGAGAGCACAAAGAGGTGTAATAATGAAAGTGTACAAGTGGTATTTTTCTTGGAGTACAAATTGCTCGTAAAATGACAGGTTTCGTACCTTACAGAATATATTATAGCAGAAACAGAATGATGATATGGTGGTGGGACTCAAACATTCTTAGCAATATACGGAAGCTCATGAGCTAAAACCAAATAAAGTAATTTGCTCTTAGAGGTGAATTAGGAACATAATATATCATCTTGTAATTGACAAATCACGACAAAAACGAAAATAAACTGTTTCGGGAGAGGCATACTATTTACTACGATATGAGTTTTTCTCCCAGAGAGGCATTCTTGTTGATGTGTTCTTCGAGCAAATGTACCTATGACACACCCGCACCAAATCTAAACCATCACCTTTGAACCACGATTTCATCTTTCCGCCGTTGTGTCGTTCATGTCCATCAAGCCATAGGCTGAGTTTATCCCGGTGTTGTAAATTGTGGAATTGTTAAAATTTTAACCCTTCCAAAAACTAGTCTGGGAAAGGGGATATTTTTGAAAAAAAAAAGTAGAAAAATCACAAAAGGGGAGTGTATAAATACAAAGGGGAGTGCGAATAACAACTGATTACATATAATAGCAGTGAAAAAAAGTTCATAAAACAGACCAGAAAGAATTGGGCCTAGCCTGCTACGAATGACGACAGCAAAACAGAAGCCCACTGTGGTCTACAAATAATAAAACAGAATAAAAAGAACAAGCAAAAAAACAAAATAAATAAAAAAGCAGATAACTGGGTTGAGCCTAGCGTTCGTGGCTCCACGTACAGATTATTAGGTTGAAAAATAAAATAAAACAAATGAAAGAGAAAAAGAGTTTAATAGCTATGTATGTTAGTGTAAAAAGTTTTACATTATCAACTAATTAAAAATCACTTTTAATATGACTTTTAAGGTAGTTATTGTAAAAGTCAACAAATTTATTATATATGATAGGTTTGTGTTTTTCAAACGTACATGTGTAAAATAACTAATTGGTAGCAGATTTTGGAGCAACTCAAAAGATCCTAATAAGTTTCGAACAACAGAAACGAAACAGTGTGTTGCCACCTCTAATTCAACAATGAAATTAAATTAAATTAAAATAAAAACGAGAAACAAAGATGAAATAAAATAAATAAATAAAGCAATAAATATTTAAATAAAGTGGGCAAAATACGGTATTCACAAATGCATGGGAATGTGCTATAACCTCATAGGCACATTACTCATTTATAACTTGCACCATCATTGGTAATAAAACCCAGATTTAAATTTAAATGCAAATGAAACAGAGGTAAAAAGATGGATAGGATTTGTCATGGAATGTTGGCATGCAAATAGTGATGATATATGTCTTGGCAGTAATACAGAGTCTAAAATAACTCTAAAAAAATGTTATTCACGTGAATCCAAAAAAATGATGTTCCACAATTACTTTTGATGTTATTTTTACATTTCAATTTATTAATTTTGATTGATTGTACTATATATCACAAGCACTAATTTCATTTTCAAGAACAAAAGTTATATATTAAAAGTAAATTATAAGTGTTTAAATAAATTATAATTTTTTTTAAAAAAAGTACAATGTTAAAAGTAAATTAATAAATTGAAAAGTAAGAATAATATTAAAAGCAATAAAAATCAATATTTATAATATATTAAAAATTAAAAATAAATTGCAAAAATAAATTATATGTAATTACTTTATTTATATAAAATTATAAATACGTTACTTAATTGAATTACATACCTAAAAATAATTTAATTATCTTAATTTAAAATATTCTTCATTACTTTAATTATCTTAATTAATATTTTTTGTTTTGTTAATTATGCCAATACTAAATTAATTAGAATTAATAGTAAAAGCTAAAAAAGAACACTTAAAAAATGTCAAAGATCTAAAAATAACAAAAATTTTACAAATACTAAAACTAGACAAAACCACATTTACAAATACTTAAAACATATTTAAGCTAATATTTTGTTATTATTGATTGCATCATCATTCAAACCTCATTGCCTTATTTTATTTTACACAGGGCAGCCAGAAAAAAAAAAAAAAAAAAAAGACATCTGACGCTTCACAGAAAACTCTATTTGGAGACCAAACACTCCATCCAGAATCATAATAATCTGTCTTATCAGTATTCATGGCTATGCGATCATGGTGCTAATAATGCACCAAATAGTTAATATTGTATTTCTTTTGCTAATTTCACTGATTTCTATGTGTATGCAAACATTAGAACTTAAATCAGATTTTATGCGTTCCAAATTTGAACACCACTTTTGAAAATTTTTGACAGTTCACAATTTTATATATAACATATATCTTAATAACTTTGTTGATTTATTTACATATATTTAATGAATGACCACAAATTTTCAACAAAAAAAAAAAAACAAGGTAAGAAATGAAAATAGTAAATAATATATATATATATATATATATATTTCACCCCGTGCATCACACAATACACAATGTAATTCGATATATATGTAACATGCCATAAAGTTATATGTATTCTATGATAAATACCTTAACGATAACTCCCTTGATTTACATGTGTTCTTAGAGTAAAAAATATAACTATGTACATGCAGGGCTAGCCCAAAGATAAAGCTACTAAAGCTCAAGCTTTAAACCTACCAATAAAAAATTATTTGCTATTAGTTTTTATAAGAGTTTAATGATTATACACTGTCAGTATAAAAAGTTTTACACTGTTAACAAATCAAAAATCGCCGTTAGTATAACTTTTAAGGTAGCTATTATAAAAGTCAACAAACATACCATACATGATGGTTGTTACAACTTCATTGTAACTCATGATCTTCTTTTTTTATTACTTTTTGTGAGTGTTAGAAGAGCAACTAATACGAAAGAGAGAAATTTTTTATATTCTTGTGAAAGATTTCTTCTTTTTTTATTACTTTTCGTGAAATATTTCTGGATGATGCTAGTAAATAAAATCAACAAATCGATTGGTTTAATCTCTAAAAGTAAAAAATGACGGTGCTTTATTATTATAGAAATTTTCTAAATCCATTAGATCCAAATATCCAATACATTCCCACTCTAACCAGACGTCATTTGAGAGGTTGGGCAAAATATTTTATTATTATTGATTGCATAGTTAAATTTCATTAAAATAATATTTTATTTAATGCATGGCAAGGAAAATGATGTAAGTTTCCTCTCTTGTTTGACTTTGTAGAAACAACCCAACACTCCTCCGTTTACAATACTAACCTCTCTTCTCAGTTCTGATGGTTATGGGATTTAGGGCTAGCCCAACGCTAAGTCAGACTTAAAACAAAATTTGAAAGATATTTTTTTACTTTATTATAAAAATAAAATTATTTATTCCCATGCACCTCATGGGTAACAAATCTAGTTCTATTATTATCTTCAAATTTAAATCAAATTAAATATTATTTTTGTATTAATTTTATTCTTTAAGAGAATATAATAAAGTATTTTAATTTATATAATTAAGTGCTTGTATACATTAAAAAAAGATTACTCATCTTTAAATTAAAACTAAATTAAATGTTATTTTCATGCTAATTTATTGAAATAATATAATATAGTAGTTTTAACTTATATAATTAAATAAATACATATAAAAAATATTTACCTGTGTGTTTGTAGAAATTAAAATGCTACTAATATATAATTTTACAATACATGTTAGAAGAGCAACTAATTAATAGGAACGAGATAAATGTTTGACTTAAATAAGGTTTTAGTCTTTGTAAAATAAGTGAGTTTTGATTTTGGTCCCTACAATTATGTAATACTTGTTAACTGCTTATATGTTGAACAGAAGGTTAGGTGATCATCCCAAGTGAATAGTGATATCCATTACTGTCTGTGGTACCATGTCAACATGTGATATTTCTAAATTTTTTTCAAAATGCCTAAAATAAATGTTATTTATCTAACTTAAAATGAACATTAGGGACCAAAATTAGTGATTTCAGATTTTGGAGGGATGAAATCAAAGAAAAATATTTTACAAAGATCAAAATCAAAACTTGTTCATTTTATAGAGACTAAAAACGGTGATTTCCAATTTTAGGGGGATAAAAAACAAAGAAAAAAATTTATGGAGTCCAAAATCAAAACTCACTCATTTTATAGGGACTAAAAATATATTTAAGTCACTAAATGTTTTTATAGATCCTTCGTACAAGGTTTGTGGACATGCTACTGAATAATTAACAAATGCATTGGTTTAATTCCGAAAAGTCAAGAATGTATTATAGTGGGAAAAGAATATTTGATCTTTCAAAACTTTATCATTTTGAAAATAGACCTCTTAAACATTAGTTTCATTTCAGTTGATCCTTAAACTTTACTTCCTTTGCATATAAATATCTTAAACTATAATTTTGTCTCAATTAATCCTAATATTTACCTCTTTTTGTACATAGACACCTAAATTTCAATTTCATCTCAACTAATCCTTAAACTTTACTATTTTTACACATAGACATATAAATTTCAATTTTATCTCAATTAATTCTTAAAACTTATCCTTTTGTAAATAGTTTCTTATATTATTAAATTGGGATTAAATTACTAACAAAAAAAAAACCTCAACCGTTTATTTATTTTTGTTTGAATCATATTAGTTTTATTTTCATAAATTACTTTTCCAAGCAATAAAGTATAATAAAATTTAGAATTAAAAACTTATTTTTTTTATTTCTTTTATTTTTTTCCTTTTTATTTGTTTTTAATTCATATTTTTTTTATTATATTTTAATATATGAATATATGAGTTGCAACCAAAAAAAATTGATTGACATTTAAGATAAATAAATTATTGAGTTTGCTTTTTGGTTAGTATTTTAATTCTAACTTGATAAAAAGGGTTTTTTGTTAAAAGGATAAATTTTAATGATCAATTAAATTGAAATCAAAGTTCAAGGTGTCTATTTGGAAAAAAATTAAAGTTTAAAGATCAATTAAAATAAAATTAAAGACCTGAAATACGAAAAAGTGCACAAGAAAGGGGGGGTTGAATTGTACCTTGTAAAACTTTTTCGAAAACGTAGATCAAACACAAAAAACACGTTTTTAAACGTAGGAAAGAGAGAAGAAAAGAACACAGAAGGTTTTATACTAGTTCACTCAATCTGAGTCTACGTCCAATCTCTTCACCCAGAAAGTTTCTACTAACCAATCTTAGGTTACAAGTATTGTTCGTGGCCTCTTCAGGCTTTACAACACAATCTCCCTAGATTGCTTAACCCAAGTATTCTTTTTACACTAAGCCTCTCTAGGCTTTCACAATACACAAGTGCTTTTACGAGAAAAGATCAACTCACGTAGTGAGAATTTGAAAACTTAGACTCAGGATCACTTTGAGGATCTTTACAAAATTTTGCTATCGTCCACTGGACGCTCTTAATAGAATATTACAGAAGTGTATACGTTGTTGTTTTGACAGGTTTCGCCTTTTTGCTATCTGTCTCACTTTTCGTTGGTGCACGTATATATACGATCTTCAGGGAAAAGATCCGTTGCAGATAATTTGACTCTTCACGCAATGAGAAGCGTGCAGACTATCTTTTCAGAAATGTCAGCGTGGCAGTTGTAGACTTGCACTACAAGAGAAGTTTTAGGACTGCGCTGACAGTCTGTTCTTCTGAACCTTCTTCATCTGCCATGGTTGATGCTCATGTTCAACCACAACCTCCAGTTCAACCACAACCACAACCATCTGCCTCAGCTAAACGACTACTAGAAGCACTGCCAAGGGAAGCACAGTCTAAGAAAAGTAAGCATTCCTTGCCTGCTGCTAATGAACTTGATAGTGATTTTGTTGAATCCATTATTGTTGAACCTTCTGAACCTGTCACCCAAACACAACCCGAACCCGAAACACAAGTCATACTTGAACCAGACATGCTGCTGCCTGGTGATGAAGGTTATACCTGCAACATCCCTACCCCCGGTCTCTCAAAACCTTACCTCTCCACCAAACCTCCTAAAACACTTTCTTCTTCAACCATCATTCCCTTTTCTACCCCTTCCTCCTCAGAAATCTTGGAGAAAACCAAGTAGAAATGGCCCCTTCTTTTTGTTGAAGCCAACTCACAAAACCGTCTGGACGACAACTGTAACACTCCTTTAATTCTAAAATATAATTCATATTAATTTAATTATTACTTTAAGTTGATGAAAATGTGAGTAAATTTTATTTTTTTTACTAGCAAAGCAGAATTTAGAAATAGAAGTGAAATGATAAAAACTGCTTATGTATATATATATCCAACTGTACATCATGGTTTGAGTAATACATAACAGTCATAAGTATATCAAAAGACATATACTACCTAATTCAATATATACATCCAAAAAGTTCCTATACAGAGCAGTACTGTCTACCCAATCCCTTACTAAATACTAAAGTCTCTAATGGTCCTCATCTAAGGGTCTCCTCTGATGCGTCCTTTGCTGCATGGTATGCCTGTCCATTAGGTACCTCATGTGGTACCCTAAGTCCAGAAAAAGATGATGAAGAGGTATGCCCCTATTAGCTATACCCACTTGGTACTTAATATCAGGGGAAGCCATAGGTGACTCAGCGAGTACTACCTCCATAGGAGATCCATCATCGACAGGTATGGGTGCTGGCTCGTCTACAGCTGGAGCATCCACAATGGGTAACTCGAGAGGAAGTGGAGGGCATCCAAATAAGGAGCTATCACAGGGATGTTCGGATCTACTGGTGGTGGTGGCGGTGGTGGAACATGAGGAGCGTAAAATAAAATCTGGTGGGAGAGTAATCGTATAGGAAATAGGTATTATATATGTCAGTGGAAATATCTCAGCCCCAGGGATAGGGGATAGAAAAGTCACAGACATCAAACCTGTGTAGGTTAAGATGTTTGTGTCCTGATCATAATCCTATACTCCTTCATCTGGATATGATATATGCAAATTAAGCAGAACCGACATTGCTATCTTCAAAAATCACGATTAAACATGCATAAAAAAAATAATAGAGTGAGGTGATTCGTTCTAAATCACTTTCACATGTATAGTAGGAATTTAAATACAATTAATGAAGGGAACCTAGGGTTTATTCTAAGTTATATTACACTACCCTTGACTTGGTATGGATCCATACTTCCCATTGTGAGTAATAGTTCTCAAGAGAACTTGGGAAGTAACTGAGAGTACATATGCCTCATCAACATCATCACATGGTACAGTCCTCATCATAATTGAGGAACAAATATCAGTCACGACGTCCATTTATAGAAGTATACTCTCAAACCAATTCTAAAATGCTGAGTAGTTGTTGAGGTTATCGAGCTTGGTCAGGTGAATATCCCAACTCACGGGCGCTACCCTAGCTATTAGGACTTTCACCACTCAATGCCTACCCCCGAGACCTCCCCAAATGGGTCACTGCCTTTCATTCGTTAGCGTACCAAACTGTAGCTTTCCTAACAGGGTGTCATGCCACTGCATGTCCCATGCTTTACATTGTTCACTAATCTATTAATTTCTAAATGTTCATTTGGTTTCAAAATTTTGTGCACCAGTATAATTTCTACCAATATCTCTGCCTTATTTACAGAGATTTGATCGATACATGTTATTCACATAATTCATAATTCAAATTAAAACACATAACCAATAATTCAATAAAAATAAAGACATAAAAATTAAAATAAAGACTGATAATTAAGAAATAAAACATAGAATAGTCAAAAAAATTCATAAAAATAATTTTTAAGCTTAGAAAAATAATTAGAATTTTAATATTAATTTTTAGAAATTTTTTAAAATTTAGTACTTTTAAGAAAAATGTGTCTATAGACACTTATAAAGCACAGTTAGAAGTACTAAACAAGCTTTAAAATTTATGAAATGTTTACAGATGGTCTATTTGTGTGTTTAGACCTTACCTCAATGATAAGAACTTAAACTAAAATTTCTACAGTAATTTTCTAAAAATAAATTCATAAATAACTTATAAAATAATTTTTTGTGCTTAGTTTCATATTATGAGATTTATAGTTTATTTCTTCAATTACTTTTACTAAAATAATTGAGTATTACAATATAATAATTTAATTATCTATTATAACAGCTAAAAATATTTTTTCGAAATTTGGGCAGTATAACAGCTTAATAATTCTATTATAATTGTTTGAATTTGAGTAGTATAACAATTTAATAATTATACAATAGTTGTCTAAATTTGAGCAGCATAACTACTTAATAAGTGTATTTTAATTATCTAAAATTGAGCAGCATAACAACTTAGTAAAAGTTTAAATTTAATACTAAACATTATAACATTTATAAAACTTAATAAACTTAAACATCGAAAGGTTTAGGTGAACACCTTTCCTACCAACATGCAAAGTAATTGAAAATTAGAACCAGCCCCACTCCCCCCATTACCTCAAAGAGTTGGTGAAGTTGTTGGTGCAAAGCTCCTAGGAAGAAGATTTTTACTAGTTAATGAAAACTAGTAGAATTTTGGTATAAGAAAAAAAATTTATGAAGGTGGCTATGGAGGATATTTTGGCTATCTCAATGGAGGAAGAGGATGAAGAATTCAGCTTCTATGGATCGGTATTTATAGAGGAATGGAGGTGCTAGGTGTCCTTAAAATGACATAAGCCATTATGTCAAAAATATAAATTTTAATTTGTTTTTTATTGAAAATTAGAGACACATATCTCATTAGGTGGTGAATCACCTCCCCTCTAGAGTTTCAATGTGGGATAGCAGCTGTCCCAAAGAATCTCAGTATAAATTTTGACTATTAATTAATTAGCCGGTATCGATAAAATCACCTAAACTTGAAAAAATTAACTTTTAATATCAAAATAATTAATTTAAATATAAATCTCAAAAAATGTAATATCTTTCATCAAAAATAATTTCTAAAAATAAGTTTTAATTTTTTTATTATTTTTTTTTCGAATTATAAATATATATATATATATATATATATATATTATATTTTAAGCTTAGAAAATTCATATTAAATTCATTTTAATTCAATAAATGCTCAATTTTTATGAAAATTCTAAAATTACATATTTTACCTAAAAATGCACTTAAAATATCATTTTCACCATTTTTAGATGTCAAACCAATACTAAGTTGGTTATCTAACAACTAGGGATATTTTGGTCATTTTGTACAAGAATTTCAGAAAATTCTCAGAAAATTTTCAAAATTATATTTTAATACATATGACATGATTTTAAACTCAAATTGACATTTTAATATCAATTGAATCTTTTTCTTATGTCAGCCCTTAATATTGACAACTAAAGACAAAATCGTCATTTTCTAATTTTTTTGGACTTCGATTTGGAAAAATTATTAAAAATCACGATTAGATAGTTTTTGATATTCTGAGTTTAACCGTGGGGATCATAATTTTTAAATTCTTTCCTGATTTTTCAAAATTAAATATAGAATAAATAAATAAATAAAACAATTAATTAAGTAAAAGTGAGGGTGTTACAATAACGCGATCACCCTGCGTCCAGAACTCCCTGAGCCTGATTTCAGTTTTGACTACTCTCCAATTGATATTGAGAAGTACATGGATGACTATGTCCATAAACCATCGGCAGAGTATCTGACACTACCTCTTGGAGCTATTAAACACTTGTCGCTCAAGCGGTTTATCAGACTGGAGGTATCCTAGAGTTGTACGACCTTGGCGTCTTAATGCTCATCCTCCTGGAGTACTTCAACACCGAGTACCTCCAGTCAACAACACCGAGCAAGCTCTACAAACAAAACGATCAAAGGATGAGCGGACTGTCCATCTGAGGCCTGCTGATTTGAAGTTTAGGCCTATGGATCTAAAAGAAGATGGATTCTTTCCATCTACCTTTGAGCACATGTTCTGCAACATACTTAAAGGTTTAGCAACTTTGAAGTTTCAACTCATCATCCGTCCTTCACAACACATCAGATCTTCCACCTCCGTACGCATCCAACCCAACTGCATTTGCCCATGGCTACCAATTATAGATGTCAACCATAAAAAGAACAAGATTCTGACCAAGGTACCGTCCTTGCCCTTGTCGTCCAGAGCAAAATTTCAACAACATCCAACCCATTCCTGTGAATGGTTTCTAGCTTAGTGTCTTCATACTGACTTGGACCAGGACGATGCTGAACACTTCTGGCATCAACATATGTTCCTATGTGAACAAGAAGCATCCAGTAGTGGCGTTTCTGTAGACAATAAAGCCGATATCCCAAATACAACGAACTGTGAATTCACGTAGTGTCCAACTCGTGTATTTCACTTTTCGGACACTTCAGTAGCTTTTATCCGTCCACCAAACGAGCGTCCACTCCTTGGTACAGAAACTTCTATTCTGTACACTATGATTGCTACCCTTACTCACCCTAACAACTTCCAACCGCCCTACCCTTGGACCATTCCACGCCCTTACCAACTAGAAGTTCAAGACTTAAAACTTTTGGAAGCACCTCCTCCACCCTTTGAAACTATTCCATCCACTCCTTCCCAACCACCATCACCTACACCTCCACCACACCACCTACTCCTGGCTCCCAAGCCTCCGTAAGCCTTTTTGTCTCCACTTCTGCACCTTCACACATTCCCTCTATTGACCCCGCTGTTCAACAGTATGTTGCCAACCAGCTGCAACCCATCTTCACTCTTCTTCAATAAATTCTCCAAAACCAACAAGCCCTCCTACATCCTTCTCAACCTTCCCCACCTCCTCCTCCGCCCCCGCAACAGTGACCATGATGACGTCTCCCTTCTCTTTTTGTCTACTTTTTGCTAATGACAAAAAGGGGAGAAATGGAAAACTATAACGTTTTGTTTTTTTTTTTTTGCTGTTTTTTACTTATACTCTGTATGTTTTCACAGTACAATAAAATACATGATTTGACATATTTCAAATGTTGTTCTATTTATAATATGCTTTGAATCTTGGTATGCTTTTCGATATGAATTTATATTGATATCTTGTGACTCAAAGTGTATACAAATCTTGGAATATCCAACTCAGGGGGAGCATAGTAAGCCTTTCAAAACTCTTTTATGTATCCCTTTATATTCTGGCAAAAACTTAAAAATTAATAAGGTTTGTCATCATCAAAAAGGGGGAGATTGTTGGAACCAAAGACGTAGAAGCGTCTAAATCCTCAAAGTTTTGAAGATAACAAACTTATTAATGTTCAAGTTTGTGCTTAAAGACTAACCATTGTCATAGCAAACAAAGCTTCTATTTGGGGACCATCTAGTAGACATGTTCAAAGAAGATCGTCCAGTAGACACGTCAAAGAAGATCGTCTAGTAGTCGCGCCAAAAAAGATTGTCCAGAGAACAAACTGAAGACGACTGTCTAAAGAACAAATTCTAATATCTAATGCAAGCTTCCAACGACAATATTTAAACGGCTAAGTTTTATTTGAACGTCCATTTTATTTATGCTAGTTTTCCTCGCAACTAACATATTACCACTTTTATGATCTAACGTTCAAATTGTTTGAAGCATTAAATATTTTTAGAATCACTCCAGTGCAAAAACGCAACAGAACAAATAAAACAAGTCAACTTATCAAGCTGTCATGCCAAATGAAGAATGTTCAGAGAAGCAGACTACCAGCACAATCTTGCACCTTCCTTTTTCATGCAAGTCTAAAAGCTGCCACGCCTGACCCTCTGAAGGGATAGTTTGCACGCCCTTCCTTGCATAACAAAATCAAGTCTTCTACAACAAATCTTTTCCCTGAAGGCTATATATGCATCAAGGAAGAACAAAGAAGCAAGTCATGAGAACAACGAAGAAAACTGCAATACGTGCCTTACGTAAAAATCTTAGAAATATCTCTGTATTTGTAATAGAAGCATCTAGTGGACGATAGTAAAAATCTTGCAAAGATTTTCTGAGTGTTCTGAGCTTATCTTTCAAATCCTCACTACATGAGTTGATATTGTTGTAAAAACACTTATCTGTGTTGAGAAAGCCTGGAAAGGTTTAGTGAAAAAGAATACTTGGGTTGTGTAATCTAGGGTGATTGCGGTGTAAAAGCCTAAAGAGGCCACGAACAATACTTGTAACCAAGGTTGGTTAGTAAATACCTTCTGGGTGAAGGGACTAGACGTAGCTCAGGTTGAGTGAACTAGTATAAAAGCTTTTTGTGTTCTTCTGCTTTCTATCCTTAAGCTTGAAAACATTTTCATACTTATATACTTGTTTCGAAAAAGTTTTAAACAAACAATTCAATCCCCCCCCCCCTTCTTGTGCGCTTTTTTTATTTCAATAATAAGATTGAGTCTTTAAGCAAGAGTACAATGTGAAAAATTAAAAATCATATAACTTTTTTTCTTTACCAAAGGTTTTTTTTTTTCATGTATTTTATCTTTTGATCTTTTTATTTTATCTCATTTATTTGTCCTTTTCTTTTAAGGTAAACTTATACACTATTGTTATTTTATTTTATTTTTTATATTTTACAATATATGAATTTCAAGTTACTTTCTAACAACTTTTTTACAATTTAAATATTTTGAGATAATGCAGTAAGCTTAAAAAAGGAATTTCATATAAGAAGAGGAATTATACTATTCTAAAATAGCAACTTTATTTAATTTTTGGATTCCCAACTGAACATTACCGTCATGTTTATTTTTTTCTCCAAAAATGATTTATTATTTATTAAAAATAAAGAATATACTAATAGCATATAATACCGAGATGCAAATATTAAATTTATTTATTTTTATTAAATTATTTTTATTTTTATTTTTAACAATTTTAATTTAAGTATTTCAATTAATTTATAAAATCAAATATTGACAAATCAATGTAAAATTTATTACTTATGTTATTGCAAATTAGATGACTTAAATCTAATCAAAATTTAAATCAATATGAAATTCATTTATTTTACTTACTTTTTAAATTTTATTTCTTAATGATTTTAATTTTAAAATTTTGATAAATATAAGATCTAATATCATTTTGACATAAATGAAATCTAATTATAATTAAAATAGCTTAGACCCATAATATCACAATTAAATTATAAAAAATATGCAAAAAGATATAAATTAAAAGTAACAAATAATTTGTTAGCAAATCATCCAAAAATTTAAATTAAAATTTTATTAATTTCAATCTAATTCAAATTCAAATTTAAATCTAAATTATCTTAAATATAAATCATTCAAATGTATTAAATTTATAAACATAAATCTGACAATATTTTGA
This sequence comes from Spatholobus suberectus, assembly GCA_004329165.1. Lineage (NCBI taxonomy): Eukaryota > Viridiplantae > Streptophyta > Magnoliopsida > Fabales > Fabaceae > Spatholobus > Spatholobus suberectus. The sequence continues at coordinate 15,908,451 of CM014737.1, forward strand.
CCTTAATCAAATCAAATTCTAATTAAAATAGTTTATACCCAAAATATCACAATTAAGTTATAAAGATTACACAAAAAAATAATAAATTAATAACAACAAATAATTCGTAAGCAAATCATCCAATTTTTTAAATTAAAATTTATCAATTTTAATCTAATTCAAATTTAACTCAAGCATATTCAATAATACAAAAATTTGAAATTTTGAAAATAACATTAATAGTATATTAAATTATGACTAAATATTCAAATGTGTTAAATTTTTTAATATAAAATCTAATAAAATTTGGACTTAAATCAAATCACAGTCTAATTAAAATAGTTTATACTCAAAATATTACAACTAAATTGTAAAGATTATACAAACATATAATAAATTAAAAAATAATAACTAATTCATGAGCAAATCATCTAAAATTTTAAATTAACATTTTTATCAATTTTAACATAGTTCACATTTAAATCTAAATTACCTTCAATAATACAAAAAATTTAAAATAACATTAATAGTAAATTAAATTATGACTAAATTATTCATATATATATATATATATATATATATATATATATATATATAGAGAGAGAGAGAGAGAGAGAGAGAGAGAGAGAGAGATAGATAGATAGATATAGACAGCGGGAGGAAGTGACTCCTGTAAGAACACTTACCTATGTGAGAACATGAGAATAACTAATAACAATCATTGGATCAAGATTAAATATAATAGACCATTGAGATCAAAAACCTAATTAGAAATACCTCTTATGAGACTACTAGTGTCATTATCATAGTCACTATCACCACCATCATCGCCACCTCCTCTACCGTCACCACCATTGCTACTGTCGCCGCCATCTCTATCACCATCACTACCAACAGGAGGTGGTGGCAGTGGTGGTGATGGTGTCAATGGTGGTGATGGTTGCAACAGTGGCAATGGTGACATTGGTGGTGGTAGTAACGATGGTCCCAATGGTTGCGACAACCACAATGGTGGTAAGGGTAGCAGAGACGATATTGGTGGTCTCAAAAGAGGCATTTGTAATTGGATTTTAATAGTTGGTCTATTATTTTTAATCTTAATCTAAAAATTGTTATTAATTGCTATCATGTTCTCACATAAACAAATGTTCTCACGGAATACTATTGTTCTCATGTACTCAAATAAATAGTAACATTGATATAAGTTAATTTTGATATGTTTTATTCTAATCAATTAATTAATTTTTTAAATGAAAATAATAAATTAAATTATTTGAGTTATTTGGTTGATTAATTTTTTTCAACAATTATTTACATAAATTAATAACAAATTCATTTGCTTATACAAAACTTTTTAGTAATAAATAATATATATATATATATATATATATATATATATATATATGTGTGTGTGTGTGTGTGTGTGTGTGTACGTGTGTGATAACATAATATAATATAATATAATATATGCTATAATATAATATAATAATATGTCAAAATTAACATAATTGATTGATTAAAGTTTAAGCTAATATTTATTAAGATATTATAAATTGTATAATTAATATATGTTGAGGATTTATATTTGGTGTAGGTTTTTGGACTTATATACACACACACACCACAACGATTTTGTCATGTGATAATACTTATTATTTCTATTAAGATAATTAAAGTAAGTATCATCATCATTATATATTATTAATGTAATCAAATCATGCATGTTGATTTGAGAACAGCATTGCTATTCACTACATAAATCATATGCATGAAATGCACAAACCACAAACGTGACTTGACACTCATTTTTAAAACAAATATTAATTTTTAAAATATCAAAATATATAAAATAGATTTTCAGAGAAATCACACTTTGTGTAAATTTGACAAAAAATAATTTTGTATGGAATAGCATTTTCATTAGAGAATGATTGTCATTCCAATTAGCAATGTTCATAATTGAAACATTCAATCTTTCTTAAAAAAAATATACCATGAAAATCATAGTAACAATTGTCTAATATATATTTATTTATATTAGTGTCATTTAATTTAATGAAAAGGTCTGACATAGGACCAAAAATCTCAAAATAAAATGTCAAAGGCTATAGTAAAATGTTCTACTAACAATTATTTTTGTAAATTAAAATAATATAAGACATGTATGAATATACAATTACTTGACTATATATCAATATTTATTATTATTATTATTATATACATATATATATATATATATATATATATATATATATATATATATATATATCTACTAACGTATATTTTTGTAAAATTAAAAAATATATTAAAAATATAATAATATATAAAATTTAAATTCTAAACTTAACACCCCGTATAAGGAATGGGTTATTAAACTAGTGTAATAATAATATAATGTAATGTAATAATAAATAGTAAATATTACAGACGTGCTAGACATTCGTAAAGTATCTATTATTATAGCTTATAAATTAAAAACAATTGAAACAAATATATACTAGTAATATATTGTTGGGGACGATGTGTGGAAGCTGGTCAAGTCTGCTTTTGAGATGGGTCACTTTGAGGAAACTCTTGCTGATACTTAGATTATGTTGATCCCCAAGGTGGATACACCGGTGTTGTTTAAGTAGTTCTGGCCTATCAGTCTTTGCAACACTATCTATAAGAAAGATGCTTGTGAATTGTCTTCGGCCCCCTCTGGATGATATTATTAGCCTTATCAAAGTAGTTTCCTTTCGGTAGGGGTATTACGGATAATGCAATCATTCTTCAAGAGATGATCCATGGGATGCACAAATTAAAAAAGAAGAAAGGTGAAGTGGCGTACAAGATTGATTTAGAAAAGGCCAGCATTTTCCCCCAATGTCAAGAAACGCAACAAAACCACTACCATAAATGCAGCTGCAATTTAGAACCATGTCTGTGCCCTATGTTCTTAATCAGTTTGATCTTTCAGCATTACTATTTGTAGTGCTTTGCAGTTTCAAGACTGTACCCCTCATCCTCACAGGTTGCACTACAAGAAAATTGCATATTAGCAAGGGAAAGTTCCTTCGCTAATCCCTCACTACTCCCTCGCAAGTAATGTTAGCGAGGGATTTGCGAGGGAGAAGCGAGGAAATTTTTTCTCGCTAAATCTAGCTCGCTAATTGGCGATGGAAAAAAAACCATCGCTATGCCATCGCTAATTCCGTCGTAATCTCTCGCAGATCCCTCGCCAATGACCTTGGTTAATTTATGGATAAATGGAGGTTATTCGCTCGCTAATTAGCTACGATATTTTGTCACAAAGTTGCACGCAAATCCATCGCAGATTTCCCTCGCCAATCCTTGGCAACGCCCTCGCAAAAAGTTCCATCGCCAATTCCTTGCAATCCCCTTACAAAACATTCCCTCGCAATTCTCCCGTTAACCCCTCGCAGCTTATCCCTCGCCCATCCGTCGCTTATCCCACGCAAGTGTTCCTACGCTATTCCCTCGCATATCCCTCACAAGATTGTACTCCATATTTTCTCGCAGATCCCTCGCAAATCTGTCGTTATGGTTCGCAAAAATTCCCTTGCTATTCCTTCACATATCCCTCGCAAATTCTATTTTTTTCTTTTTATAATTAATTAAAATATATCATATATTCTACATACAACTTGTATATCTTCCATCATCAAATATATCACATCTTGTATCAAATTCACAATTATTTAAACTCTAAAAGTGTCATTTAAATAAAAATAAAGTGCAGTAACATACAAAAGGAATAACATGAGTCTTACAAAGTTAAAATATCAAACACAATTTAATGAAAAATAACGTGCAGTAACATAGGTCTTACATAGTTAAAATAAAAAAAAAACATGATCTAATGAAACGAAAATGCAGTAACATCATCAATCTTTATCCTTCTTTAACGCAGGCAATATCTCTGTCTGAAAGAACTGCATTTGTGCCTGCATCTGTGCCAACATTTCTGCATGCATTTCTGCCTTTAGCTGTGCTTGCATTTGCACTTGCATGTTTGCTTGTGCCTTCATATGCGCCTGTAGATGCTCTTGCATCTCCACCTTCATCTGTGCCTGTACCTCCATTTGTGCCTGCATTTGTGTCTGCAACTGTGTATGTATATGTAATTGTGTTTGCATCTGCTCTTGCATATTAGACACTTGTGTAGCTATTGCAGTGATGTCTTCTGACATAGGTGTAGGATTTGTGGGAGAAAGACCTACAATCGTTGAAGACGAACCATGTGGAGAAATGCTAAGATCCAAGCCATGATTGGTGCCGTGTATTCTACCTTTCTTGTTTTCACCGGCAGCCTTCAACCAAGCATTAGAGTCAACTGTTGGATGGTTTGATCTGTCTTCTTCATATTTCTTTGCCATAGCGTTTTCATAAGATTCCTATAACAAATCAATACAAATTTAGTAAGATATCAATAGATTAACAAAGTTTAAACTTACATTTAAAAATAAATACTTACAATGAAGTCTTTTGCTTTATTAGAGACATATTCACCATCTTTTTTTTATGGACTTTGCTATATAGTTCACTATAAGAAATGGGACGCTTGTACTCTGCCTCCTGTGATAACATAATATATGCAATTTTTAGAATTTGCAAATCTAGTATATACTAGAATTCCTCATATTAGTAAGTTCAAACAATATGTATGGCTCAAAAGAACATGTTAGTTCAATATTAATCTACTTATCAATAAAAAATATCGAATGACATAATCATTTACAAATTAAATCTGAATTTTGAACATATACTTTGGTTTAGGGGTGCTAAATGCATGCATATATTTTGCAACAAGCTTTTTTAACCAAACTGAACTATTTTGATGGGAATGGCCATGTTGGAATGCTCCTTGGGTCAACAATGTATAGGCTAAAAAAGAAATAACAATTTAGATTATGAAGTTACCATTAATTATAAAGTAAAATCATTAATATCACTAACATTTTCCATTTCCATATAAAAAGTAAAATCACCCATCCTCTCCTACTCATGTTAGAATAAAATCATTCAAAACATTTTTTTACTCACTTCCTCTACAAACAAGAATGGCATTCAAATTCTAACATCCTTACCACAACTTTTAAAGTAAAAAAAACAAATCTTAGTATCTCTATAATTTTCCTAAATTATGGTGATGAATCTTAGTTCCCAAATTATATTGTAGGTCCTAAGAGGAAAGCTTATAGTCTTTTTTCAAACACTCTTGAACCTTTTGTAGGACAGACAAAGAACTTTCAATAATAGTGTTCTAGATTTATGTAATTAAATTGTGTTTAATTCCTGCACTTAATTAAAGGGACATTATAATATGAATATCTAAATATTCATAAGATATGAAAGTAGACAATAATAAAGACAAATTCAGAAAATGGATGTAAAGAAAGGCCTAAAAACAATCAAACTTTAACCTACCATTATAATTGTTATAACCAAAAGTTATTTATGATTAGGAGAAATAATTTTTTTTTCTAAATCAAAAGTTAAACTTTTAATTTATTCATACTTCCTTTATTCTTTATATTCGTTTTAGCATACATTAGTTTAAATTTAAAATTGCCTAATTTAATATTTTGGTTTTTAAACTCTTATAACATGACTATAAATAAATTAAAAACCAAACTAATATATTCTGAACTTATGAAGAAACGTGAGACCTCTAACATAGAGAAATTAAAAATCCAACCAATATATATATATATATATATATATTGGATTTCTAAAAAAAATCAAACCTATAAAAAAATCAAACCAATATATGTTCGTAAAAAAAAGTGAAACCTATCATTCTAAAGAAATTTTGTTTAACTAATAAAAATCAAACCAAGATATCTTGAAACTAAAAAAACCGTGAGACCAATTTGGGATTCATAAACTTGTATAGTTGTATAGAAATTAAAACTAAATCATAAAATCAATATAAACTAAATCTAAAAAAAAATGATTCAAAATAAAATGTAACGCAATCCAAATAATTTTGAAGCATGACAAGCAATTTTATATCATCATAGAAGGTCCAACTAAACTTTATGTGGCCATCATATAAGCACACAACAACCAATTCATTCTCACAAAGTTAATGTAATTTATAAATAGAATATACAATATAATAAGTTTCCATCTCCATCCTATTCTGATCCTTAAGATTCAAAATAATGAAGTTCTTCCCCTTACCTTAGGATGAATACATGCCCAAAAGAAACAGAGAGGAAATGCTCTTGTGCTCCTTCACAGTCTAAAAAGCTTTGAATTTTTTGTTCTCTGAAAAAAAAAAGATTATCCAATAAAGATCAAAATGACTTCTAAAACCAAAAAATGACACAAGAAAACTAAAGGATGTAAAAATAGAGGAAAAGGGGAGATAACTACATACCCACAGGAAGCAAAACGAAAAACAAAACAGAGTTGGTTTGAAAATTTGAACCGATCAACACATAGCCCTCAATGAACAGAGTATAGATCTATACTTGTATGTAGATTTTGAGTTGGTTTTATGGGATTTGATGGTCTTGATTGTGAGACAAAAAGGGGTGTTTTTTGTTTGCAGAGAAAAAGAAAAGATAGCGGCTTGCTTTGAGAGAAAAGAGAGAAGTAAGCGTTGGAGAGAGGGAAAAAAATTTCAGAGTGAAAGAGGAGCTGAGGTGAGGCGGTCTGTAATATTGCAAATAAAAGTTAAAGAGAAAAGTTATTTTAATTTTTCGTAGTGGGACCCAACATATCTCAATATTGAGCATGGCTTGTAAGAGAAATATGCTCTTTAGGAATTAAATTTTTATTTTGAATTAAAAAAAACACCTCCACCGTAGTGTGCGAGAGAAAGGAACTGGAAGCTTGCTTTATTAAAAGCTTGTACGAGAGAGAACTGGAAATAACAGCAATTGGAATTAAAAATCAACTAGCATGGCACGTTTGTCTTTATATATTGAGAGATTAGAAATTTTTTTAAAACAATAATAGAATTGGAACATATAATTTTATTGTTTCTTGTACAAAGTTTATATGTTAAGAGATTATAAATAATTTTAGAAAAATTATATTTAATAGTAGAAGAATAAAATGGTTAAAAAGATGTGATTGAAAATCATATATAACGATCATAGTAGGAACATTGTTTTCTTATACGATGGTTGAAATTTATATATTATTTTAGAAGTATTGGTATAAAAAAAGAAAAATATATATATCAAAATAATATAATATAAGAAATGATCTTATTATAATAAAAAAAATGTAAAGAAGTAAATGAATCAATAAAAATATATTTAATAAATCATTCAGTCATATAATTTAAAAAATAAAATATATTATTGTAAATATTACAAAGAGAGAAATCTGTCTTGTCATAAATAAAATCTAAATGTTCAAAAATAAATTATTTATATATTCAAAAAAATCGTATATATTGACAAAGAAATAAATAAAAATTTAATTTTATATAATTATTGAAAGAATATATGATTTAAATAGGCTAATTAATATTAATTAAATTACTCAAATAAATGATGTTTAATTAATTTCATTAATTTATACATAAATATATGTGTTTGAATTTAAAACTATTTTTAAAATATATTTTTAATAAAATATTTTAGCTTCATTATATTTTTAGAGTAAAATTTTTCATTAAAAGTAGATAAAACTTATTTTTAATATCAAGAAATCAACAATTAACGACCTTACTTAGTTATATTTGGCCCAACTTTTTTTTGGCTTAAAAAATACTTTAAATTTAAACCTCCAAATAAGAGCTTTAAAAATAAAGTAGATGTTGTATGGTAATTTTTATTTTTATTTTTAGATTTAAAGCTCCTTTTAAGCTAAAAGTTGTTTGGTAAAAAATTTAAAAATTTTACATTTACTTAAAACTAATTGTTTCACTCAATAGAATAATATATATATATCGATAAAATAAAAAAATTATGTATATTTAATTTTGAGTTACAATTGTGTAAAATTAATTTACTCAACATAAATATATTCTAATGATAATAAAAATACATGAAAGTATTAAAATACATAAGTTTCAAATTTTTAATTTTAAAAATGTTAAAACTATTTTAATTAATAAAATTTAATTTTAAATATGATTTATAAATATTTTATTATATATAATACTAATTACAAAAGTATTAATTAGAAAAGATAAAATATTTTAAAAAAATTGTATTGTTGTTCAATAATATTTTCAAAGATAAAAAATAAATTATTTAAACATAATTCAATAATGTCAATATATATTAAATAGTATTTAACAAATAATTGAAAAAGTATTAAATAAATATATTGTTATAATTAAAAATGAAAAAACTTAACTACAAATTAAAAATTAAAAAATATTAAATCTAAATAAAATTTAAAGAATAAACATTATAACAATTTTTAAATATAAAATTTTAATTTAACTATATTATTTAAAAATTTTAGTAACATCTTTTCTTTATTTCATGTAATAAATATGTTGAAAAATTTTTATTTTAAAAATGTAAAAAATTAATTTAAATAGCCAAAAAATAATTTTAAAGATAATTTACAAGTATTTTATTATATATAATATTAATTAAATAAATTTAAGTATTAACTACAAAAATTAAAATATTTAAAAACCTTCATATTATTGTTTAATAATATTTTTAGAAGATAAAATATAATTTATTTAAACAAAATTCAATAATTTCAATATGTAAAATATATTTAGATATTAGACATTTGATTAACATATTATATAATTATATAATAATTATTATTTCATTGTCGTATATTTTGTATATTTTAACATTTTTGCTATTGACAACTCACGAGAATGTTGTACTCTATATTTTGAAAACAAATGTGCTGCTTATAGACTCTTAAGTAATTTGCTGACACGTACGAGTGCAACTTTTCCTTTCTTATAGCATATTGATTGGAAACTTGCTTTATTAGAGTCAACAGCAAAACGTAAGGATAGGGGAGAGTTACGTGGCTTTAGAAGAAATTTCAATTGAAATTAATTGATGGAAGTGGGGGTTTTAAGGTGGCTGCAGGGAATTTTTTTTTATATATAAAGAGATTAAATTGTTAAAATAATAATTTCTCTTATACATCTTCAATTTGAAGAAAGATGAAAACAGGGAAAGGCCATGTGAAAAAAAAATAACTATAGTAGCGAAGAAGATTTATTCTTATAAAAGATAAATTAACAATTGAGTTGGGTTCATGGCATATGTACATGGATGTAGTTACAAGAATTAAATTTCTAATTTAATAAAAGTAAAAGGATGTGAATATGATGCCAAATAAATATGATAGTAGGTATAATTTTGTTACACAATAAACATCAAATTGGGAAGGAAAATATGAATACTAGTTATACAATATTTTTAGAATCAATATACTTATAAGGATAAAATATTAATCCAAATGATTAATATTTCAGGAGTATTTTATGACTTTAGGGTAAAAGAGGAGTGTCAATAGAATACCCGTTGGAATGTACAAGTAAGAAATAAGGTCAATAAAATATTAAAATTATAATAAGAATAATTATAATTTCTTTCACTTGAAGAAAATATAAAAATTTCCATTAATAGCAGTAAAAATACCAAATAACACTTATACATATAGTAAATAGTAAGGACATAAATATTATTATTTAACAAAATACTAAAATTTCAAGATAACTAATTAAAATAATAATATTACCAATAGCAACAATAATATGAATTAATAATTATAAATCCAACATGTAATAAGAACATAATTATGTTTATTTTTCCTCAGCTCAACAAAATAATTTATTTTATATAAATATATTATTAGTTAAAATGTTAAAATTTAAATAATTAACATTTAGGAATTTTTAATGAAAATATTTAAATAATAATTTTAATTTTAAAATATAATATTTTTTTTTATAATTTGAAGAAAAGTAACCACACAAATAAAAAATAATATTATACACTTTAGTTAAAATTTATTTTTTTAAAAAAATTAAAAATTAAATTAAAAGTTACGTTCGAGAAAATTATATGTAATTTTAACAAAATAGTAATTTTATATTTTATTCTATCATTATCTGATTTGTTATCTAGCATACACCAAACATTAGATAAGATAACTTATCTTGCCTTTACCATATAATGTTTTATACTACTGTCATATCCTATCATATCTTATTCTATCTTGACCATCAAACAAACCCTTAATCTCTCTTTCTTATCTAAAAAAAAGGTTTTTTTGGCCTAATTAATTTATATTTAATTACACGATAAAAATAAGGATTAAAATTATGTATATATCTAAAGTATATACAAATGCAAATATATTTATAAAAATAAGATTTTTGAAAACACATGTTTATATAAATTAAAATGATATAAGACATGTGTGAATGCAAAATTATATATATATATATATATATATATATATATATATATAATATTAATATTTTATATAATTTTAAATATATATACTAAGATATATTTATATAAAATTAAAGATTGTAAACATAATAATATAAAACATTAGAGATTGTAAACTTAACACCCGTGTAGGGTACAATGTATTACACTAGTTATTTGAATTTAAATGATAAACATTAAATACTACTTTATATTTTAAATTAAGATAATATAAACCAAATTTAATATAGAAATAATATAAAATTGAAATTAAGAATGTGTGCCATTATTAAAAAAAAATGAAAGAATTCTAATTACTTATATTATTATCATATATATTATTATGTATATTACTATATATGTGTTTATATTATGTGTCCAAGTTGTATATAATAATTTATAAAATAAGAGTACATAATAAATATTATAAATTTAAATACTATAATTTTTAATACTAAATTAGTAGGAAAAATAACAATGCATTATAAATTTAATACTGTACTTTAAATTTATTTTTTCAAAAATATATACATATATTTCTATGTAATTTGTTACCCTCTTATCTAACAAATTTTTATTTTCCTATATCTAAATAAAATTAAAATTTTCTTTTACATAATTAATTTAGATTAAATTATATGAAAAAAATCAAATTTAATTTGTATATATGTTTTAAATTTTTCCGTGAAATTTTGAATTTATAATCTTAAAAAATTTCTACATATATTAATCTCTCTTTCTTATTTAAGAAAAAGATTTTTTGGGCTAATTAATTTATATTTAATTACATGACAAAAAATAAGGATCAAAATTGTGTATACATCTAAAGTACATACAAATACAAATATTAAAATTGGGTTTTTTGGACCATTCCAATCAAGGTCGATATCTGGGCTTATCTCGCAAAAACTAGTGTAAATTGGACTTTTATCGAGCTTTGATCTTTTTTTTTTCCTAAAAAAAAAAACTACATTGAATATGAGCTTTTGGGTTAACCTGTGGTAATCCACGAATCACATTGACTTTGCGACTAGCCTAGTCTGAACCCACTTCATGAAATGTTGTGTCCCAACTTCAAAATTTTAAACACAAATTAAATCTGGGTTGCTTAAGTCTAATCTAAGTTTTTCCCGAAAAATTATAAAAACTAGACTTTCATCGAGTCTAGGGCTTATTTTAAATGCCTAAATTAAATATGATTTTTTTATCTCACCTACTACAACCCATGACCCACATCAAGCTCGCAGCCAACTCAAACCCACCCAATGAAATGTAAGACTTAACCTCTGAATTTGAGCACTAACTAAAATGAGACCTTCATTTCTCAAATATGAAATGATTAATTAAGGAATAGGATATATTTTTTTAAAACCTCTCGCTCTTTGTGTTTGTGTTTGTATGTATATACATATATTAATATAAAATATTTTAAAATAATTATAATTAATTATTATTTATTTCATAATTATTTTTAAGAAATTACTTCATCCATCTCATTGATAAATACATATATACAAGGACCTCCCTTGTCAATTTACAATTAAATTTTTTATGCAATATTTTCTTTTATTTTTATTGCCTAAAATAATTTTCATAATATTATTAGAAATGATATGTATTTTGTATAATATATCAACTAATAATATAACATAATTTTATAAATATATTTTGATCTAACCAATTTTTTATGTTAGATTCTAATTTATTTTATAATTTCAATTGACTTCCTAATTTTAAATTAACGAAATTTTTCCGCAATTAATTAGCGAGGGAATTGCGAAGGCATGTTCCCCTCGCTAATCCAAAATCTTATTCTTCTTTATTTGCGAAGGATTGGTGAGGGGGTGGTTCCTATGCTGATTTGCGACGACTTTGCGAGGGAATATTCCCTCGCTAACCTAAATTTTAGATTATATTTTGTGAGGGTTTTTGCGAGGGATCTTTCCCCCGCAATGTAGCGACGGAATAGCGACGGAATATTGTCTTCGCTAAATTGAAAAAATGAATTGATAGCGCTTTGCGAGGGATTTGTGAGGGATTGTTCCCTCACTAAATAATTTAACATTTTTGCGACAGATTAGCAAAGGATTACCTGTTCCTCGTAATTCCTTCTCTATTTAGCTAAGGAGTTGCGAGGGAAAATTTCCTTCGCTTATTTCCCTCGCTAATATGCAAATTTCTTGTAGTGTTGGTGAGTTGGTGGCAGGAGAATGACAGTGAGTATATTCCCAATGTGGATGGGAGCTCTCTCGGGAATCCTGTTTTTGCTGGTTTTGGGGGGATTATTCGGCTTACGGAGGGTGCTTGGGTTGTGGGTTTTTCTAGCTCGTGTGGTATTGCCACAAATTTTTATGCAGAGTTGCTGGCCATCTGTCACAGTCTCGACTTGCTTTGAACACGGGATTTTGGTCCGTTACTTGCTTGACTGATTCCTTAGTTGCTGTCCAGTTGCTCATAAGGGATTTCCCCTCGATGCGCAGATATGCGTCAATTATCCAAGACATTAGGAACAGATTGGGTCTCCAGTGGCAGTTTTCTCTCAACCACACTCTGAGAGAGGTCAATTTCTATGCAGGCCTTTTGGCTAAGATGGGAGCTACATCCCAGCGGGAGTTTCAAGTTCATGCTGCTCCACCTAGTGGAATGACATTGCTTCTGCATGCAGATGAAATAGGGGGTCTCCTTCTTAAGAACTTAGCTGCCTCTTGTTTCTTTTGTTGCTTTCTTTTTGTGTTTCTTTTCTCTACATGCACCAAAATAAAAAATAAAAAAAACAAGCCAAGTTAAAAACATATATATACAAAAGAAATGGTCACATGGGCTTTTTTAACAAGCCTTTCACGTCTTTATATGTATACTAGTGTTCTATCCCGGTGATACCGGTCTCTTTGTTTTTATTTTAAAAATATCAAAAAGAATAATATGATATAAAATGATATTAAATTTTAAAGTAAAAATTATATATTAAAAAAAAAGAATAATATAATATAAAATTATCTTAATTTTAAATCTAAGGAATATTTTATATTTAAGTCAATCATTGAATAATTATAAATTAGATCAAATACTCCAATTCAGAAATGATATTTAATTTTCAAATTGATGAAATATTGTTTATATCACTTTAATTGTGTAGATTATTTCTTTCCATGTCAACAAAATTACATTATTCTCTATTTGGGTTGAGATCTACTTAGTGGCATGCTTATTAAAAAAACTGCTTAGTGAAGTTAAGGTTATTTTTTGTGGAAAAAAAAATCTTAGAAATTAGATTATATGAAAAAAAAGAAAGATATATGCATATTTAAACTTTGATGAGCTTATATTATTATGTACTTTTAAAGAACTTATTATAATAATTTAAACTTTAAAGATATATGCTTTAATGTAATATTTAAAACAATTGAAACATACATATAAATTGGAATTGTAAGTATAAAAATTAAAATTAGATTCAAATTCATTGTATAAAAAAAAAATAAGACCCAAATAATTATGTATCTATTTTCTGACTGAATGAATATATTTTATCAAACCTAACTCTAAAGTAGGACCCGAATAATTTTGTAATATCTTTTTTTAAAAAAACTTCAATTATCACCTAAGACAATTGAATCCAATATTTCACGTGTTGTTAACATGTCTACTGATTAGGTGTGTTTGGAAATATGTTTCAGCATGGTTGAACAGAGATTTCATACATTCCAAAACAAAAATGTAGAAGGAAGAGGAGAGTTGGATTGACGTTCAGTTGAATGAAACATGAAATCAAATACACCCTAAAACGTCATTTTTCTAGAAATATGATTAAGTGTAGAATATGAGAATCCTACTAATCACTATTTTTTTATGTGAATTGGATGGCTTCTAATTAATCTTTCATAAGTAAACTCCATCACTACATTGATATTATTAAAATAAGTTTTTTAAACAAAAAATGTAATTATTTTCAAATAAATTTTATGATTGAATTTATAATATATATAATGATGTAATATTTTTTTAAAAATAAAGCTTAATTAAATTATTTACCTAAATTAGCTTTAATAAATTTATTACACATGGACTCGTATATTAAAAGAAATTGATACAAATAATTTTTCTGATTTAATACTTCAAAAGAGAAAAATGTAATAGTATCAATATTAATTAATTAAAATTGTTATACAAGGATAAATAATATATGAGAATATGAAGCACAGCGGAATTTTACCTAATGTTTATGCTGGACAATTGTGTGATTAGTGAATATTGTAATGGTGGGATGGTAGATAAAGCTTTTAAGGTGTTTGGTGAAATGCATGAGAAAGGTGTTGCATATAGTGTTATGACATGCAACATTTTAATCGGTGGACAGTGTCAACTGAAGAAGCTTGGAGAAGCAGTGAAGTTAGTTCCTCAAGTCAACAGCATTGGTCTTAGTCCTAATATATTTACATGCAACAAACTGATCAATGAGTTTTGTGATGTTGGAAAAATGGATACTGCTGATAGATTATTAAATCAACTAAAGTCAAATAAATGGATTGTTGCCAACATTAGTGACCTATAATACTTTGATCGCGGGGTATTCTAATGTTTGGGATTTAATTAGCAGGAGCTCTTAACTTGGTCAAGGGAATGGAAGAGAGATGCGTTGCTCCTTCCAAAGTGATATATACAATTCTAATTGATACTTTTGCACGACTAGATTGAGATGCATTCTCTAACAGAGGAGTCTGGTTTAGTCCCGGATGTTTACACATACAGTCTCCAAAAACATGGGTTATGTGTGAATGGTAACGTGAAAGAAGCATCAAAGCTCTTGAAATCATTGGGTGAGCTGCATTTCGAACCAAACAGTGTCATGATTCATGATTAATGCATATACAAATCCATTGGAGGAAAAGACTATATAATGAAATAGAAACATATTATTTAATTAACGTAATTACTGAATGATAATATTTTTTCAATATAATCATGAAATAAATTAAGCAAAACAAATTTTTACCTACTCCTTTGGACCGAACACAATTAATGCAATCAAAATTAGAGAGAGAGAGAGAGAGAGAGAGAAAGAAATAAGAAGAGAAGGAAGCAAGGCTTGTAATTGGACATGAAGCTGAAGTCAAGACTATAGATTCTGAGTTATCACTTTTTCAAGAGATTACAAGCAACAATAGATGTCCTTAAAACTTGAAAACATCTCTATTTGGTGTGAATTTAATTATTATGAGTTAATTTAGAATATATTTCGATGTATTTTGATGAGTAAAATATATTGTATCTATGTTGTGTTGGTGTAATGATTTATGTAGTGTTTTTATAATTTATTTAGTTTCTTGTATGATTGATTGTGTCTTGATAGTATTAAAATTGGTTGAAAATGGAGAGGTATTGCTCACGCATAATGGAGAGGTATTGCTCAAACATTTTGTTTCACTTGTATTTGAAGTTGTTTGATCTTACTAAAAGGTTACAGGATGTGTTGATGGTGAAATGGCATCACAGTTTGAATTAAAAGTAGGAAAAGAACATAGACTATAACACTAATACCAATTTGGCCATCTTAGATTCAAGACAACTAATTATCTTTCATTTCTATAAAACTTATATTAAATAAATTCCTATTTTTGCAATAAACTAAATTGCAGTTTTGGAAAAAAGACTTGGGCTCTGCTTTCCCTATTACTAAATTTAAGCTCTTACGCCCAACAGGTATGGAAAAGAACAATTTTAAACTTAATTCAAAGTGTTAGACAACAAATGTTTTATAAAAGTTCAAAGAAGTTTTGGAACAGAAAATTGATATCTAGATAAGGATAGCTTTGTAAGCCCAAATTTGAGTAAAGATAAGTTAAGCCTATCGGAAAAGTAAATAACTTAAATAGAACTCTTGGATTAAATGTATATTTTTAATTAATAAATATGTATGATTTTAATAGTAATGCTAATTATGTTATAAATTTAGGATGAATTGAAATAATTTTTCTTAAGACTTATAGAATTACTAAATTAATAGTATTCTAAGGTTAATTGAGTAGGAAAATAATAAGTAGAAATGGAAATAAAGTTTGATTTTTATAATTTTTAGAAATACTTGAATCTTTTAGCTAACAGGTAAGCATTTATTAAGTTTTTCTTAAAGAATGTGTGAAATTGAAATAGAGATATTGAAATATCTTTGAAAGTGTTTGATTTCTTTAGATAGAGGTTACTTTGCTGGAGATTTCAGAAAGTATTTATGTGACAAGCAGATAGATAGTGTTTGTTTGAAAAAGCACCGTATATTGACACAAATATAGATAGCACTTATTTGGAAAAGCACTTTATATTGACTAGAAGATATAGAGCACTTGTTCAAGGAAGCACTGTATATTGTGCAGAATATAGAGAGCGCCTCCTAGAATAAGTGCTATCTGTGTTATTATTATTATTTTAAAAAAAAAAAACAGGTTTGATTCATTCTCATTTTTTCCAAACTTATACAAACAAAAATAGTCCAAAAATTCAAGCTACATAGAAACATTCCATCACAATACAAAAGGCATAATATATTACCAAGCAATTCAAACATTCATTGTAAAATTACTGAAGAAACAAAATACATTGTTGATTTAACTTCAGAAAAATATGTGACAAGTATTAAAACGGCAAGATCTTCTAATATAGCTGTGGACAGATCATTTATACAAGGATAAGCAGCTTTCTCTTCCAACTGGTTTTGGGTCCATATCAGCATCTTCAACAAGGTTGGAAGTTTTGGGTTTGCCAAAAAAATATAGATCAATGTTATCAAATTCTAGATCATAGCATTAGCAAATTTTTCAGATAATGAAACAGAGCAAAGTAGGAAGTTTTTAAACATTTTAGAAACAACAATCCATCTTAATGGGACACTGGAACATAATAGAAATACAAATAAGTGAAAGGAGAGAACCCAGCTGGCAACAATTATAACCTAAAAAAAAAAAATCAATCATGCTATTCCTTTCTTGTTAATAGCAGACTCCACTGTGAAACAGGTGTTTCATCATTATCTGTTGTGTTTAGCATCAAATTCTGACTTTTGATCATTGATTATTTATACCTCTTTAATTTTGGGTATTTTTATTTATTAACACTTATACATATGTGATCTAAATTACTTACCGCATGTTTGGAACTGTGTTTACGACAAAAAAAAAAAAATGTGCACTTAATCTAAACATTGATAACTATACTAAGCAGTTTTGGGGTCAGCTGCCCCATGTCACTATCCAAGATTGATAACTACACCATAGACAGGATTAACAAGGCTTCAAATAGTTCTTAGCTTCTAACAACATCATGGAAAGTTGGACACCAAATACTACTAAAATTTATGTTGCATCTGCATGCATATATACATGCATGCATGTCCATACGCCAGAGTATCAAAAATTCTCCGTGTAATGAAAATATGCTCGTAAAAGAGAGAGAGAGAGAGAACACGTGTGTGAGCTGAGACAAATGACTATGCATTACAGGGCTGTCTCTCAGTGATTATCAAAGAACCAGTGGTGTCTGTTTTAAAAGAATGAGTGAATGGTGAGGGTAAGTTAAGAGTTGTGCGTGCACTGTCTATTTTGAAAGTAAAGAAAAGTGTGTGTAATTTGAAGGTGAACATGAGAGTATGTATTTGTGTTTGTTGAGTGAAAAGAAATGAGAATGAGTGTTGTGCTTTGGTGTTGTGGTTTTTATCTACTGTCAGTGAAGCGAGAGTGGGAAGAAAGCCCTCAACGTCTGAAGTGCTAGTGCTTCCCTGTGAGTAGTTGTCATGAGAAAAAAAATGCATTGTGTGAGTGTAGTTAGCTATTGGCTTGTGTAGAGGTTAGTTCATTAGCCTTTCTGGTTTCATTCATGGTGTGGCGTACTTGATTAGAATGATGTAGTGGTGAGCGTAGGTCTTGTGAGTGACAAGAATGCTGAAGTGATACAAAACAAAGAACCAGTACACTGGTGCAGCAGTGATACAAAACAAATGCCAGTATACTGGTGCAGAGGTAGCAGGCTTTCTCTCAGCATATGAGTTGTGCCTACAAAGCTGCATTGCTTGTACACAAAAGGAAGGAGACACTAACCAAGAAAAAAAGCACTTGACACATTCTCATGAAAAATAAAGTTGATATATTTCGTCAGGGACATATAATGCTATTATTAATCAACCCCATCAAAATTCATACATGATATATGCAAAATTCATTCGTAAAGAGCTAGACATAAAGTTAAGAAAAAGAATATAATATTTTTATTAATCAAACCATCAAAAATATCTAGTGCTAGCTGCTAATAATTTACCTGAAGTCACTCACTTCCTGTCAGCCTTCTATCTACTTCATGTTGTCTTTTCCATTCAGTTCAAGCTTTCAATAAAATTATGCTCCCCATCTCACATTTTGTAAATAAGAAAAAAACAATTAATTGGAATGCATACTTAGTAAGGTAAGCATGTTAAAACAATTCTTTGTTACCATTTCTTACCAAGTGGGTGACCAGACTCAATGGAGCTATTATAAGGTAAGCTGGAACCTTCTTGCTTCCTATTGGCCTCTAATAGAAAATATGATATACATATATGTATGTGTGTGTGTGTGTGTGTCTGTGATTTGATTTGATGACAGTAGACGTTAATTATTATTTTTATAAAATTGAATTGAATAAAGAACAATTGCATTCTTAGCCAAGTGTTAGAATTGCAAATATTTCTAAATAAATGCAAATTTAAGTAGACAGGTCAGTTTATTAGTTAGATTGGTCAGTTCCAAAGTTCAGTTTTGTTGCATTTCTTGGAGCTAAGGATTATCTTCAGCAGTAGCAGTCCTACATGCTTGTTGATATTGTTTGAAATTTTAAATCAAGATTCAGTATGTGTATGATACATAATTCTTCTAAATTTTTGGGGGTTGCAAGGATAAGGAGAGTGGAATTAATTAAAGGTGGTTACATTCTTGCTTGTGTCTTAACTCATATTTTTACTCTCCAATTCCTGAATTCTGATAGTAATCAAAGAAATGAGGATTGCTTATGTGGTTGATGTGTGCTCTGTCAGTCTGTTTGCCAGGATGCACTTTGATTAGCTTTAAACTGTGTGCTACTTATGCAGAATGGAGAAGTATATTTAAGGATTATTGTGTTGTATAAGAATTATTATTTTATTAGGAGTTCATTGTATAACAAATTAACATTGTGTACCATGATTACTTCTCTTGAGCCAGTTACTTCAAACCTCAAACTGATAAGCTTAAAGAACAAGACAAAAATGTCAATATTATTATTTATGCAGAGTCTAAACGTAAAACACTTAAAGGGTGATTATAACCCAAAAATAATAAAATCCTAGATAAATCCTAATTAAATATAAAATATTAATTTATTAAAATGTAAAATTTGAATAATATAATAACCCTTAACTATACCCCTCCATCAGCTAACCATGCTTGTGGTCTTTTGTTAGCTGACCATATAATTTATTCCATCCTTTAGAAGCTTTACCGCCACTGAGATTACATTCATCCATGTCATTTTATCAAGGAATGATGGAATTTAATAGTGCAATAATAATTAAAAAAAAGGCTTTTTACTCCATTTCAATCATAAATCATATGATATTTGCTAATAATGCAATAATCATAAATTTCACACATAAAAACTATTACCACTAATACTATAATATATTCAAAACCTTTTTATTCAATCCTCAAATGCTGCAAGTATACACCATAATAATATCCGCTAACGAACCCTTTTCCAAAAATCTCCCCACTATAATAATATAGGAAGTGATGGCAGACATTTAAGAGAAGAATGACTGAATCGCTTATAATTTAAGAGAACATTTGAATAGGAAACAAAGCCATTCCAAATTTTCAGGAAACTAAAAGCAATTCTAGATAAATTATGTGAACCTTGTGATTGGTACCATGTAGAGTTCTGTGCATAGTAGATCAAAGCTCAACAGGATTTACAAGTAGTTAATAATTTGACATGATAACGTCAAGAGAGGGTTTAATTTTGATTCAACTGGCAATTTATCTAAGTATTTCTGCCGTCTTGGATAATTTTGATCTTATAGTATTAAAGTAAATAATTGGCAATATTTAAAACGTAATATAATCTTATTAAAATTCAAAATTAGAACACATTTACACAGTTTAAAACAACTTTAGTTTAGACAAACTTATTTTTTAATCAAATAATTATTCAAATAGTGTAATATTCTTTAATCTTAAGTGGGTCATAACTTACATCCCTTGAATCTTGTAGTCTCTTAAATCTCTCCATTATATCTAAGCATAACAGAACGAGGATTTGAAGTACAGGGCTGTCTCAGCCCTGTACTTTTGTGAAACAAAGAACACATCACTAAGAGCCCAAGCCAACATATACACATAAATAGTAGCAGTTGAAGGACATGAACAATATCATTAATTTTGAATCCATTAATGCGAACTTTTAGCTATTGCCATCAAGTATTCAAGTGGAAGGTACACTTGAACTCTAGCAACTATTCCTCTATCTACCCTTTTTTCCCTCTAGACCAACTATTGAAAGCCAGCTACATGGATAGGGCATTTACAAAATGGAAGAAATTATAAAAGGCAAAGAGAATTTTCCTATCAGTTCAAAGTATTGCCTTTCTATGAAGAAATACGAAGGAAAGACTATCTTAGCACATCTACCATCAAGGAGATTTAGGAAATTGTCATTCTGTCCTAAGAATCCTATATCACTATCAGGCATATATAGCAGGTGCTTTAGTGAAGAATCAGAAGTGTCAAGAAATTCATAATTCACTAGTCTTTAAATCATTGCCCCACACTTGTCTGAGTTGTCTTTTCTTAACATTCAAAGCAATTGTTTTTATTCATCGAAAGTTATAAATATATGCTTTTGAAAAGCTGAACTGAAATTTATTAGGTATATGATACTAAGGAGACAGTTGGTCCAGTTTCAAAGTTTCTGTATAGTTCAGTAAAAGCTAACTAACACCATACTAAAGAATGCAGGTTTTGAATTCGAGAATCGTTTATAACCAAGAGGATTGTAAAATCGGTAAATGTTCAAACTACTAAAAGCCTAAAACTCAAAATTTAGAGACTGTAAAGATTTCATCTCATTAAATTAATTTATATAATTATCAATTTGGTTATTACATAATTAGCAACACCTAAAAATGCTGCAAAATCATACACCAACATCATGCTTGAAGAAATATCAGAGCAAAGGTTACCGGAGCAGAGGCAACTCAGGAGCGTGCCATCATCGAGATTTGGAACAAATGGTTGCCGGAATAAGAATGAGAGAATGGCGTGGCATTCATGCTGGGGACTGGAATTTTTTTAGTAAAATAGAATAGAATGTGCTTATACAAATGAGCGCTCTAAAAGGTTTTTTTTTAAAAAAAAAGAATTAAATTCACCTTATATATTAAATGACAACAGCTATCTTGAACGAAAGTATTTTTAGTTGCTATTCTTCAACGAAAGCGTTTTTAGCTATCATTCTTTAATGAGAGTATTTTTAGGAATTTTTTAACTTCTTATCTCTTTTAATCTATCATTTTCAATATATTTAGTTCTAAATTAAATTTTAATATTTTTTAAAAAATTATCAATAATTAAAAATTAATATTGTATTACAATAATTATTTATTATAAATTTAAAATATAATCTATATGTTCAAAAATATTTATTTATAACAAATTTTAATTATAATACAATTTATACCTTTAAAAGTATTTATTTATTAGAAATTTAAAATATATAATAAATAAATATTTATTTTGTGCAATGCACAGGTTAATATACTAGTACTTTAGTAAAGTGCTTATTTAAAGAAGCGTTATATATTTTATCATGCATAGAGAGCGCTTCTTTAAATAAGCCTTATCTACTAATTCCATGCTTTTTGTAGAGCACTTTTTTGGTAAAGTGTTGTATAAATAACACTGTATAATCACTTTTTTGGCGTAGTGCTTGTTGAGAGCTCAAATGATTAATGATGAATTTTATATTGTGATGGTTAAGGATATATGGACTCCCAATCGCTTCCCTTTAAGAATAGCTCATCAGTGGGGCTATGGATCCATATGAACTATTCAATATTGGGTAGGCTAGAATAACTTAGAATAATTTCTAGGCCTCCCTAAAAATTTGTCAATCACGTTGTATGCTTATGTTCATTATGAAAGTGATTTATAAGATAAAATAAATCACCTCACTTTTTTTTTCTATTCTTTAATTATATGTAACGATAATGCACGAAGGTGGCTTTCTTTCTACTGATGAGACAACTTCAACTGGTACACGACCTATTGGGGCTATGGGAGTACCATGCCTGCCCAATGGATTCATAAATCTGATTAGTAGCAACAACAACAGAACTGTTTGAGAGCTCCACCTGAGCACAACTGACGATAAGGATAGTTTTTGTAGGTTAGTAGGGATGGGTGTAGTTCTGCTTTGACTTAGGCCTCACTTCTATGGTGTACATATGAGAGGGTAGCCGATAGTGTGATCCTTTCATATATTTTGTTTTTATGATAACTTGAATGACTGTATTTATGGCTTGTTGTCTACTTGTAACTCAACGTATATTATGAAGCAAAAATGACTATGAATAGTGTTATGAATACTTTTATCCTTGTCTTTTTCTTTTATCTATTACGACAATTAATATGAAATAACGAAGCATAAAGTATTCATAAACAAATGCTATATTAATATCTAAATCCCAAATAAATAATAAAATTAGTATGTTTTATCATAATGTGATAGAGCATCACATATTATGCTTTATATATAATAATTAAGAAGGGATGATTTTTCATATCTAATACACTAGGTATGGCTAGAATTGTCATAGTTTGAAATATTTTAGTTAAATTTTCCTATTGTCACTGAGGTTTATTCATTTTTGGGTTTTTGACAATTCCAAGTTTTATATATAATATTGGATGTTGGATAGCATTTCTGGAATGCTTGATATCTTTTCTAGTATGGAAAGTCTTTTAGTCAGGTTAAGCCAGATCATGGTCTCATAGTGGATCCACCTAAATATCTAGATTGTGCAAATATAAGAATCTTGTATTTCAAGTTGTACTGTAACTAATAATTAATTATATTTTTATTTTTTTTATTACAATATAATTGGTTATCCATATTTTATTTTGAATAATTCATTTTTTTGTGACATAATTTCAAAGAAATTTTTATATTTTGAATTAATAAATAAGTTTTTCTCTTCGTCTATTTTAAATTAGTGGTAATTATTTTGAATATAAGTGAGTAATATTCTTAATTTTTGAGGATGTTACATCTAAAAAGGAAAGTGGAATGATTGGGCTATGCCTTTTTATTTTGAGCGAAGAACAAGCAGGACTTGATCTATTTGTTCAAGTCTATGAAGCATAAAAATAAGGTTCATTTTATTCATATCTTTTTTTTTTTCCTTTTCACACCCCCTGTTCTATTTTTATCTCCCAGAAATTGGTTTCTAGAATATATCTTTGCATTTTGAATACTAATTTTCAGAATGTAAAAAAAAAAAAAAAGTGGGGAGGGGCAAAGAGAACAAAAGGAGGTGCAAATAAATAAGAGTAGTGAAAAAGTAATAGAAAATAGACTAGAACAGCTATGAAAAAAAAAGGAAAATAAATAAATAACCGAGTTGAGCCCAGTGTTCTTGGCTCAATGTAACAGATTATTTGGTTGACAAATAAAATAAAGCAAGTGAAGTAGGAAAATACAAAATAAATAAAATAGAAAGAAGAACTGAACAATGGATTGGTGTATAAACTTCCAACACCACTAAAAGAGGGTAGAATACTGTGAGAAAACAAAGAGAGAAATGAAAGAATTCAAACAATTTTAATTAACCTGTCTTGTATGGGCATACTTAGTCTGCACGCAAGGAAGAAAAAAATGGTTCCATTAAATTGTAGCCACGTATGCATTCTAACTTTAACCTAAGAGTCTAAGACCCAGTCAAACACAATTAATGATAAAAGGATATTTTAACGTCAGGGGCACAAAAATATGCAAGTTGTTCACCACATGCGTTAAAAAAAAAAAGGGGGTATGGGGGAATTTAACAAATCTATATCATTGTAAAATACACACATGTTTGTAGCAAATTTTGGAGCAGCTCAAAAGGTGCCATTAAGTTTCAAAGAACAGAAAAGAAACACAATAAGTTATGGCCTCCAATTCAATGATGAAATTAAATAAACATAAAAACAAGAAACAAAGATGAAATAAAACAAATAAATAAAGCAATAAATATTTGAATTAAATAAATAAAATTGACAATATATGATGTTCACAAATGCAAAACAAGTTTTTCATATCTAATACACTAGGTATGGCTAGAATTGTCATAGTTTGAAATATTTTAGTTAAATTTTCCTATTGTCACTGAGGTTTATTCATTTTTGGGTTTTTGACAATTATAAGTTTTATATATAACCACATAGACATGCTACTCAATTATAGCTTGCACATCATTGTTAATAAAAACCTAATTTAGATTTAAATGCAGAATGTTGGCTTGCTAATACACACACACACACACACACATATATATATATGCCAGTACTACAGAGTTATCAATTTGCTCAATATTGTTCAATAAAAATAAATTTATTTCTTCCTTTCTTTAATTTCATCAAAGAAAATAATCAAAATACTAACAAATGGTCTGTTTAAGAAGTACATGTTTGACTCATCTTAAAAAGATTTTGGGGTTCAAACCATATGTATGGAAAAAAGTTTCTGTTGATAATTCCATCATGTTTTACATGTTTTTAACTCAAATAAAATTGTCTCTCATTACACATATTTATGGCATAAACCAAAAAAGCATAATAAAAATACATGTAAATGAAAAAAATATATGATGAGACCTAAAACATTTTTTTTTCTTTTTCTTCATTTCCACTTAAGAAAAAGAGGAAAAATTAGTAGATATAAAAATATTATTATTCCTCCTAATGTTTCATTTCCATCACAAATGTAAAGAAATAGGGACAATCATTCTCCCTAGTAAAAAAAATGTTTTATCAAATTGATCCATGCTATTTCACTAAATTAACCAATTATATATTCTGATATAATTGATTTTTAATAGAATTTATACTTTTAATATACATGTAATTATAAAGATAATATAGTAATTAAGAATAGGGAGTCTTTACGTCACAAAACAATGTCACTCTTTTTATCAAGATAGAAATATTAAAAAATTATTTATATCCATTATTATTTTAGACCATGCATATATTACTATCACTTTATTAGTTTTACTTATATACTAATTCTTTAACATTTTAGTTTACTATAAGTCAAAAAAGATTTTAGATTACGATGGTGAACATGATAATAATATTTTGCGAGGGGGAAGGCGTCATCCTTAAAAAAAATTATTTTCAAATAATTATATTAGAAGAGCTTTTATTAATTAATTTCTAAAGGACTTAGCCGTTTTCTCATCAACCGATCACTTTAAAGGTGATTTAAAAAAAATGTATTATTTTTCAATTATCGTACTCTATCAACATTATTTAAAATATCAACATGGTGTGATATAATTGACAAATAATTATATTTCCTAAATATGCAATCAGGGGTTCAATTCTAGATCCATGCATATGAAAAGAACATCTACTGGGAGAGGTCAGTCTCTTAAATGGATCTTTGTATACCTCGAGGAATTGGTCACTGACTCTCAATTAAAAATATCTTGGGCAAGTAAAAAACATTATTTAACGACAAGGAGTAAGGTTGAAATGCTTCATTAATTATAAAATTATAAATTTGTGTACATCGTGTGTAAATGCGTGGCTAAAGGTGGAGAAATTATTCAGTAGTGCAAGACTACTAAGTGTCTATGGTTTCAATTAATGTATATATAATAATACTCAAATTCTATAATTTACAAAAAAATTAATTACACTTAATTACATATAATGTGAAGATTAATTAAAATTATAATAGTTCAAAACTACCTAATAATTTCTCCTAACGGTGATCTCTACAATTGAAGTAGTTCAGTCAAACTTATTAAATGGAGGTTTATAAAATTATTGATTTCTCCATTGACCATTGCCTTATTTTATGTTACACACTAAAAAAAAACTGTAAAAATTAAAGCTTCGTAGAACCTACACTCTGGTATAACAAGTATGCAGGACCAGGAAAAAAAAAAAAACATGAAGCTTCGTAGAAAACACTATAGGCCATTACGTTTTTTTTTTTTTACTAGAAAAGACAAATGAAGTTTCATAGAAAACTCTTTGAAGTTCCGTTCTCTCCTACTGGAGGACCGAGGACCCAACATTCTAGTGCGTATACCAAGGGCCAGAGAACAAGAAAAAGGACATATGAAGCTTCAGAAGAAAATGCTATAGCCCTATCAGTCTGCATTCTTTTTTCACTACGGAGATCCAGCTCTCCTCCATCCACAATCCTAGTCAATATATCCAAGTCAAAAAAAAATTATTTTTCAATTATGCATCGTAATCTATCAACATTGTTTAATAATATCCTAGTCAAATTATTTAATACTAAAAAAGAATAAGGTCGAAATGCTGCAAATTAAATGAAAAAGAAATATCATGCTTCATTAATTATAAAATTATAAATTTGTGTCCGTTATTTGCAAATGTGTGTGGTTAATGGTGGCCTCGAAAATGGAAATGTTCAGTCAAACTTATTGAATTGATGTTTATAAAATAACTCCTGATTTTTCCGTTGTCTTATTTTATTTTACACACAGAAAAAAAAAAAAAAACCATGAAACTTCGTAAGAAACATTATAGGCGTCGAAGTTTGCTTCGTTTTAGCTGTAGAAAAAGACATATGAAACTTCGTAGAAAAGGGTTTTAAGTTTCTGTTCGCTTTCTACTGTAGAGAGTACGTACACCGTGTATGCAGGGCCAGGGAAAAGAAAAAGATACAAAGCTTCACAAAAACGCTACAGTAAGCCTATAAGTGTGGGTTCTTTTCTGACTGTGGAGACCCAACACTCCTCCATTCACAATCGTACTAACCTTTCTCATGGCTATGGGACCATCCTCATCCTCCTTTAGTTACAGATTCACCTACGATGTGTTCCTCAGCTTCCGAGGGGAAGATACTCGTTTGGGTTTCGTTGGCAATCTCTACAATGCCCTTCAGAACAGGGGAATTCGCACCTTCATCGATGACGAGGAACTCCAGAGAGGGGACGAAATCACCTTAGCACTTGAGAAGGCAATGCAAGAGTCTAGAATTTTCATCATCGTCCTCTCCCAAAACTATGCATCTTCCTCTTTTTGCTTAAACGAACTTGCTTATATCCTTAACTTTTATAAGGAGATGGGTCAGTCGGTTTGGCCGATTTTTCACAACGTTGACCCCTCTGACGTGCGAAACCACAGAGGTAGTTTTGGAGAGGCATTGGCTAATCATGAAAAGAAGTACAACAATGAGAAGTTGGAGAAATGGAAGATGGCTCTGCATCAAGCGTCTAACTTGTCTGGCTATCCTTTCAAAGAAGGGTACCCTTCCTCACCTATTTTATTTTGAATCATTAATTTTCGCTTGTCTAATGATATTATATTGATCAAAATACTTATTAACCTTGAGCAACATACATACATATCAAGACATATGGACATGAGGCATTTACTCTGACTTCACACAAATTTCTCTGATTGAATAGGGACGGACACGAATACGAATACAAATTTATTAAACGGATAGTTGACTTGGTCTCTAGTAAGATTAATCGTGAACCTTTACATGTTGCCGATTATCCCGTTGGACTAGAGTCACCAGTGCTAGAAGTAAACACACTTCTGGATGTTGGATCTAATGATGTCGTCCACATGGTGGGGATCCATGGACTCGGGGGAGTAGGTAAAATCACACTTGCTGTTGCAGTTTGTAATTTCATTGCTGACCAGTTTGAAGCTTTATGTTTTCTTGAAAATGTGAGAGAAACTTCAAACAAACATGGATTACCACATCTCCAAAGCAACCTTCTTTTCAAACAGTTGGAGAGAAGGAAATTAAGTTAATAAGTGTCAAACAAGGAATTCCCATAATACGAAGTAGGCTCTAGCGAAAAAAAGTTCTTTTGATTCTCGATGATGTTGACAAACAGCAACAGTTAGAGGCTATTGCTGGAAGTCCTGATTGGTTTGGTCCTGGCAGTAGAGTCATCATCACGACTCGGGACCAACATTTGCTAGCATGTCACGGTGTTAAAAAAACATGAGGTGAAAGAATTGAATAAGGAAGCTGCTCTTCAATTACTTTGTTGGAAAGCTTTTAATTCAGAAAAAGACAAAGTTGATCCGTGTTACGAGGATGTTTTGAATCGAGCAGTAACTTATGCTTCGGGCCTTCCATTGGCTTTAGAAGTAATGGGTTCCAACTTATTTGGAAGAAGTATAGAACAATGGGAATCTGCTTTAAACCAATACAAAAGAATTCCTAACAATGAGATCCAGAGATACTTAAAGTAAGCTATGATGCTTTGGAAGAAGATGAGCAAAGTGTTTTTCTTGATATCGCTTGTTGCTTCAAAGAATATACATTGGTAGAGGTGGAAGATATACTTCATGCTCATCATGGCCACTCTATGAAATATCATATTAGTGTGTTGGTTGATAAATCTCTCATAAAGATTGTTTGGGGGTATAAGGTGAGACTGCATGACTTGATAGAAGACATGGGCAAAGAAATTGTCCGGAAAGAATCACCAAAAGAGCCTGGCAAACGAAGTAGGTTATGGTTCCTTGCGCATATAATTCAAGTTTTACAAGAAAATAAGGTGAATAAGATTGACACATGTGGATGGTTTGGTTTTTCATCTTTAACCTTGAATTATCTCTTTTGATTATTACGTGCTCATCATGTCACAATTAATTTTTGCTTTATAATATGTACATTTCTATAAATATGCATGTTGGAGTCCTAATATATATGCATGTATTGTGGTTGATTCGTGATTTTTGTGTTAAAAGGGAACTAGTCAGATTGAAATCATGTATATGGATTTCCCCTTATTTAAAGAAGAAAAAGTAGAATGGGATGGACACGCCTTCAAGAAGATGGAAAATCTCAAAACACTTATTATTAGATGTGGTCTGTTTTCCGAAGGACCCAAACATCTTCCCAATACTTTGAGAGTATTGGAATGGCGAAGATATCCTTCAGAGGATTTTCCAAATGATTTTCATCCGAAGAATCTTGCTATATGTAAGTTACCCCATAGTTGCTTTACATCACTCCAGTTGGCTTCCTTATTGAAAAAGGCAAGTGTATTAAGTTAATTTCCTTGTTCTTGTGTCTTAATATGTTCACTTTAAGGTTATTCGTTTGGTTTTTTTTCTTTATGTTTTATATTAATAAATTCACTTGTAGTTTATTGATTTGCTTCTTTTTTCTTTTTCATGTTCCAGGAGTTCAAGAATTTGACAAGTTTGAATTTTGACCTGTGTGATTGTTTAACAGCGATACCAGATGTATCTTGTCTCCGACAATTGGAAAAATTGTCATTTGAAGGGTGTCGGAATTTATTGACAATTCACGATTCAGTTGGTTTCTTGGAAAAACTTCAAATCTTGAATGCTCAACTATTGCTGGAAGCTTAAGAGTTTTCCACCAATCAAGTTGACATCTCTTAAACAACTCGAACTTGCGTATTGTTACAGTCTCGAGAGTTTTCCGGACGTATTAGGAGAGATGAGGCATATAGAATACCTTTCGTTGGATTCTACTCCCATAAAAAAATTCCCACTTTCATTTCGAAATCTAACTGGGCTTGAAGAATTAGATCTGGGCACAGATGAATCCATTCTGTATCGCAAAGAATCGAGGTTAACAGGCGAGGAAACTGCAGATTTCATTTTGACCATTTCCATGATGCCAAAACTGGCTCTGATTAAAGCTAACAGATTGCAAGGGTGGCAATGGCCTAAAAAGAGTTAGCCGGAACTGTGTTTTCGAACGTTCAATGTCTTTCTCTCCCAAACTGCAACCTGTCAGATGAATTTTTTCCAATAGTTCTCCCATGGCTTGCTAATGTGGAGGAGTTAGACCTATCATGGAATGAATTCACAGTCATTCCCGAATTCTTCAAAGAATTCCGCTTTTTAACTCGCTTTGTTTTGAATTGGTGTGAGCGGCTTCGAGAAATTAGAGGGATTCCTCCAAACATGAAATATTTCTCTGCATTAAATTGCCTATCCTTGACTTCCTCGTGTAGAAGCAGCTTACTGAGTCAGGTATTGTTTGTTATGCATTTGACTTGGTCATTGGTATTATATTTAATGTTGCTAAACTAGTGAATTATCTGTGACTAACAGGAACTGCACGAGGCTGGAGAAACTAACTTTTATTTGCCAGCAGCTGAGATTCCAAAGTGGTTTGATTACAAGACCAGGGGACGGTCAATTTCTTTCTGGTTCCGTAACAAATTCCCAGCCATAGCTATTTGTGTTGCTACGGTATTAGATGAATACGTAGATGAACTTGTACTTGAAGTTGAATTGTTGAGCTTGCTTACAGCTTGATCATCAATGGTAGGAAACATAATTTGAATTTCATCGTGGACTGGGATATTATAAACCTTTTTGATCTGAATAGAGAATATAATTTAGATGAAGCACTTTTAGAAAATCAATGGAACCGTGCAGAGATTATGTATAAAAATTTGAATGACTTCCCAATCCTTGTAAAATGGGGAATCCATGTATGGGAACAGCGAAGTAGCATGGAGGATATTCGATTCACTGATCCTTGTAGAAAAAGAAAATTAGATGATTATCTCAATGGTTCAGAATCACAAAACCAACCGTTGCTGAAAAAGCAAAGATTAGTGGACATGGAAGTTGTCTGAGAGTATGGGTTTTTTGTTGCGCATGTGGAACTGGGCACTAGTGTTTTTCATTTCTTGCCGCTCCAGCAATCAATAATAGGATAATAATGTGAAAGAGGATTCAAGTTCAATGGTATCAGAGTAGATAAAAGACAACACTGTAACTAATTTATTTTACTTGCCCTACTGCTTACTTGAAACTGATTTATGTTGTCTAGTCATGTTTGGTTTTAGATATTTAACTTTGATTTGGTTTCAATGAAACTAGATTGAGCATTTGAATCTTTTTATACATTCCTCTGAATCAGTGTTTATTGTTCCATATTTTACTTTGTATCCTGAAAATCTCTGGTTTTAGATAGCAGTCATCTTTGGCCTAGTGTCTAGACCTCTCCATTGGGTCAATCAAGTGTCAATATTTCATTTAAAATTGGTGACAAAATAAGCATTAACTTTAAATTTTGAGTTAATCTTAATTTGGTCTAGAGTCTGGACCTCTCCTTCCAAAAAATAAACATTAGTTTTATGTTTTGTCGGTAGAATTAGTCAGTTTTTATTTGTGTCTTCATATAATTACGTAGGAGTCGACAAAGATAGATGTAAGTATTATAATTTGATTGTGATATTTCAAATACGAATCAAATTGATTTTCAATGAGTTTGAATGCATCAAATACAGAATCACGTGTCTATTTATAAATTACAATATAATGTAAATGATGCCACATAAAAAGGTGATATGTATCTTAATATTTGAATGTGTTGAGTACAATTTTTTGTTAAATATAAAGAGAACTAATCATATATGCTATCAAATTATATGTTTGAGTAAATTAGGTATAATTTAATTTTTTTTATTTTTCAAATGTTTTATTATTTAAGTTAATTTGAATTTATATTTAAATTTGATTAAAATTAAGAAATATTGATTATAAAAATTGGCAATCTATTTGTTATTTTCAAATTATGAAAAATTAGGCTATGCACTAATAGTGTAAAGTAATTTTACATTGTAATCCAGTCATGAACCATTATGTATGGTAAGTTTGTTCACTTTTACAATAATTATCTTAAATGTCATATTATTGTTGATTTTTGATTAATTGACAGTATAAATGTTATTATACTTATATGGCATAGCCATTAAACTCTTCAAATTATTTAGTAATTATCTTTTCACTTTGTTTGTATGAGCATTATGATATGAGTGTAAATTAATATGATTAACATTTAATTTGATTTAAATTAAAATATTATTTATTTATTTGTTGTCAGAATTAAATTGATGATAAATAACTAAAAAAAAGGATTGAAATTAATTATTGTAGTAATAATCTGTGACATGAGATTTAAATGAAAAAGTTCTTATTTTATGAGATTTGAACAAGAAAATTTTCAAATGATAAAAAGACTTATCACACAAAGATATGATGCACGAAAAATTAAAAATAGTAGTTATAAACTTGGCTTGTGTGATAGTATTTATATAAAAATTTACTAAGATTGATTTGTACATTTTATTTTTTTTTGCAAACCTCCCTCTTTTAAGTGTAGACCACAAGTATCTATTGTGACACCCCTTTACATTGGACACAAGCCACATTTGTTTGATTAATTATTTAGTTATTTGATTTTTAAGTTAATGAATAATATGAGGAAATTTTTTGCATTCCAATTTATGTGTGATCGTCTTACGAAGCTTTCTTAAAATGAATAAACTGAAAGTAAAACATAATTTGGAAATGGGAGTAAAAGATAAGGAAATAAGATATATCATATAGTCATCACCAGAACCAAATACATCTAGGTTTTGGAGATACAAGAGAAACTGGATACACTGTAAACAGAATACATCTGAAATTATAAAAATAAAAGAAATAAAAAAAGTACATCAAAAGATACTGGCCATCCCAACTATGTAAAAAAAAGTATCCTAAACCAGAGCAGCGTTTACGGATCCATTCCTAGCTCCTATATGTAAAAAGTACTACCCCTGCACTGTCAATCCCCATCTGTCCATGTCTCCTCAGAAGCTGGATGGTGGACATGTCCATTAGGTACCTCAGGGGGTGACCTAGTACTAGAAGGAACTGATGACGGCGAGGAATGCCAGCCATTAGCCATGCCAACTTGGTATTCAACCATCAATGACTCCACAGGTGACTTAGCTAATACAACCTCCATTGATGATCCCTTAGGGTCCTTTAGGATAGGCTAGATAGCAGGCAACAGGTCTGGTTATGGCTGCTCGGCAGGTGGAGCAAAATGCAAGTAAGG
This sequence comes from Spatholobus suberectus, assembly GCA_004329165.1. Lineage (NCBI taxonomy): Eukaryota > Viridiplantae > Streptophyta > Magnoliopsida > Fabales > Fabaceae > Spatholobus > Spatholobus suberectus. Next base: position 15,941,969 of record CM014737.1, read on the forward strand.
AGCAATAAAAGGCACTGCAAGATCCTTGGGTGGTGACAACGGTGACAGAGAGATGTACTCAAAATAAGGTGGAGGTGAAAAGGAGACAGAGATCAGGAATGTCTATGTCACGGGAGGCAAGTGTGCTCTCGGGATAGGGGATAAGAAGGTAACCTTGACGGGGCCTCAGAAAGTCATATAGGCATGTGTCCTCAATGTGCATATTGAGCAATATCGGGAATATGATCATCTTCAGGTTTCGATCACAATCGGTCATGCATTAAGAAAGTAAGTAGAGGAGTGAAGCGATTTTGTTCTTAAAATCACTTTCACATAGATAACAAGGCATCCTACCATCACATACAGATAAAATACAGCTAACAATAGAAAAATAAAGGGGAACCTAAGGTCTATCTAAGTTATAACAACCACCCTTGACATTGTATGGATCCAAACTCCCCAGATAGTTCTTAACAAAATCGAAAAGTGACTAGTAGTACATATACCTCTCTTAATATCATCAATCATGGTACAATCCTCATCGCCATCAAGGAACAAAGTAACAGCTCAGGACATTCAGTGCTCTCTCAGAGATATAATCTTACACTAATCCTGTAATACTAAGTAATTGTCGGGGTTATCAAGCTTGGTTAGGTAAATATCCCAACTCAAGAGTGCTACCTTGGTCATTGGGACCTTCACCACTCGACACCTTACCCTTAAGACCTTTGCAAGTGAGTCCTTGCCTTTATTTCTCAGCGTACCAATTGTAACTTCCCATGTAGGGTGCCATGCCACCGCATGTCCCTCGCATCACTTGTCCTTTATTTACTGTCTTTAATACTCATAATTCAGACAGAGGTTTTCTTGGTCTTAATTCATCTGAGCACCAATACAATCTCTATTTAATATCTCTGCCTCCTAATGCAGAGGTCGAGCTTTGTCATAGTATAACATATGGGGATTAAAGCTTAGTATAATTTCAAGCAATCAAGAGAATAATGAATATTTAGCAATCTATTCATCAAATAGAACCTAATTTGAGGATTAAACTCACCTAGGCGAAATCCTAAATTAACTAGTAATAATTTAGAGTTGATCATTTAAATCTTTAACTCAAATAGAAACTTAGGTGCTGAATAGAAAGTTCACCTAGTTAATTTAATTTTAGTGTGTGATTAACCTTACATTTTAGGGTTTTAATTGCCTGAGATCCTAATGTCATCATTAATTTGTTAGATTAACTCTAGTAGTTAGCCATGACTTAAAAAGAATTTAATTGGACTAAGTGTATTGCAATTTGAATCAAGAAATAATTTATGAGGACCCTTTTCTAATTGGATAAAACATAATGTCATACTTATTTTAATGAAAATATGTCCAATTTTACAAAAAGATTTCACCATTTAAATTTTTAAGAACTAAGGAAAATGAGGTTTTGTAAACTAGAAAAATGACATTTATTTAGGCTTAGAACAGACTTCTAGAGGCAATAGATTTATGCCTCAGTTTTGAATTTCAATTTGGATGGGCAAACGATTTTTGTTTGACATGATTCATAGCTTGTTGGGAAGATGTTTCTTTCTAGTTTCTAATCATCATCTCAAGCAAAAATCTACAAAAATAAATACAAAAATAACAAAACAAGGAGGTCAGAAGACCTTACTGGTGGACCAATAGTTCTCTTTTGTTATTGTACGTCTCATCTCAAGCTTTCAGCAACCAACCCCATTTTTTTTATTAAAAATTATTTTTAAAAAGTCCAAGAACTCCAAAAACCAAGGTCTATACGATTTATAGTTATTTTCAAATTTTACAGTTGTAAAAAGTCGTTAGTCATCAAAAAGTGCAACACCTCTGGATTCAAAAATTTATTAAAAATAGTAAACGAGAATGAATATAAGTAAACTATATATCCTTGAAAATCTTAGTGAATATACTTTCTAGTTGTATAGTAGTCTCGGGTATCACCTAATAGAACTTTCAAGAATTGTTTTTTCATGCACAGTGCCAGTTACCATTTCTAGAAAAGTAACTCTAAATTTTCAAAAATTTAACTTCATCGTTTCTCAACTTTTTCAAATGCTTCTTGTTCCTATTTCGAAGAGAATTTTGTATATTTTTCAATAAAAAAGAACTTAAAAATATTAAGTGTATCTCGAAATATTACAAAAATAGTGACTGGTGTTCAGACAGGATTTAAAAACAACTTGCTTGAACTTTACCTCTTCATAAAAATCACTTCACTAAGTTATGAACTTTAAATGGTCAATTATTTTGGGGGGGGGTTATTGGGTACATCAAAAGCTAAAATAATCATCTTTACCCTTCACCCAAAACTGTATCATAGTGAGGAAAAAAAAAGTACCTACATTTAGGGTCAACTGATTCTAGGTTCAGTTTTAAGAGTCATTTGTTGTTCTAGGGTCCTTTGTTGACGGGTAAAGTTTCAAAATTGTCTTGAGAAAGTGATTATCTTTTAGGTCTCCTTTGAAAGAACTTAATCAAAGGTTCAATAAGGGTCCCTGATTCAAAAGTCTCTCCTTTTTCAGTTTCTCATTTTGTTAAGTTCAAGCTTTTACCATTTTATGTTGAGTTCTCCACATAAATCAACATTTTAAAGTTAATAACAACATTTAAATAAGCATTCAAGCCATATCATCAAGATAGGACAGTAAGAAAGTAAATAGAAACAACATAAATAAAAGGTAACAACATCAACAATGAAAAACAAAGATAGAAGTATTAGAAAAGCAAGAAACTAAAGGTTATGGGGGCAAAACCCACCCACTGATCTTTGGAGAAGAGGAGGAAGATGAGTGCTTGAAACTTCCAATAAGGTGGTGGTGGATGGTGGTCTCGAAGGAAGGTTGAAGGAGGAGGAGAATGGTGACTTTGGGTGTTTTAAAATTTTTTAAATGATATTGAGGGAGAAGGGGAGTGTTTTGGCTAGACTAGGAGAAGGGAGAAAATGAAGAAAGCTGTCCCAACATAGCCTTTTATAGAAGGAGTAAGTTGCTAAAAAGGAGGGCACAAAAGTAAGCTCACTTTTTCCTATTTCCTTTTTAGAATTTTCTTTTTATGATATGTGAGAAATTATCGGGTGTGAGTCTATAGAGCAATGGTACATGTGCCACACACTTGCTCCCTCAAGTCTCTGCTTTTTGTTTTCTTTGCAGACGAATCAATCGGTTCAGATAAAAATGACTTAAATTTTGCAAATTTGATTATTATAACAATTGAATGAATTTTTCTTGAAACTTTGTCACACCTTAAAAATAATTTCTATAATTTAAAATTAATTTTTAATTATTAAATTTGAATTTTTAGATATTTATTTGACATTTTTGAGTTAAAAATTCATAGAAATCTCACTTTAACTTAGAAAATTTCAAATTTTTTATGGTAATTATAAAATTAAATATCTAATCCAAAAATAAACTGAGAATATTTATTTTTTCTCTTTCATATGTTACACCTATGTCAGCTATAGTTTTAGAAGGCAATAGAGGACAATTTGGTCATTTTTTATAGGGATCTCAGAAAATACTCAGAAAATTTTTAAAATTATATTTTATTATATATGACATATTTCTAGGCTCAAAATGACAATTTATAGTCATTTAAACCTTTTTCATATGTTAGCCCTCTATATAGAGAAATTAAGATTAACTGTTAGTTTCTTATTTTCCTGGTTTATCAAAGACAATTTCACAAATATTAAGAATTAAATATAATACTAAAAATGAGGGTGTTGCATTTATCATGGGAGATAATTCTATTTGAGTTAAGAATGTACACAACATGATGAAACTAACTATTTCAACAAGTTTTTTTTTTCATGTACAAGACTTGAACCCAAGACTTTCCTTATAGAAAATCAAACCTCTACTATGAATGAGTAAAAAGACAGGTAATTTAAAGAGAGAAGACTTGAGATGAATAAATTTTTTTAGAAAATTTTATTTAAGAATGAGAATAAATAATAAATAAATGAAAATATTAACTTTTCAAAAATCTTAAATAAGATATATCTCAAATACCTTAAAAAACTAAAATTAGTTTTTATTCACCTTAAATAAAAAGAAGGGGCTAAAGAGAAAAAACCAAACTTATCTTTTAGACTTGATTACTAAAAAAGAAGGAAAAAAATTACAATTAATGTGGCTAATTTGTTTAAGAGAAAATTGTCTATATGCTAGATTTTACACTGTCATCCAATCACAAACTAATATATATTTGTTTATCTTTTACAATAACTACTTAAAACTCATATCTACCATGAATTTTGATTGAATGACAATGTAAAATCTTTTTACAACATTAGTGCACGGAAATTGCACTCTTTGTTTAATACCAATTTGATCTTATTCAAAAGAGAAATTATTTAAGTTTTTTATCCATTAAAATTTTAGTTAAATTATATTTTTGCTCCTTCTATTTATTTTCAAAATTCAATTTGGTCCCTTAGTTTTCAAAGTCGATGTAATGTTGCCCTTTCTGTCAAATTAGAGTTGGTGTTGTTAGGTTTAAGGATTAGTGACGGTTTAAACTGTCACAAAAAACTGGTCGCTAATTAGTGGCGGTTTTTAACCACCATTATTTAAATCTTAATTTATTAAACATTAAAAAATTCTAAAATTTCTTAAATAAGTTAAAAAAAAATATAATTTTAAATAGTGGCAGTTTCAAACCACCATTAAGATGATTTTTTTAAAATTTTAAAAATTATAGTTTAATAAAATAATAAATATAACATAATTATAACTACATAAAATTTAAATATTAATATTAACAATGCAATAATATAATAAATATAAAAATTATTAATAAAATATAATAATGCAATACGTTATTAAAAAAAGTAAAAATTATTAATATTTGATTACACTATCATATTTTATTAATAAGTTTTATTATATAATATATTTTATTTTTATATTATGATTTTTATTTTATGTTATATAATTTTTATTTTTATTATATAAAAATTAAAATTTTATTTATTACATTATTAATATTAAATTTTTAATTTTTTTAATAATTTTTTATTAATAATTATAAATTTTTGAAATTTTTAAAAAAATTATCATAGTGGTGGTTGAAATCACCACTATTTAAAATTATAATTTTTATTTATTTTATAATTTTTTAAAATTTTAATAGTTAAAATTTAAATAGTGGTGGTTAAAAACATTACTAATTAGCGATAGTTTCAAACTGTTGCTAATCATAAACCCTAATGACTTCGTTCCAATTAGGGATGATAATGGGTAGGGTCTGGGTTTACTATAATACCCGGCCCCATACCCAATTTTTAAAAAATACCTATACCCGCCCCCATACCCACACGGGTAGCAACTTTAATCCTTATCTCCATATTTGCTAGGTACTTATATACCCATGTCCGTACCCGCTACCTACACATTACTTATGTATAAAGTCAATAAATAAATAAAAAATATTAATTAGAAAATTACTATAACTAAATTAAAAATTTACTTTTAAATTATCCAAATGTAACCTTAAATCATTCAAACCTATACTTAATTCTTCCAAATATAACATTAAAAGTATCCAAACATAATATTAAAAGCATTCAAAGATAACCTTACATCATTCAAAAATATGTCAAAACCAAACAACATTAAAAACATAGTCACAATTTACACATAGCTATTAGAGGCGAACGTGAAGAGCTTAGGCAAGTCACAAGCAATGAGTCGACAAAGGATATGCAAAGCCTTAGAGGAGGAGAGCGTAACAATAGGGAGGAGAAGGGATTTTAGGGTTAAGGAGGAGGTGTTATGTTTTATTAATTAAATTAATAATTGATAAAATTATATATATATATATATATTTATATATATTAATAACTGTGGGTATACGGTGGGGTGGGTACTATAGTACCTATACCCGCACCCATTCCCATGAAATTTTGCGGGTAATTACCTGCCTCGGACCTATCCCTATTGAGTGGGTAATTCCTTTATAACTTAGACAACCAAGTGGGGGGGGGGGGGGGGGGGGGGGGGTTACCCAATTTAGTTTATAAATAGAGTGTTGTTTTACAAAAGGTTGAAAATTTTGTACTCAAACTCACTCAAAGAGCCAACACACCTGTTCTTTAAGATACACAGACATCCACAAAGGGAGATGTATAAACTTCCAACAAAAAAGTAAAGTTGTTTATTTTCTTTCATCTTATTTGTTCCTTTCTTTCTTTACCTTTTGCTATCAATTTATGTTACTTTCATTCACCTTTATTGCATTAATGTACTTTATCTGCAAATTCTCTTCATTATAATCATTTGATAACTATTAAGTTTTTCTAAACACCATAATAGAGCAATCCACCTAAGATATGATTCAAGTCATAGATTGTTCATCAAATCAAAGTGGGATTGCGAAAAAATGTCGTAAATAAGGAAGCTTATCAAATGAGAACTTTTCTTATTGTGAGAAATATGAACTACAAATATAGATCATTACATTTGAATGATAAAGATTAAAGAAAAATGTAAATAACTTTTTTAAGTGGCCATGTTGTAACATCCCCAATTTTGAAACAATAAATATAATATAATTAATGGTTTAGAATAACCATAGGCATTAATAATAGTTATCCTATTATTAGGATTTATAAGGATAAGGTAATAGGACCCTAAATGGGATAAGGCCCACTAGAGCCCACATACACCTCTCTTCATAAGAAACAAAAAAGACAGAGAAAAAGGAAGAAGAGGAAGGTGGAGGAAGGAAGAAGGAGGAGGAATGGCGGGCAAAGATCTGCAACCCACGCCCAAAGCTCAGATTCGGATAGCCGTAAGAGGTGAGTGCTTCCCTTTTTATCCTCCCTAACCCATTTTATTATGCATATTTCCCATTTTTTTCCCTTTTGAACCCTAGGCTGAAGTTTTATGATTTTTGAGAGATCTATAAGATTGAAAGGTTCTTTGGAAAATATATTCGGTGAGAAAGGTAATAGAGATGATTAGGAATGTTTTGAGGTGCTTGGAAATGGTTGTTAGGCCAAAAATGGCCATAGGTCATCCCTTTTGCGAACTGCAGGAATCGTAGTTGGCACTGAGCACCAATTTTTTGGCACTAAGCATGGGAAGACAGAAAGCTGTCTAGTAGTTTGCACTAGGCGACAGAATTCTAGCACTGAGCGTGTGCGTACTAGTGTTTTTGCTATTTTAGTGGCATTAAGCGTCAGTTTTATGGCAGAGTTTGAGTTCAAGACAAAGATGAAGCAGTGTTGATTGCCAAGGGTTTAACGCTAAGTGTGTCCCTTTAGAACATTGGGGGAATATTCTAGCTTCAAAGAAAAGATATGCTTGCTTGTGTGCTTGATTCTCTGATATATTTATGTTTGTTATTGTATTGCTATGTTTAATATTGATGATTGTATAGTTGTTGTATTGTCCTTGTAATTGTGTTTTGTGTTATGTTGTGTATGTGTGCACAATGATAAACCTTACTTAAGAAAAGACTTAAGACATTAAAAGATACTAGAGGATGCCTCTTCAGAAAAAGCAGGGCTATTCCCTGAAGTATAGAGAAAAGTAGGGATCCTCCTTGCGTTTAAAGAGAAAGAAAATGTTTTCAAAGGAAAAGAAAAAGGTCTAGAAAATAATATCCCTCTTAGTGACTATAGGGTAAATCTTCCCCGGTCATGATTAAGCCTGGAATATGCCATCCATGGCTAAGAATAAGTGTACATCCACAGTCCCTTATAATCACTAAAGAATGAAGAGTTTTTATGATAAAGGTTTTAAGCAACTCGAGAAGGGTTGAAGAAAAGTAAAAGGCTAGGAGACCCCTTAGGCCAAAAGAGGGTTACCATCTCTTCTAGCCAAGGGATTGAGGGAACCACCTCAATAACGGATGGGGTTCAGCCACTTGGACTGGTGGTACTAAGAGGTTGAGCAAGAGGGACATCTCTTGATGGCTAGAGCTTAGCCAAGATAAAGACGGTAGTTAAATGAAAAGATAATAATGAAGCTAACCAAAATCACACAGAACAGTCAAACGAATGATGTGAATGCCTATGTGAGGCATGTATGATGACCCTATTAGGTAGATGATGATGTGTATGTCTAGTTATAGGTGAGTTGAGTGTACCCCAAATATAGTCCATGTATAAGTCCCAAAAAGGCAAGAAAAGAGAAAGAGAAAGATAAAAAAGTAATAGTCCTCACTTAGTATCATAGGAAGTAAAAGGTCTAGATAAAGTAATAGAGAGAATAAAGTCCCGATTAAGTGTTGGAAGGTCAATTATTTAGTATAAAGGACCAATATAGGTCAGAAAACCTGGGCTCAAGTCCAATAAAGATTAGCAAGCCCCAAGTTGTGCATAATTTATGAGATTAAGAACTAAAGAGGTGAGGAACTGGGAGTTTAATGAGAGATAAAATCATATGAGTTAATGAAAGATTCTAGAATGGAATAGTCAGCCTACCCCTATAATTCCTGTAGCACTCATTGAGATGTTTTATTCACTCCCTTTAGTTTTCATATTTTATAGGTTAGGTAGGTGGACATCCTTACAGAGGAGCTTGGAATCGCTTGAAGAAAGAAGACATTGGGTCAAGTAACTGCCACTGTATGGGAGTTAAGTGTTGGAACCAAAGACGTATGAAGCGTCTAATCCCTCAAATTTTGAAAACAAAAAATTTATTAAGTTTTAAGTTTCTGTTATAAAGAATGTTTTCTACAATGTTCAATGCATGTCTAATATCAAGGCATCCAATGCGCCAGTTTTTACAAGCGCCTAATAGACTCGTATATGAAGCTCATCCAAGCATAAGTCTCTCTCCAGCGACTAAGTGTTTGTAACTTATCTGGAATATGCATTTCTCACATGAATATTTTAAGACCAATACCTTACCTATTAAAGAGATCTAACGTTCAAATATCTAAGCATTACATGGAAGACAGATACATGTTTGTGTATAAGCATAGTATTGTAGGAAAAAAGGAAGCCATTTTATCAAGTTGGCAAACCAAATGAAGAATGATCAAAAAAGTAGTTTCTCAACACAGCTCTGCACCTTCCATTTTAGTGTAAGAACAAAAGTTACTTTTCTGACTCTGGTGCCAACTCGATACACGCACAAGCTTGTCTTTTTTGAAGAATGAAGCTATGTATTTCAACGACTACTTTCAAGAGACCATATATATATACCAACTCAAGAGAAAAGGATATAGAGATACATCAATAAGAGAACAATTACAATTCTTACGTTTATTGGACGGCCTTGAAAACATCTTTAAAACTCTCTATAGAGAAACTCATCTATTGCTCTTAAACTTTCATACTTTCACAGTGTAAGTTGATTTGTTTGTAACAACTATTTTCTATTGTGATAGCCTGGAGAGGCTTAGTGAAAAAGAATACTTGGGTGGTTAAGCAATTTGGGTTGATTGCTTTGTAAAGCCTGAAGAGGTTGAGAAGAATACTTGTATGTAACCTAAGGTTGGTTGGTTGAATACCTTCAGATCGAAGGGACTAGACGTAGTTTAAGGTTGAGTAAACCAGTATAAAAACTCTCTATGCCTTTGTTCTTCCCTTATCCTCTCCTTAAACTGTTTTTGAACTTAGTTTTTATTTAAGTTAAAAGAAGTTTTTTTTTAAACTCACAATTCAACCCCTTTTCTTATGCGATCTTTGCTCTTTCAATTGGTATCAGAGCTGAGCCTCTTGGGGTTGAGCATCTAACAGTGCAGGGGTAAAAAGATCCTGAAAGCACATGGATAGCGAATGACAAGTTGTCAATAGACCACCTCTCTTTAGAGGTCAAAATTATGGCTACTGGAAACAAAGAATGATAGCCTTTTTCGATGCTTATCACATCGACATTTGGGATGTTATGGAAATAGGAGAATATCAACCTATGGACCAAAACGAAACTGAGTTGCCTAGAGGTTAGAGGACAGAAGCACATAAACAAAGGTACTTGCTTAATTCTAAAGCTCAAAATGCTATTATGTGTGCCTTATATGAATCTGAATATGAAAAGGTGCATAGCTTGAGAAGTGCTAAAAAAATGTGGGATATCCTAGCTTTTGTATATGAGGATACCTCACAAGTAAAGAGATCTAAGCTAAGACTGTTTGTAAGACAGTATGAATTATTTACTATGGAAGATAATGAAACTATTGAACTTATGTTTGGTAGATTTCAAACTATCATAAATAACTTGAGATCCCCAGGTCAAACTTATGACAATTATGATCATATTGACAAAATCTTAAGAAGTTTGCCTAGACAATGGTGACCACAGGTTACAGCTTTGAAAGCATCCAAGGACTTAATATCACTCTCTATGGAAGAGTTACTTAGAACTCTCAAGGTTCATGAGTTAGAGTTAAAGCAGGACAAAGGACTAAGGACTAAGAAAAGGAAAGTCCATTGTTCTAAGTGTCTAGCATCCAGTGAAGGGATTGTCCTCCAAAGCTCTAAATGTGGAATAATCTTCTGAGGAAGCATTAGAAGAAGATGACTTTGATGAGGAAGAGACATCTTTCATATCTAGAAAAATACAAGCCATGTGGAGAAAGAAATGAGGGTCTAGAGTTAGAAACTTTACCAAAAAGTTTGATAAGGAACCCAAAGAAAAGAGTCCATCAATCTGCTTCAAATGTAAGAAGCCTGGATACTTCAAGGCTAAATGTCCAAGTCTACAGAAGGAGAAGAAAAAACTCTTTTTCAAAAAGCAAAAGAAAGGACTCATAGCAACCTAGGAAGACATAGATCTATCTTCCTCGGAAGAAGAAGGAGAGGAAGAAGCAAAACTTTATGTCATGGCTGAGACTAGTTCAGAAAGCTCAGAAATGAGCAAGACGAAGAGGTAAATCTCAATGACTTATTTTCTCTTCAAGAGGCATATAATGAACAGTTTTCTAATTTTTTAACTCTCTCAGTAGGTTATAAAGAATTAAAAAGGAAGTTTTCTAAAATGTCAAAAGAATTTAATCTACTCAAAGAAAATTATGAAAATATTTTGAGAGAGAATGAAAAATTAAAGGCAAAGGATGTTCCAAAAGTAACACCTCCCAATGAAACATCAGAACTTCAGAAGAAAGTAAATCACTAAAAGAAAGCCTATCCAAATTCGTCAATGGAACTAAAAATTTGAACAAAATTCTTTCGTATAGATAGAATCCACACGACAAGTTTGGTTTTGGCTTTGTTAAGAAAGAAGCTTCTGAAATAGCTAAAACTATTGCTTTTTGTAAATATTGTGGAAAAAATGGTCATGAATCATCTCGATGCATTCATCTTCTAGTTGCAAAGGCGTCCAATGCCTTCAGAACTAACAACAAAGGACCCAAGTCTATTTGAGTACCTAAGTCCATGAGTATTCCTGTTCCAAATTTGCTTGACAATAGAAAAGAAACTCCAGTCATGGTACCTAGATAGTGGTTGCTCACGACACATGACAGGAGAAAAGTCTATGTTCCAAAGGCTCAAACAAAAAAATGGTGGATGGGTCATTTTTGGAAGAAATCAGAAAGAGAAGATAATGGGAATAAGTAATATTGGTAAGTACCATTTACCTTCCATTGATAATGTCTTGTATGTTAAAGGTTTTAAACACAATCAGCTGAGGATAAGTCAATTATGTGACAGTAGACACAATGTCTCCTTTAAAAAGGATGAATGTATCGTCAAAAACATGAATGGATCGGTCTTATCTTCCGTTAAGAGGCAAAGCAATCTATATAAGATTGACTTAAATGACCTAAAAAATAAAATGTGTCCTATTTAGTATCCATCAACGAGAATCAGTGGATTTGGTACAAGAAACTTGAAATGTAAGCTTAAGATTGATTTCTAAGCTAAATAAGCATAACCTCATAAGGGATCTTCCAAATCTTGTATACAAATCTAATGAACTCTATGATGCATGTCAGAAAGGGAAACAAGCGAAAAACTCTTTTGATTCAAAATATCTTGTTTCCACTACTAGAACTCTCGAATTACTACATATTGATTTGTTTGGAATGACTAGAATGGCTTCACTTGGTGGGAAGAGATATAGATTGGTTGTAGTAGATGATTATACTAGATGGACATAGGTTATGTTCCTAAAAAACACAAGGATGAGTCTTTCAAAGTCTTTTCTATATTTTGTAAAAGAATTCAAAACGAAAAAGGTGTTTGCATAGCCTCAATTAAAAGTGATCATGGAGGAGAGTTTAAAAATGAAAATTTTCAAGAGTTCTGTGTAACGCCTAGCAGCTTTTAAGATCAATGGCTGTCCCCACAAACCAACATAAGACTTTTTAGTGTACTTTGTCCTTACTCACACGCTTTTTGCAAAACTTCCTAGGAGGTCATCCATCCCTAAATTGCTCCAAGTCAAGCATGCTTAACTGTAGAGTTCTTAAGTGATAGGCTATTGAAAAGTAGATGCATCTTGTTGGTATAGGTAGCACTTATTAATTATTTTAAGCTATCTTCAACTGTACAGTCCCATACCTGCACAGCCTCTAGATCCCTCTTATTCTGGTGTGTACTCGATTCATTCATGTGTCCCTCTCACTAGAAGCCTACTAGGAGTTGCTCCTTGTTCGTGCCTTGTCTTTTTTGCACTGGTGATCACTCCCCACCCTCGATAGCGCTCGGGATGTTACATTCTGTGAAGAGAACAAAATTCTCGACAATTTCTCTATATCTCGTACACCTCAACATAATGGCGTGGTAGAAAGAAAGAACAGGTTATTATAAGAAATGGCTAGAGCCATGCTTAATGATGACTCTACTCCTAAACACTTCAAGGATGAAGCTATAAACACAACATGTTATTTACAAAGTAAAATATACATTAGACCTATTTTGAAAAAGACTCCCTATGAATTGTGGAAAGGACAAAAACCCAACAAACATATCATATCTCCATCCTTTTGGATGTCAATGTTTCATTCAAAATACTAAGGACAATATAGGAAATTTGACTCTAAGTATGATGAAGGAATATTGTTAGGCTATTCTAAAACATCCAAGGCATATAGATTCTATAACTTTAAAACCTTAATAGTTGAAGAAGCCATTCATGTTAAGTTCAAATAGTAGTAAGCCTGATAGAAAACTATCAAAGTCCAGAACTCTGATAGTTGGACGACGCCAAGCAACCAATGTCCAAAACTCTGTTGGACGATCCAACGGAAAAGCAAAAAAAACCAACTGGACAACAATGGCAAATGAAGGTTTACCATCCAGAGGATTAAGTCCTTGGAAATGTACATGATCATGTCAGAACAAGATCAATCTTCATGGAGCAAGCTCAAACTGCCCTAATTTCCCAAATAGAACCAAAGATAGTGGACGAAGCTCTTTTAGATGAAGGCTAGGTTAAAGCCATGAAGGAAGAGCTAAGTCAATTAAAAAAATGACATGTGGAAGCTAGTTCCTTTACCTAAAGAGAAATCTATAATAGGAACAAAATGGGTATTTCGCGACAAGCTAGACAAGGCATGTAATGTTGTAAGAAACAAAGCTAGACTTGTACCTCAAGAGTATTCTAAGCAAGAAGGTATAGATTTCACTGAAACTTTTGCACCTATAGCTAGACTAGAAGTCATTCGCATTTTACTTTCTTTTGTTGTTCATGGTAATATGAAGCTCTATCAAATGGATGTAAAAAGTGCATTTCCTAATAGCATCATAAATGAAGAAGTTTATGTGAAACAACCTCCTGGTTTTGAGTGTGATACTTTTCCAAGGCATGTTTTCAAACTTAAAAAGGCTTTGTATGAACTTAAGCAAGCACTTAGAGCTTGGTATGAAAAGTTAAGTTCTTTTCTTTTAGAAAATGCTTTCACAAGAGGAAAGTAGGCATTGCTCACTTTCACAAAGACGTACATTCACACTTTATTATTGCATAAATATATGTGGACGATTTTATATTTGGCGCTACTAACGAAGCTCTCTCTGTAAGAATTTCTCTAAGCTAATGACAACGGAATTTGAGATAAGCATGATGGGAGAATTGAAATTCTTTCTTGGATTGCAAATAAAACAAACAAACAATGGCATATACATAAGTATGTAAAAGAGCTATTCAAGAAATACAAGAAGAACGATGCCAAAGATATAAGCACACCAATGCATCCATCTTTAGTACGTAAACTGGACGACACATCCAAAAAGGTAGACGAAACCATATATAGAGGTATGATTGGATCTCTACTATATCTTATAAAGTCCAAACTAGATATCATGTTTAGTGTGTGTCTTTGTGTGCATTTTCAATCTGATCCCAAAGAAATCCATGTTACAGTAGATAAAAGAACATTTAGATACCTAAAAGGAACCACTAATCTTTGTTTATGCTTTAAGTCGAATAAAGAGTATAGGTTAGTTGGATTTTCTAATGCTGACTATGCTGGAAATAGAAGAGAAAGAAAAAGCACTAGTGGAGGATGTCACTTTATTGGTAGAAGTCTTGTCTCCTGGACGAGCAAAAGGTAAGGAACAATTATCCTATCTATAGCACAAGCAGAATACATATCAGCAGTGTCTTGTTGCTCACAAATTTTGTCGATCAAGCATTAATTAAAGGACTATAGTATCTATGAGAGTAAAATTCCTATCCTTTGTGATAATACTGTTCCATAAACTTGTCTAAGAACCCTATATTACATTCTAGAGCAAAGCATATTGAAATTAAACATCACTTTATAAGAGATTATGTTTAGAAAGGGGTTATTGATATTCAGTTTATTAATACTGAAAATCAATTAGCTGATATATTTACAAAACCACTTCCTGAAGATAAACTCGTCCATATTCGAGAGCGTCTTGGTATGGAATTTATGAAGGAACAAATTTCTTTCATGTGCCTTGACCGTCCAATGACAAGTAGCGTCCAATACCATACAGCGTCTATTATCACATCATTGTCTATCATGCATGCGTCCATTGGCATTACTGTTCAGATTCTGTAATATTTCATATTTATATGCATAAATATCTTCATCTATACATAATTATGTTTTCACTGATAATGATTTGAAATAAATGCTTTATTCTCTATTTGAGTCACAATTGCGCCAAAAGTGCCATTGAAATATGTATGCACCTGAACCATCATTTAATGCGCATTATCTTTCTTCAAAATTCAAAAATTGCTAAAACAGAAACCTTTCAATTACTTCCTATATACACTTAAGGTCCTGCAAACTAAACACCCTTACCCTTATTCTTGCTATCTTTGAAACATTGCTCTTACTCTCTCTCTCTCTCTCTCTCTCTAAAACTCCCGAAACCTCCCAAACCTTAACCTTCATCTCTTTGAAAGTGGTGATGGAGAAAGCAGAGCTGACAATGAAAGCTGCATCCCCTGCTGAAAGTTAGAATGAAGCTATTGTTTTGATTTAAAGCCTCTTCGACATAGAAGCCCTTAACGAAATGGGGGTCAAGGTGAAAGATATAATGAGGTGTGGAATCTTGAACTACTTCTACCTGAACGAGATCATTTACCAAGAACTCATTAGACACTTCTGGAGGATTGCTGTGTTGGTGCTATTGCGGTGAGAACCAAAACTGTGGAGAATGCAACCTCGCAAATGTTGTCAACTAACAATTATGAAAGGTGAAGGGTGAATCTCTATGGAGAATGAATATATGATGGCGTGAGCAAGGTGATTGTGCAGTTGTGAATGGAAGAAGGGATTGAGGTCTAAACCCTTAGCCTTAAGAAGAAAGTGCATGAGTGTGAAAAAGTTTGAGTAAGAGCAACTTGTTTTACAATTTTAGTAATACTGTCATAGGGTATTTTATTTTTGGATTAAATATGTTTTTGATGTCTAAACTTTTCTCAATTTTCACTTTTAGTTTTATACAAAAAATTGATCGGTTTTAGTTATTATATTTATCATCCATTAACGTTTTAGTCCCCACCATTAAGTCCCACCATTAAGTGATGACGTGACAGCCACTTGGGTTACCATGTCATCAACTAATGTGACGTAGCTGTTAAGTCATCATTTTTGGTAAATTACATTTTAGTACCTAATCTTTTCAATAAATTCACTTTTAATCACACAACAATTTTTTGACAAGTTTTAGTCTTTCATTTTTTACGAAAATTTACTTCTAATCCCTCAACAATTTTTTGACTGGTTTAGTCCCTAAACTATTTGTCATTTTCAATCCCTCTTATCAAGTATCATCGTTAGAGCTGTCAAAATGTGTTTGGCCTTAACTTGCAAAAAAGGCTAGATTGGGTTCAAAAAAATACAGTCCAAAAGAAACCGAACCATTTTAGCCCAATGGGCCAACTGGGCCCAGACTAGATATATATACATATATATGTATATATACTTAAAAAAAATTAAAAAAGGGTAACACACATTTTTTTTTAAAAAAAGGCTAACATGAACAATTCATTTTATAAATAAAATTCGCTTAAAAAGATATTTTTAATGAGACTATTGAGTAATTAAGTCAATTATATATAAATAAAAATGTTCGTTTAAGCTAGAAAGTATGTTGAATTTAATTTTAAATATTTAATTTTATACAATTTTTGACCAAAAAAGTAATAATTAAAATAGATAACAATATGAATTGGTGTGTAAAAAAATTCAAGCCAAATTGGCCTAGTGGCCCGCATAGGGCTGGGCTAGGCCAAAAAACTTAGGCCTGAACACAAACGGGCCAACCTAACACAGCTCGTTAACAAACAATGGCCTGGGCGGGCTAGGCTTGGTCAGGCCGGCCCGCCATTTTTAGTAGCTCTAATCACCGTTAAGCAATGATGTGACAATCATGTTGGCAGTTACATGACTTGCTATGTGAATTATTAGTTTGATATAGTAATCACGTGATAAAACGTTGCTGGTTCAAGACATTTTTGTGCAGTTTCTAAGGCGCTACAAGTTTGTTAGTTATATTAAATTGCTAGAAAAAGGGTTTGAAAATTTGAAAACAAAAATATAAAAAAAAAATGCAATAAGCAAAATCAACAACCTCCAATTCAAATTTGACCTGTTTCAATTTTTTTCTGACTTGTAAAGTCGGGTTCGGGTATGTGACTCGTGTGTTTGCCCCCGCCCTGCCCTACCCTGCCCTCGTTCCCATACCCGCCTTGTTGCAATTTTTTACAATTTTTTATTTTATATATATATATATAGAGAGAGAGAGAGAGAGAGAGAGAGAGAGGAGAGAGAGACAGAGAGAGACAGAGAGACAAAGAGACAGAGACAGAGAGTTAAGTTTTATTTATACTTTTATTTTTTATAATTATTAAAAATGTAAATTATTTATTTAAT
The DNA here is from genome assembly GCA_004329165.1 of Spatholobus suberectus. Taxonomy (NCBI): domain Eukaryota; kingdom Viridiplantae; phylum Streptophyta; class Magnoliopsida; order Fabales; family Fabaceae; genus Spatholobus; species Spatholobus suberectus. The sequence continues at coordinate 15,959,234 of CM014737.1, forward strand.
AGTTAAATAGTTTAAATTATAATAATAATAATTAAATAACAAATTTATAATTATACATTTAATTAAAAATATAATTTAATTCTTAAATTTTTATTTTTAATTTCTTTTTATTTATTAATTTTTATATATTGTTTGAATTAAAATATAATTAATAACATAATATATAATTTATTTAAAAATGTATAACTAAATTAAAATTGTACAGGTTCCCCTCTAGTTTATTTGAATCTAATAAAACTCGAATGAGATGGGGATAGGATTTAAAAATAAAATCACCTTTTTTCAGCTCAAACTCACCTCAATTTTTGCTGGGACGAGGATAGGGAGAGTAAAACCCACCCCTAATCCACCCCATTGCCATGCCTATATCAAATTAGTAATCCACATGACAAGTCACCTGATTGTCAATGTGATTGTCACATCATTGCTTAATAGTGATACGTGATAGGAGGGACTAAAAACAATGACGAATAATAGTTGAGGGACTAAAACCAATCAAAAAAATGTTAAAGGGACTAAAAGTGAATTTCATAAAAAGATGAAAGACTAGGACTAGTTAAAAAATTGTTGAGGGACTAAAAGTGAATTTTATGAAAAGATTAGAGACTAAAAACATAACTTACCAAAAATATTTACACATAGCAGCCACGTCAAACATCAAACTAGTTGATGACGTGGCAACTCACATGGCTGCCATGTTATTACTCAATGATAAGACTCAACAATAAGGACTAAAAATGTTAACGGAGGAAAAGTATAGGGACCAAGACCGATTAATTTTTTGTTTAAGGACTAAAAGTGAAAATCGAGAAAAGTTTAGGGACTAAAAACATATTTAACCCTTTATTTTTAAAAAAAAAACTTATGAACCTACGAGCCAACTTTACTCACCACGAGTTCAACCCGTGGTGGGCCACAAGCTAAATGGATCATGGTATTATTTTTTTTTCTAATTATTGTGAGCTGATTTTTTTTAACCCAACCCAACCCAAACCTATGGTGGGCAGAGTTAGCTCGTCGAGTTATGGCTCACTTTGATAGTTATAGTTTCAAGTTATCCTAACTTGATTTGGTGTCCTATATTTTCTTTAAAAGTATAAGTTTTTTGAATAATTATGTATTTATAATATAACTTTTTGGTTTGATAAACAATGTGTGTATAACATGATATTATATTTATAATGATATTATTTGCCTTAATTTAAGTTTTATACTTCTTTTATTCTATCATTTAGCTATACATAATGGTAAGATTAATATGTTACTAAAAAAGTCTGTCGACTCGATCCTGTCCTATATATTTTGGGTCTTCATTGGATCAAGTTCAAATTCAAATAAACAACCCAATAAAAATTTTGAGTTGAATAGAGATAGGGATTGGGGGTGTAATCGGATTGGATTTACCTAGTGATCCTAACAATCCAAACCAAACCAATTAAATTAGTTCGGATTGATTTAGTTATCAATCCTTTTCACTTCAAATTCCAAAATTTGGTTTGATTATTGGATTTATCTTTTTTCAAGCTGAACCAACCCAAACCAATCCGATCAATTATTTATTAACTTTATATTAATATATTTTAAACTTAGAACTAAAATGTTGTTTCAATTTTTGTATTTTCCTTTTTTATTTATTTTAATTTTCTCATAGTATTATCTAATGTTATCAAATGTCTTAATTTACTTATGTTTATTATGTAATTTTTTATTATATTTTAGGTAAAAAAATCAATAATATATGTAAGTTTAATTGTTATGCACTGTCAGTATAAAAACTTTTATAGTGGCAACCAATTGAAAATTAATTTTAGTGTGACTTTCAAGATAATTATTGTCAAAGTCAACAAACTTACCATACGTGATAGATTGTGATTGAATGATAGTGTAAATTTGCTTTACATTATCAATACATAGCCTATTTTCTCCCTATGTAAAGCGATAACTATTGAAAAATTGAAAATATTGAAAATAAACCAATCCCTACTATAATAAGTCTCAAGAAATCTTGGGACTATCACTTTTGTCAAAATTTGCTGACAAATATTTATTCGTTTCTACTTTCTACCATAATTACAGAAAGTAGAAACCTTAAAAGAATGACTAACAAACCATAAGAAGAAAATGCAAGCATGATATCTAAATCTTAAGGGAGAAAATCCATCTTGTTTATCTCTCCAACAAACCTTTTGCCAAAAACTCAAGAGTAACATGCCCCTCCATAAACCACATTATTGAAATTATGTCATACTAGTGTTTTAACAAATTGGAGGCTAGTGGAAAAAGGGGAAATTGATTAGCAACAAACTTTACCTTCTAATGCAACTAGATAAATAAATGGGGCTAAAATCCCTTTCCTACCATGACAAAAATAGACTTTTTGTGATTCCATTCAAGAATTTGCACATCACAAACAAGCCAATCAGTAACCAATAAGAACATAAAAAGAAATAAAAAAAAAACTAACTAACAATGAACCAAAGAGTCGTGACAAGGCTAGGACAGCAACAAGAATAGTGGACTTGAACAAGCAAAACTAGTGATTTTGAGCTATGTTGAGACTTGAAAGTAAGAAAGGAAGTAGCGAGAATGGTCGACGAGGTTAGGTCAGCAATGCGAACTCTGTGGTGGTGCTATTGCGGTGAAAAGCAAAACTCTGTGGAGAATGCAACCTTGCAAATGTTGTCAACTGACAATTATGAAAGGTGAAGGGCGAATCTCTATGGAGAATGAAGGTGTGATGGCATGAGCAAGGTGATTGTGCAGTCGTGAATGGAAGAAGGGATTGAAGTTTGAACCCTTAGCCCTAAGAAGAAAGTGCGTGAGTGTGAGAGAGTTTGAATAAAAGCTGCTTGTTTTACAATTTTAGTAATACTGTAATAGGGTATTTTATTTTTGGATTAAATATTTTTTGATCCTTAAACTTTTCTCAATTTTCACTTTTAGTTTTAAACAAAAAATTGATCGGTTTTAGTTATTATACTTCTCATCCATTAATGTTTTTAGTCCTTACCATTAAGTCTCACCATTAAGTGATGACGTGGCAGCTACTTGAGTTACCACATCATCAACTAGTGTGACGTGGCTACTAAGTCATCATTTTTGGTAAATTACATTTTTAGTACCTAATCTTTTCACAAAATTTACTTTTAGTCACTCAACAATTTTTTGACGAGTTCTAGTCCTTCATTTTTTACGAAAATTTACTTCTAGTCCCTCAACAATTTTTTGACTAGTTTAGTCCTCAACTATTATTTGTCATTATTTTTAATCCCTCTCATCAAGTATCACCATTTAAGTTGTCAAAATGTGTCCGGCCTTAACTCACAAAAAAGGCTAGGCTGGGCTCAAAAAAATACAACAACAAAAAAACCGAGCCATTTTGGCTCGGCAAGCCAATTGGGCCCAGACTGGATATATATATATATATATATATACTTAAAAAAAAATTTAAAAAAAGGGTAACACACATTTGTAAAAAAAAAAAAAAAGACTAACATGGATATTTCATTTTATAAATAAAATTCACTTAAAGATATATTTTTAATGAGACTATTGAGTAATTAAGTCAATTATATATAAATAAAAATATTTGTTTCAGTTAGAAAGTATGTTGAATTTAATTTTAAATATTTAATATGATTTAAATAATTTAATTTTATATAATTTTTGACCAAAAAATAATAATTAACATAGATAACAATATTAATTGGTGTGTATAAAATTCAAGCCAAATCGGCCTAGTGGCCTGCATAGGGTTGGGCTGGGCCAAAAAAACTTAGGCCCGAACACAAACAAGGCCAACCTAGCCCAACTCGTTAACAAACAATGGCCCAAACGGGCTGGCCCGTCATTTTTAACAACTCTAATCACCATTAAGCAATGATGTGACAACCATGTTAATAGTTATATGACTTGCTATGTGAACTATTAGTTTGATATAGTAATCACGTGATAAAATGTTAGATCAAGACATTTTTGTGCAGTTTCTAATGCATTACAAATTTGTTAGTGATATTAAACTGCTAGAAAAAGGGTTTGAAATTTTGAAAAAAATATATAAAAGGAAATGCAATAAGCAAAATCAATAACCTCCAATTCAAATTTGACCTGTTTCGATTTTTCTCTAACTTGTGAAGTCAAGTTCAGGTATGTGACTCGTGTGTATGACTCCCGACCTTGCCCTACCCTCGATCCCATACCCACCTTGTTGTAGTTTTTTACAATTTTTTTATTATATATATATATATATATATATATATATATATATATATAGAGAGAGAGAGAGAGAGAGAGAGAGAGAGAGGGATAAGTTTTATTCATATTTTTATTTTTTATAATTATTAAAAATATAAATTATTTATTTTAATAGTTAAATAGTTTAAATTATAATAATAATTAAATAACAAATTTATAATTATGCATTCAATTAAAAATATAATTTAATTCTAAAATTTTTATTTGTAAGTTCTTTTTATTCATTAATTTTTATATATTGTTTGAATTAAAATATAATTAATAACATAATATATAATTTATTTTAAAATGTATAACTAAATTAAAATTGTACAATGTCCCCTCTAGTTTACCCGAATCCAATAAAACCCAAAGGGGATGGGGATAGGATTTAAAAATATAAAATCACCTCTTTTAAGCTCAAACTCGCCTAGCTTTTTGCTAGGATGGGGATGGGGAGAGGAAAACCCACCCCTAATCCACTCCATTGCCATGCCTATATCAAACTAATAATCCACATGACAAGTCACTTGATTGTCAATGTGATTGTCACATCATTGCTTAATGGTGATACTTGATGGAAGGGACTAAAAACAATGACAAATAATAGTTGAGGGACTAAGACCAGTCAAATTTTTTTAAGGGAACTAAAAGTGAATTTCGTAAAAAGATGAAAGACTAGAACTAGTTAAAAAATTGTCGAGGGACTAAAAGTAAATTTTGTGAAAAGATTAGAGACTAAAAACGTAACTTACCAAAAAAATTTATACGTGGCAGTCACATCAAACTAGTTGATGATGTGGCAACTCATGTGGCTGTCACGTCATTACTCAACGATAAGACTTAACAATAAGGACTAAAAATGTTAATGGAGGAAAAGTACAAGGACTAAGACTAGTTAATTTTTTGTTTAAGGACTAAAAGTAAAAATTGAGAAAAGTTTAGGGACTAAAAATATATTTAACCCTTTATTTTTTAAAAAGAATTATGAACCCGTGAGCCAACTTTACTCACCACGAGTTCAATCTCGTGGTGAGCCACAAGCTAAATGAATCAGGGTAGTTTTTTTATAATTGTTGTGAGCTGATTTTTTTAACCAACCCAGCCTAAACCTGTGGTGTGCAGAATTGGCTCATCGGGTTGTGGCTCACTTTAATAGCTATAGTTTCAAGTTATCCTAACTTGATTTGGTATCCTATATTTTCTTAAAAAGTATAAGTTTTTTGAATAATTATGTATTTATAATATAACTTTTTGGTTTAATAAATAATGTGTGTATAACATGATATTATATTTATAATGATATTATTTAATTTTAAAATATATCATAAAATATACCTCAATTTAAGTTTTATACTTCTTTTATTCTATCATTTAGCTATACATAATGGTAAGATTAATATATTACGTTAAAAAGTATGTCAACTCGGTCTTGTCCCATATATTTTGGGTCTTGATTAGATCGAGTTCAAATTCAAATAAACGACCCAATAAAATTTTTGAGTTGGATAGAGATAGGGATTATTGTAACATCTTGTTTTTCCTAATGCATGGTTAAGTGTTTTAATAACTACAAAGTGGAAACTAGAAATGCAATTTAGGTGATTAAAAAGAAATAAATGGTTTGTTGCATATGATGTTAGTTATATGTTGTTTGTTTGAAATTCGGGTTTGAATTTAGGAAACTTGATATGTGTACTTGAGCCAGTTTGGGTGTGTTGTTGAAGTGATTATAAGTTTTGAGATAAGGGAAGTGGGTTGATGAGATTTGGGTCTCAGTTGACCAAAAGTTTGTGTGAGAGCTCTGGAAGGTCGTGTATAAAAGGAGAAAAGGGGGGAGGCTTTCTCATTCTTTCATTCCCTTTCTCTCTCTTCTCTTTGTTTTCTCTCTCTATCTCTCTAGAAATTATCGAGTTTGTGGGGGTATAAACAAGGTTTGAACTTAGTTGAGTGGTTGTGGTGAGAAAAGGAACGGTTTTTTGGAAGATTTGGCTCAAGAACAACGGATTCTCAAGGAACCTAAATCTGGATTCAGAGACTTTTAGAGGTAAGGGAAACTTACTTTGGTGGTAATTTGATTGATTGTGTGTTGATAATCGTGATTTGTGGATTGATTTGGATTGAAAACGAATCTGATTTGAGATTTGGTGAAGTTTGTTGAGTAATGGGTTTTGGAAGGAGTTTTTGTAGTTTGTTGATGATTTATTAATAAAATTGTTATATAATCAATTAAAAAGATATTAGAAATGATTAATATTGTTTTGTAATGTTTATTATTGATTTATTTGATCAAAATTGGGTTTCAGTGTTGGATTTAAGAAGAACACGAGTGAAAATCGCAACCAGCAATATGAGCTCTCACTCAATGAGAAAAAAGTTCGGTTAGTGACTGATTTTAAGGTCGTTGGAAGTTGAGCTCTCACTTAGCGATTGAAATTTTTGCTTAGCGACAGATTTCGCGAGGGAAATCTTGCTCAGCAACGAAAATGCTCGCTAAGCGAGAGAAAAATAGAGTTTTTTTTTTCTTATTATTGTTGTTGGTTGTTGATGATTTTATTGATTCATATAAACGTCAAATGTATAGTTTGAGTTAATTTGATGTTTACATGGTTTTCTAAACTAGATTTTGGGGTTTTTACTTATGATTGTTGAGGATTTGCTTGAGAATGTTGCAAGTGTCTCACTGAGCGACACTAATGTTCACTGAGCGAGCATGATTGACAGAGATTGAGTGGTTCTCTGTAGTGGGACTTGCTAAGTGACAACCATGTTCATTGAGCGAGGGGTGAGGAAGTGAGTTGAACTTGCTGAGCGACCCTTATTGTCGCTGAGCGAGAATTATACTTGATACTTGTTTGTTCTCTGGAACTGATATCCCTGAGCGAGACTTATACTCGTTGAGTGAGGACTTCAAAGGGAGAGTGTGCTCTCTATATGAAGGTACTCGCTAAGCGAGCATATGGCTCGCTGAGCGAGAGTGTAATTTTGTGTTATTGTGTAGAATTTGCACAAGGTATGTGTTGATTGGACTTTATCTTATTTGTTGACCATGTCAGAGGCCAGTTTGGGCGTGCATGGGTTGATTTGTGGTTGATGGTGATTGTTGGACCACAGGTGGTGCTGAGTAACCCACATGGTATACGTATGTTGTCTTATATATAAATGATTTAATGATTGTTGTGGTTGAGTTGATTGTTGTGGCGATACATGCATTGGCATGCATATGCTGTTGGCTGAGGTTGTGTGGGCCTCATGCCGTATACGGGTAGGCATGAAAGTTAGGGGTGAACGGAGCTGCGACTCAGACAGGCCTCCAACCTAGTGTCTGGATGAGAAGTGGGGTCTAAAAGATGGGCCTAGGGGATAAGTAGATGGGTAATCTCGCAGTGGGACCAAGGTAGTGCAGGCCTTGTGTTGCGGTATACCACCACCTATATACACTTATCCTGACAACCATAAGTTTATCCAACGGATAAGAGTTTTGGCAATCCCTAAATGGTGCTAAATGGCCATGGTAGGGGATAAGACTTGGCTAATCATCCGGAATATAGAAATCTCTTGAGAGTCATGTCATTTATACATTGACATATGGGGTTGATAATATGGTGTGTGATGTTGTGTATGGTGTGTTGTTTTAGTATGGTAGGAAGACCTATTTCTTAATGATTTGGATTCCATCTTGGTATGTTGATGGTGTGAGAATATGAATTATACATATTGTGTTTGATTAAATACTATATGTTGGTTCTTGTTTCGTAAGCTTACCCTTGCCTTGTTTTGTTATTAGTCGGATCTCTTGTTGCTGTTGTTGTGTTGCTATGACTGTGATGATCACGTCATTTTGGTGTGGGAGCAGAGGGAGAGGCGTCTACAGATCCAGCTTCTTAGAGCTGATGGAGGAGGTCTCAGATGGAGACTTTTGGAAGCCCTTGTGAGTGAAGCTTTTCTAGAAGCTCTTTTTGTTTCTTTTGAATTTGATGTCTCTATTGTATAATTGACCAGCTATAGGTAGTTTGTTATTGTATATAACCTTACTTGTGTATTATATCATCGGAGTTGTATATGTTTTATACTTATGAATGGTATATAATCATGTTTATGTGAATGACTAATCATATGGGTAATGTATGAAGGCATGAGTAATAGTACTGTAGTGGCAGAGGGTCGTTACAATTAAGGGTATAATCGAATTGGATTTACCTAGTGAACTTGACAATCCAAACCAAATCAATTAAATTAGTTCGGATTGATTTAGTTATTAATCCTTTTCACTTCAAATTCTGAAATTTGGTTTGGTTATTGGATTTATCTTTTTTCAAGCTGAACCAACCCAAACCAATCCGATCAATTATTTATTAACTTTATATTAATATATTTTAAACTTAGAACTAAAATGTTGTTTCAATTTTTGTATTTTCTTTTTTGATTTATTTTAATTTTCTTATGGTATTATCTAATGTTATCAAATGTCTTAATTTACTTATGTTTATTATGTAATTTTTTATTATATTTTAGGTAAAAAATCAATAATATATGTAAGTTTAATTGCTATGCACTGTCAATATAAAAACTTTTATACTGTCAACCAATCGAAAATTAATTTTAGTGTGACTTTTAGGATAGTTATTATCAAAGTCAACAAATTTATCATACGTGGTAGGTTGTGATTGAATGATAGTGTAAACTTGTTTTACATTGTCAGTGCATAGCCTATTTTCTTTATATGTAAAGTGATAACTATAGAAAAATTAAATATTTTAAATAAAATTAAAATTTGTTATTTAAAAAGAAGAAATATTTTTACCTTGTATTAATGTAAAATTAAATATTTATATAAAATAGATAATAAGTGAAAATAAAAACTTGAAAAAATATAATATTTTATTGTCATAATATTTTTTTGTCATAATCCTATGACCCGAACCAAATCAATTTGATTTTAATTGGTTTGATTCGATTTGAATTGATTGGATTTTTTTTTTAAAAACCCAAAGCTAATTAATCCAATTAAATGTAATTGGCTCAAATTTATCTCAAACTCAAACCAAGAATACTCCTAACGGAGGTAAACCTTCCCTTCATTTTCCCAAAAGTAAAAGAAAAAAAATAAAATAACAAGGGTAAGACAAAATTTAATGCGCAGTCCGTGGCTCCCTTCGGCTTCGTCTTCATGGGTTCCACACTTCACACCATATATATTATGTAAAAACACAGATTCATCTGACACGGTAGATTTTATTTCAGGAGAACGACGGCCAGGCCCCAACACCATGAAAACCCACACCTATTGAAGATCGAAAAACCCACACCGAGATCTACTTCTCTTCATTTCCGTTCACCCACTTAACCCTCAACCCAGAACCGACTTTCCGCTTCCCACTGATCCCTCCCTATAGAAACACGAACCCCGCCACGCGATGAGTTTCAAATCCGAGCGATAAACCCCCGCATCTTGAGCGATCCGACGTCGTTTCGCGACCCCACCCAAAATGGGTGCGAGCCAGTCAGCGCAAGTGGTGGAAGACAGCGAAGAGGAAGAAGAACAAGAAGAAGAGGAAGACGAGAGGAACCTCAACGGGCCCATGGGCCGGGCCCAACTGGGGAACCACATGGTGAAGAAGGTTCTGGAACAGGAGCCGGAGGTGCTGCCGTGCCACGCGTCGGCCTCGCCGCTCTCGCCGCAGCTCTCGTCGCTCGGGACGCCGCGGCTCGGCCCGTCCATCAAGGTCTGGGACCCCTACAACGTCCTCGGCCCGCCGCCGCCGCTGCCGTCGCCGCCGCCCGCGCTCTCGCGGAGCTTCTCGGCGAACGGGATGGTCGGGGACGACGAGGTGATGGAGGTTTTCCTGATCAGCCACGGCGAGTGCGAGCTGAATTTGGCGCCGGATTTGGTCGGTGGCCGGTGCCCCGCCGCGGCACTGACGCCGAACGGGAAGCGCCAGGCCCGGGCTCTGGCCGTGTTTCTCAAGTCGCAGGGGGTTCGGTTCAGCGCCGTGTATTCGTCGCCGTTGGATCGGGCGCGGTCGACGGCGGTGTCTGTGTGTAAGGTAATTTTCTCAGTTTGAATGTACTCAATTGTGTGCAAGTGCAAGGATCACTTACGTTTGGAAATAGTAGTGTTTGTGTACGTTTTTTCTACATGTGTTCTTGACATGTATTTTGAATGCTTCTGGCTGCATTTTTTATTTTATTTTTTTTTTAAGCTTCTTTGGAAGGATAAATGAGAATGTCTCAGTAATTAGACAAACTATGACATTTTATTATGTCTACTATGATGACTCGTGTTTGCTTTTAGAGCATTGATTGTTTCTTTGATGTCAGATTTGCGTTTTATGTTAATTTTGTACTAATTATGTACATTGTATTGTAACTGAGCCTGCTGGCATGGTGCGATCCATGTAGCTGACTATACCTAATGGGATAAGACTTTTGTTGGTTGTTTGTATGTATGTACATTGTATTGTAGCTGTGTCGTGTCCTATAATGTGTGTTTGTTTTCTAGATTGTGTGTTTGATAGATGCTTTGAATTGAAGCAATTGAAGTCTATGCTTAGATTGTGGAAGTTTGGTTGTGCCTGGTCATGAGCTCTCTGAATGGCTGAGTTTAATGGGTGGAAGTTGAAGACGAGGACATGGTATTGGATTTATAAATATGAGTATAGTATAGTTGAAATTGGAAATGGTTGATCTGATTCCTTGACTGATCATAATTGTGGATAGCAACATTAGTATGCTTGCTTGTTGTTTTACTATATTAACATGTTTTACTTTCTTAGGACATCTTTCTTATGCTGAATTGACATCTCTGATAGATGGGTTACATGTCAGTATACCATGTGTTTTTTGGATTGTTGTTAAGACTAGTATGCTCTGTGGAATCCTGCTACTTTTAATAGTATGGGAGAAATAGATGTATCCTCTGATCACCACGTGGTTGGTTTTCTTGTCTAATATTTAGAGAAATGATGTTGGCTTCACATAATTACCCTTGTAATGTGAAATTTAGCATAAAACTCATGTCTGTTACCGTTTTGGATTTTCTGTAACTTAATTACACATAGTTTAAAATGGTTCAACATAAAACCAGTTCCATAAGTCCATATAAAACAAATCACAGTTCAAGGTTGAGCTTAGTTTAATTCATAATTACCCCAAGACTGATTCTAATATTGAATTTCTATATATAAAAGTTAGCATGCTTATATTGACTCTTGGGTGGGTGGGTGGTTCCTGCAATTTTATGTCATCCAAGAACAGCCTTTGAATCTAGCTGAAGGAGGAGAGAGAATGGATAGAAGAGTCTGGAAAAATTCAGATTAAAAAAATCAACTATGAACTAGACGTTTTAAGAAACAATTTCATCTTAAATTTAGTTCTGATTACGACCAACTTTTTAAAATTTGAGCTATGGCCAAATGCTGTTTTATTAAAAACCAGCCTCCTCATACCAAGATATATGGTTTTCTTAAAGATTCCACACACCTTGTATCCTGCATGTTCAATTTTAAATGAGTAAATATCTGTTTTGATCCTCCAAAGATATATGTGACATCATATTGGTCCTGTATTCATACATTCTTCAAATTAGTCTTCCAAAGATATATGTGACATTAAATTGTCCCTGTAATGTCACTTCCTTGCCATCAGATTGGTTCTCAAAGAATAAAATTAATGGCCGTAATTGTCATTGATAGTGTTGATGATAAATAGAAGATCAATGTGATGTTTTTAACTTTAAACGACCAAAATATGTTTTTACTCTTTCTTAAATTCATGTTGAATATTTTCACTTACAATTTCCTAAAAACATGGATGTTGTTGTTCTAAAGATAGATACAAGATGGGTAAATGTGAGATATTCATGAAATTGGGGAGGAGAAAAAAGGGGGGAGCTAAAGATGCCAAAACTGACTATTACTTTTGGCTTATATTGGATGCTTATTTCTATGAATAAAAGTTATTGACGTTAATTCTCCATTTGATCAAAGCAGGATGGAAAAGGTGGAAACTGTAAAATCTCCAATGTTAACTTTGATTTTGATGCTAGACACTAAATAATCTTGTTCAGAAAAATGTTTGGGTATTCAGTGGTTGGAAGGCATGAACAAAAACATCAGAAATTAGTTTACCTGAATCTGTTGTAGGAGCATGATTATTTTACATTGAACTTTGCGTGTCTTAAGCAATCTCACTTCTGATGGTTGCATCACTGCCAATGAGAAAAGGACTAACTAAATTCCAGAATCTTGTGCTTGAAATCTTACTCTCTAAAGTTCCAATGGGCAGGAAATCAATTATTCAGAGGAACAAATTCAGTCCTCAGATGCTCTTGCAGAGATTAGTCAAGGGAATTGGGAAGGCTGCCTTCGATCAGAAATATATACCCCTGAAATTCAGGGCTTAATTGACAGGTTCCAACCGGATTTTAGTGCACCTTCTGGTGAATCACTTAGACAAGTAGAATTCCGGATGATTCACTTCTTAAATGGAACTGTCCTGGGATTACATGAAAAATTGAGATTATATTTATCATCGCATCAAAATGACAACCAGGCATTCGCACAGCACAACTCCCATGCCCTTCTCACAAACTCAATTCACGACCAAGATGGACCTTCTCTCCCTCCAAACCAATGGGATTTGCTCAACAGGCACCGGCCTGCATTCTCAAGGAAAAAGTCTGGTAAGAGCAGGCTACAATTTGTGACAACCACTGGTGATGAAATTGAAGATGAAATTTCTTCTGGAAACGTAAACCACCAAAGTTCGCTGCATAATTCTGGTTTCAGCAGCTTTTCACCAACTGTGTCTTGTATAGGAATATTTACTCATTCTGTGCCAATTAAGTGTCTCCTGACTGGCCTTCTTGGATGTAGCCCTCTGATGTCACATAAGTTTTGCATAGAAGACTCTTCGGTGACTGTGTTGCAGCATTCTCTGAGAACTGGTTGGCAAATAAAAAGGCTGAATGATACGGCACACCTTAGGCTTCTCTAGTTAGAGGAGCTATGCTTAGTGATCTGAATTTTTGGCATTGGTTTGGATATAAATTTAGCTTGGTTGTTGATATTTACCGATTCACAAGAATTGAGGCCTTTTATTGTAACCTTTATTTATTTCTGCACTGGTCTATTCCAAAAGAGGAATGATGCAGGAGTTGGATTGTTGTATTAATTCTTTTTGGTTTGTAGCATTACTGAAGTTGTTGCTATACGTCTACATGCCATGTCTTTCCATGTACTTAAAAGGATCCAATTGTTTCGGAATTCAATAGCTTGGAAGATATAGTATTTTTTTCTTCTTCTTAATCTTAGTGATACAACGGTTAAATTTTGTTCTAAGATTATACTTGGACTTTTCTTATTTAGTACAAATTGGACCACGGTCCATAGGTGAGGGATTCTTGTTAGTCCGAGTGGGGTCATCAGAATTAGACTTCTCAGTTTATTCCGTACTCTTATCTTATCTTTTATATGTCGCCATTACTGTAGCATGCCGCAGGGACCCTGCTACAAGACTACAACCCAATTGTCATGTGAATCTCACATGGTAGGTAATGGTATTTTTTTCAACTTTCAAGGATCTGAGATCTAACTAGTGCAGCAACTTCAACCGTGGCCAGTATCCCTTTATATTACATTTTGGTTACAGTGAATTAAATCCCTTGGAAAAGTATGGTATGCGGAATCTTTAGTTTGTTTCACTTTTTTTTTTTAGGTATGATACTTTTTTTATATGAAAGCTACTTTGAATTTCAACTAGTCTAACTTGAATCAGGACTCATTTAAAGGTGTAAACTTTGGCTTCAATTGTCCTTTTTTTCTCCTTTATTCATAAAGTTTATACTCAAGACTTTATGTGAAGGTAAGCTCTGTCCGTTGAACTAAGTTGCATAGATATAATTTTAACTATTTTGAGAAACTAAGTACTGGATATGATTCCAAGATATATGAAAGCTTTTAGACCCATTTTATCTGGCGTGGCATTAAACTATAGAACTGTCTTAAGTTTTGAATAAATAATACATGCACTTATAATGTAAGGCTTTTTTATATTGTCATCCAATTACAAATCATCATATATGATAAGTTGGTTAACTTGTATCATAAATACCTTAAGTCATATCAAGAATGATTTATGATTGGTTGATAGGATAAGAAACTTTATACTGATAATATATACCTATTAAATTCTTTTTTGTATGTCTTTACCTTAGTGTACTTAATTGACTCACGGAAATATTTCAAAACTGGCAATTGATTGGCCGCATCATGGCTGGTGGACTTATGCAAGCTAGGTCACATGGGGTAGGGAAGGTAGCAGCGAAAGGGTGAAATCAATGGGCCCCGTGGATTCAAAAGTCCAAACCCCTCAGCATGTGAAAGAGCATATCGTTGGTTGCAGCAGTACATGACTCACGGTTGTGCACAAGGGCATTGTCTCCTGCACAGGTTCAGTCCCTTTGCATCCCTTAGGAAAATGGAATCTCTTCTGTACTGACAACAAACAAATAAAGAGAAACCAAAATATATTAATAAATACATGTGCAAAGAGACAACGGAAATTAGAAACACTACACCCCCTGCCTTTCCCGTGATGCATCACCAAATTCAAGTATATATCATCACACACACACACTGGTAAAGTTCACCAACATTCCCTGACTATATCACTATTGCATCATTTTGATTAGCCAAAGTTCTCAGCAATTCATGGCTACTATCTCCAAGTTATCTGCCTTTATCTTTCTGTTTGTCTTGTTAGCAAATTCACTAGTGCTCAGCTCAAGAGCTGAGACAACAATTTCAGCTTCTCCAACAGTTAAATCTTATGCGACAGCACCTGGTATTACCTCTTTTTTTCCAACTCCAAGTGCTGATCGACCAATGAATTGGGCAGCTCCTCCAGAGGAAGAGGCATCCACACCAGCTCCAAGTTCTGGCGAGTTTGTTGGGAGGAAGTCTTCCAGTTCACCTAGGTTGAATTGTGCAGCTGCCATTGTTGGTATCCTGGTCTGCAGTTTCTTGACATCTAGGATACTTGTTTGAGCATTTACCAATTACCATAGGTGATATAAGATATCATTTTCTCCCACCAGATGAAGTGTTTTTCATTCCATTACTCCGCCATATTTCAATTACTAGCCCACTTAACATGGGAAAATTTTTATGCCATACCTTATAAATTGTGAGTGAACCATGTTCAGTATATTGGCGAGCTATATGTTGGCTGCTGAGGGCTTAACACAACCCTCCTCCTCCTCCCCTAGTGAGATAAGGCTTTGTTGTTATTGTTGTATACCTTAAGAATTGTCCTTTGTATTCACAATCCCAATTAGGATAATTTTTGTTTCACACTTCTTTCAATTTGAACCTTTAAAAATATCTTCGGTCAAATCTAATTAATATTACTTAGATGCTTTTATTTGGGAGGAATGAGCGGAGGCTCATATTTACAAGGAAAAGAGAGAAGGAGAATAGAAAAAGAGATGTAGTGCATTGCCAGGAATTAAGCCTGTGCAGTCACAATTCATATCCCAGAACTTAACCAAATGTGAACTCAATTGACTCGAGAAGACACACTTTTGGTGAGTCCATGGCCCAAACTCTGGAGGGTGTACCATAGGAGGAAGAAAGGGGATCAAGGAGAGAATCAGAAAACGTTAGGCTGAGCTGAGTTGGCAGCATGTTATGCAAAAATAGAGTCAAGTTTCATGGGGTTATAGGTGGAGAGGTCTGAGGTCCATGAGTGGGGTCTGTGTGTGAATTTTGTAAAACTCTAGTGAGGAGGAGGAGGAGACGTAGTAGTATTTTGCTTTTGCTCTTGTTAACAGACATTTAACTGGAATTAAATAATTCTGTTGTTGGAAGTTATTCCTACTATTCTGCCTATTTTTCTGTCAGGAACCCAAACGATGACTTATGTAGCTAAAACTAACGGCGAAAAAATAATTTGGATTGCCTATAGTTTGGACTACACGCAGCCACACTGCAGCCAGCCATATCAAACTATTGAATGAAGATGGAACGGCTCAAATTCGGAGTTCCTGTTTCAAATTCAGCTTTTGCACAAAATAATCTGAGCCATCCGATCTCATCCAACTGCTCATAATAATTGACTGCAGTTACTGTCTGAATTTCTGACTGCAAAGAATTTAGATCCGATAGAAACATCCCTCATTTTTACTACTCTTCTTGAAGAAAATTCATTTCATTTCAAATGTAGATTGTGCTTAACCAAAAAAAATTGTTGAATAAATTAGGCATTTTCTTTTTCTTATGGAAGAAAATTTTAATTAAGGAAGCATTTTAATTTTTAAAAAGGAGAGGCCACATGTTTTCTTCTTCCCTCCCTAACCTTAGTGTTTATTACTACCATTTCTATTTATCTATCATTACATCGATTTTATTTTATTTTTGTATATACAATGACTGCAATAAGGTTAGAACCTAACCTTATGTATATTATCTAAACCTCTCCCCACTAGGTCGACCCTAATGGGTTATCATCATTACATCGATTCAATAAACGTTTTGTTTCCTAAAGTGTCCTTTATTAAATTGTTGATTTAATGATACATTATATTTTTACTTTTTTAAAGTAAACTTGTTTGTAAAGTGCATAAATAAACCTTAGACTATTTATCATTAATTTAATTTAAAGTACATTATATGCTTAATATATTGAAATTAAAGAGTAAGTACATTGTGTGTGTAGTCCGAAATCAAAATCACATAACATGATTAAACATAAGTATATATATATATATATATATATATATATATATATATATATATATATATATATATATATATATATATATATATATATATCTCCAAATTAATCACATAGTTGTGAGTAGCCTTTGAAATTCTAAGACAAAAATAACACCAAAAGCTTTTTAGCTGAAAAAAATAACAAAAGTGTGGGGTTTACAATAAAATTATAAAAGACGACGGAAAAAGGTATTATCCATTTCTTCCATTACTATGCTCTCCATAATGTGTGTATTATTTTCATGTCATTTATTTCCCCAAAAAAATGGAGGCAAAAATGGAGAGGATCTTGACCCAAAAGATGACACCCTCCCCTCCCCCTCCCCCCCCAACCCAATATATAAATATATATCTTAGAATGTTTACAATATAACAATATTTCTACTCTCTTTTCATTAATGATTGGATTTGCTCTTTTAAAATAAAATAAATATTTTTTTAAACATTAAAAATAATAAACAATTTTATGCTGAGAAAAATAATATAATAAAGTTTGATTTTTTTAATTAAAGTTATTTTTAAATTAGAATAAAAAGCTCTTTTAGACAACTTATTTATTTAGTTCCACTCACACTTCTATCATTTAAATATGTGGAGAAAATTCTTTCTACTTCTATCCAAACAACACATTTTTTTCCTATTTGATTTTTAATCTAAACAAAGAATTAATGGTGTTACATGGAGCTTGATATTTATATTTTGGACTCCACACAATTTACGTCGTGGAAAACCTCTTTGATATTGTGAGTAATTTTATAAAATAATTATACTTTAACATTCAAAGGAGCAAGGATTCTAAAATCAGACTTGTCATTGAATCAATTAAGGCAGTTATTCAAGGTTTAATGGTTTAATCATGGTATGTTACCCTTAGGGTTGTTCAAAATAAAGTCTTCCATTACAAAAGTCTCCTTCTTAGTAGTTTGACATATGGAGGGAACATTTGTTCCTTGCTAATCTATATTAGCAGTTGCCTTTGGTCTCTCAAAATTAAATCTTCATTTGTCCTTTTTCTTTTCTCCATCACCTAATTCCTCCTTCTATCCTTAGCAATCTCCTTCTTTTCAAGGACTTCAATATCTTGCCTATGACATGCTAGGTGCTAGAAGAAGTACTTTATCATCTTTGAAGGTGATGGCATTACACTATTCTTTGGGATTATCTATGGTGTTCTTAGAGAATTTTCTTTGAGATTTGCCCAATTTGGTGCTTCAGACCTAATGGTGATTCTTGATTCTTGAAGTTGGATTAGGTTACTTAGATGAATTGATTTATTATGTTCTCTAAGTTAGACAACTTGTATGGTTGTCGAGGTGGAGGTGATTTGCTAGCCTGTAACTGCCTCTATTGTGGTGTCTTTAGATTCCAAGAGATGTTTGGACTATTCTTCCACTCCTAGTTATAGGTATTGGTAAATTGTTTTCCTCCTTGCTTATTGTAATTCTGTAACACCCCAACTTTTATTTACTAATCTGTTGTTCTAATTATTCTATAATTATCTGTGGAGGATCGAATAGGAATCTAAGAAGTCTTATCTCTACGTTTAATAATTTTTTTGGACTGGAGCCTCGAAAAGGATAAAATGACTATTTTGTCCCTAGAATAACTGTATAATTGAGAAAATAGATAAAAATAATTAGAAATGTCTAAAATTTATTCTTAAGTTATTTATGTGTTTAGAATTATTAATAATAAATTTATAAATTTTTTAAAAATTTATTGAGATGGTTTTTATGAAATGATCGGTATACCCCTAATCAACTGCATGAGCCAATTAGAGACTTTTTAACCTCAAAATATTTTAAAATATATATATTAAGTATATTTTAATTATAAAAATTTTATTTTGAGGGGAAAATGGTGAAAAAATGAAAAATATATTTATTTGATAAAAATTTGATTTATTAGCTTAATAAATGCTCTTTTTAGTGAAAAATTTATTATAAATTATATATATATATACGTGAGAAATTTCCAAAAAAAAATTTAACACTCACAAAAATATGTGTGAAGGCCTAGTATTGCCAGATTTATTTAAAATTGACCCAAAAATCCAATCCAATTATTTATCACAAATTATTATTTTATTACTTTTACCATAACTAACACATGTGTAATTACAAGTCAACAATGGCTGCCCCTTATTTGCTTCATTCTTACACTGGATTCAGCCCCTTTTTGCTTCATTTTCACGTTAATTGTAGCTGGGTTTTTTTGTTGGAGGTGGTATATTGTTAATTATTTCTTTATGGGTTTAGCGTAAAAAATTCAAATCAAAACTATTTTATTTTTCTTCTATAAAAACCCACCCAACCACATTCATATTCTCACTCTTCAAATTTTCAGACCTCTCCTCTGCTAGCATGTTGCATGCCCTCTGTCTCTCCCTCTCTAAGCCCTTAAATTTTTCTTCTTCCACTATTAAAACACCTTGAACGTTTATGTTTAGTTCTTATGCCATAAACCCCTCCTCTCCTCTTATTAAACCCCATCAACAACCATACTTAAAGGTAAAAGAAGGAGAGGGGGGGGGGGGGGGGGAGGCTTTAGCTTCTAAAGTGTTTTCTTAATGGGTATAAGTGTTGGGTTCCCCTTAAACCCATACTATATGATTACTCTTATTATTATTGTTGTTGTTATTATTACTATATATATATGCATATGTGTGTGTGTGTGTGTGTGTGTGTGTGTATACATGTATGTATACTTATATGTACACACACACACACACACACATATATACACACACACACACACACACGTAGACACACACATATATATAGGGTCTGCATGTGTGTGTGTATATATATATATATATATATATATATATCTGTGTGTGTGTGTGTGTGTATAAAATTGTATATGTATGTATATATGTATATATGTATGTATATGTATGTATGTATATATATATATATATAAGTTTTTTTTACTTTTCATTTAATTGCTTTTATGTAGATGGTTTTAGAGTGGATTTTTCTTCAAAACCCTTACTTTTTTACCTTCCAATTAATTGCTTTTATGTAAATGGTTTTAGAGTAGATTTTTCCCCCAAAACCCTTAACTTTTCTTACATTCCATCGTCATTTATATTTTTATGCTATTTATCTTATTGTTCATTTTATTTCCTTGTCCTTTATTTTTTTTTCCATTTAAGTTATTGCTATTTATTTTTTGTTCATTTAATTCTTGTTATTTATTTTATTGTCCCCTTTGTTATTTATTTTTATGTTGCCTTTATTTTGCCAATATTTCATCAAAACCTATTATCCTATTATGTTAAATTATCCTTGAACTTATTTTTATACAAGTTAATTATTTTAAATCAAGTTATGGTCTTGAATCACTTGAAATAAATAAAAAATTGGAACTTATCTCAAATTATGGACTCTCAATTTTTTTAAAATAAAATGAAGCTAGAAAATTTTTTTGTGCTAACCAAACAACTAGTATGAACAAAATGGCTAAGAATAAAATAATTTATAAAATGGAATTTTTCTAGACAACAAAAAATAAATGGAGTTGATTAAGAAATAATGGTAAGTTATTAAATGAATTTTTTAGACAACTTAGCAAATATTTTAAATTCTTCTATTCAAATGAATTTGGAAAAAAATAAATAAATAAATTGGGCTTTTTATTCTAGGTGGGCATTTAACCCATTTGAAATAAAGTAGAAAAGAAATTTTTTTATCAAATTATTTATACACATTTAGCTTCAAATAAAAATAGTAGAGCAAGGTTTAAGCTAGTTAGACAATTTCGGTCCTTAGGAATATTAGCAAGATCTTGAATGAAATTTCTACAAAAGTTGAAAATTTAATTTTTAAGAAGTATTCAAAATTTTAAAGTGAAAAAATGAAAATCTTGGTTGTTTTGCGTTATTAAGCTCATGGGATTTTTTAAAAATAAATTAGGAAAAATAAGTTCTTTTATTTTATTTAAACATTTTGACAAATTACTTAATTTGGTTCAATTTGGTAAAATGAACTCAAAATTAGTGGGAAAGTTGGAAGAAAAATTTTCTTAAGAAAAAAACAATTTCTTTAATTTTTTGTGAACTAAATTAATAAACAAAATTTGAGTTCTTTGAATTAAATGGGCTTTTGGCCCAACTAGTAAAACCTTTTAGAAATAAAAATTTTCTTGTATAAATTTAATTGCCTTAATAACTAATTTTTAGACAAATTATGGAAAAGGAATGAAATCTTATTCAAATAAGCCTTTTTAGTGATTGTTTTGTTGATAAAATAAAATAGCCACACTTGTAGATAAATTACATGTTTTTGTTAGCAAAATAGGAAAAATATAAATCTTGATTTTGGTAAAGGAAAAATAACTAAAGAGAAACTCTAAGTATGCTCTATGGTTATAGCCTAGCTTGATATTCTACATCAGAAAAGAAATTCTCTCAGACTTTAATTTCTAAATTTTCTTCATATTTATAGATTGAGAACTTTACCTTTAAAATTGTCTAAATTGAAAAATTAGATAAAAGAAGGATAAATCAAAGAAATTAAGAAATTATATTTAAAAGTATGTATGTATGAGAATGAATTATTTGTGCAATTTACTTATTGACATTCTCTTTACCATATTTATCTTTTGAATTGTTTTTGAGTTATTATAAATGTGATGGATGAATATCTCTGTGAAAAGTGACTTTGAAACTTTGCTGGATTACGCAGAGAATATGCCTTAAAACTTATAAACAAAGCCATAGGAAATCCTGATTGAGTTAGGACCATGCTGAAAAGCATGAGTGCCAGTGTCTAGGAAGTAAAAATTTAGTACACTATGGGATGAAGGGAAAAGACTATTGTTGGGGTCTCAAGGATAAAAGTATCGAGTTGTGAACATCCCAATGGCCAGTTTAGCGTCCTGAGCTGGGATAATCACATAAGCAGACTTGGTAATCCTGATGCTTGCTCACATCACCATGATTGGTGGAATGTATATTCTTGATGGGTGTACGGCCCTTTCATCAAGAATGATAAGTATGATATGGATGTTTGTATCTTGTAAGGGATTATACAAACTCCCAATCACCTCATGGTGATTCCTGATGGTTAAAGTGAATCATTAGAGATAGGTATAGATCTTACGTTCGATAAAGGATGAGATTAAGTCGTGATAACATAGGTTAGACCTTAGGATTTTCTCAATTGATTGTTTAATTTATTGTTTTAAACTTTTAAGAAAACAAGTGCAGCTTCTATAAAAACCTAACTCCTTGCTTCTTTTCTTTTATATGTATATATGTGTATGGCGCAACGTCATATCTGGCAGTAAATAGAGGAAGATGTCGATACTAAGGATGGAGAGGACACGGAAGAAGACAATTGAAAGACATTCATGGCTGCTTAGTGTAAACATATTTGCATTTTATAATGGGTAACGAAGATGTATAAGTAATTGGTAGTGTTACTGCTCTGGTTTAGGGAAGGTCTTAGTATATTCACAATGTAATAGAATTTGTATACTGTGAATGTTTATTATCATATTGATAACAGTGATGTATGTTTTCACTAACACTAAGTACATGGAAATATGATGTATGTTATTTTATTTCCTTATTAATATATTGAAATAATTTCATTAGCTTTACTCGTTAACAAAATAAAGTTTGATAAAAAGAAAAAAATTACTCCATTTTTATAAATGCCAAGAATGGAGTCAATGTAACTTTGGGTGTTACCAACTCCCTATGTAGTTTGCTTGTTCCTAAGGTTGGAGAGAGGCTTCATAGTTTTTGTTTTTATGCTCACCTTTAGAGAAATTGCATCCCATAACCTGTTGAGGTGGTGATGCTTGTGTCTGTATTGAATTAATTTTTTGGTTATAAAGCGTCTAAGTGAAAGCCTTCAATTTTTGGGTAAAAAACTTGTTCTTGGCCAAAAGAGCATATTGAGTGGCAAATGCTAACAATCTTCTCCTAGATATAGATCCTTTGTCATGATGCATGAGGTGCTCATTAAAGGCAATAATCTCTACTACCTTTTTGGCTTCTTTAGTAATCTTGGAATTTATTGTACCTCCTATACAAGCATCCAACATCAATTTGATATTGGGACTTAAACAATTTACAAACACTTACATCTGGTGCAAGTTGCCCAAATTATGGTTTGGAAATCTCTCAAACAAATCTCTAAAGCACTCACAATCTTTGTAAATGGATTCTCCACTTGTTTGCAAGATGCTTGTTACTTCTCTCTTGGCCTTCAAATATTTGTAACTTGAAAAAGGGAAAAGCCTTATATGAATTACATCCCCCTTTCTACACTTTATGCATAAAACCACAAGAATACAAAAACACCTACTTTTTATGTTTATAATTTTATCTATTAAAATAAGTAAAGCCTAATTGCTTATGTCAAAACCCCTTTGCCCAAAATCAGTACCCCTAATATCTTAGGCAATACCTGATTTTGCTAAGCATAAAGAATAAGGATCCCTAAGAAGTCATAGGCTCAATATTCTATCTTAGTTATATTCAAACCTATGAAAATTATCCTAATTCTAATCTATGTCCAATATTCTTATTGTCACACAAATAAAAATCCTAACAGCTATAGAAACTAAAGGATAGCATACACATAAAATAATTGCACAAAAACATAAAAATTCAATATCAGTAGCAAATGAAGCACCAAATACATAAAGTTTCAAAGAGGGTTCATGACCTTTAGCTTAAAGGGCTTTACTTACACATCATAATTCTAGAACACAAAAGAAAACAAATGCTTCCTTTTTGTCTTTTAGTCTTTAGGCTCTTGAGCCACTTTGGAGAACCTCCTTCTTTTTCTCCAAGCTTTGAATGTCACTCTAGGTCGCCACTAAGCTCCCTAAAATTAAGTCCTTAAGCTTTTAGATATTGTTACATATGAAAAACCTTTGAAACTGCATCTTGCATATGAGACAATGCCTGACACCAAGGCGGCTAGTGTAACATCCTTCTTTTTCTACTCTATTGTTATATGTGTGAATGGGTAAATATCCTTAAGTTTTCTTAATTAATTGAAATTATATGTGTTATTTATGATTTATTGATAATGTTATCTTATTGTTATTGTTGTCATTGATATTGCTAGCGATGTTACTTAATAATGGTGTTACTATGATTACTCTTAGTATTAATTACTTTAATATTTTACCACTATAAATTATTCACTTATATTAATATATTATTTGCTTAAATTACAAACCTTTAATATGTCAATGATTATTTTAAAGGTTTGAATAAATATGTTTATAAGTGCAATTATTTTATGAATGTACCTATTGATATATGAATGCATGGAAACCTTAGAAGGCTCCACAGAGATCAATGACTATCCTCACAAACCAACAATACAAGTCTTTTTAACATGTTTTGTCCTCACTCACATGCTTCATAGGAAACTTTCCAAGAGGTCATCTATCCAAAATTGCTCTAACCCAAGCACGCTTAACTATAGGTTTTAAGTGATGGGCGGCTACCGAAAAATAAATGCATCTTGTTGTTATATATAGTAATCAATTTCTTTAAGTTATCCTTAACTATACAGCAAAACTTGCACAGCCTCTGAATTTCTCCCATTTCTATGTATTCAATTCATTAATATGTTCTTCTCGCTACAAGCCTGCTTGTCTATACCTCATCTCTTTTATATCGGCAATCATTCCCCACCTTGTCGCGCCCGTAATGTCATAGATACGATGGTAGTGATAGTAGTAATGGTCAAAGCAATGACAAGGATAGTGATATCCCCAACTATACTCCCAACTTTCTGACTTACCATGAGAAATTTAGTTTGTTCCTACCTAGTCCTTATTACTGAAGGTAAGAATTATGGAAAGGACTTTCTTTTGTCTAGGTATTTGTGTATACATCTTTTGCATCTCTAAACCTAGTTATATGTTTTTTATGTATGTGTTAATGATCCTTCATTGGGATAGGATTTAAGGACCTTACTACTGATGCAGGATTGTGTATATATATGATTATGACTTTTAGTTTGGGGTGTTTGGGTGTGGGTAATATTTATTTATTAAGTGATCATTGTGATGTTATAATTGCGAAAGAAAAAAAATGTGCATGTTATCCCTCTTTTTCGATGACTTAAGGATTACCTTAGGGATGTGATTGGATTCGTAAGGGATTAAAGTTTGGGTCCTAACAACTAATGCCAAGGCAACTAACACTTAGTGCCCAAATTGTTGGCGCTTAACACTTTTATGTGGTCCTAATCCTAAAAAACATTGACAAAAATAATTAGAAAAAAATTAAGAGTATTTATAAAAATTAGAATTGGCTCTAGAAATTATAAAATGATAAAACATTGAATTTTATGTAAAGGGTAAACATAAAGAGCAAAAATTCTAAATTTAGATACTAAAAATGCATAATAAGTCTACATTAATTGTAGATTTATTAATATTCTTGACTTTTAGATTTTAATTGAATTTAAATCTCTATCCTTAATGCTTCTTTTGTTGAAAATCAATTGAATTGAACACATGCTTAAGTTGCAATTGGAAAATTGGACTTTGAGTAGGACTTAGGATTCAAATCATGCATTTTGTGGATCTTAGGAATGAGAATATGATTACAAGCATCCTTTTGAGTTTTTGATAAGGCTTGTTTGTACTTGATTCCACCTAAAGAATTAGGGTTTCATTCAAAAAACAAAGCATTAGTCACTAAGGAATTAGTGCTAATTTACCTAAGTAGACTTAAATGTCATTTGAGTGTAATTGAGTGAGAATCAATAAGAAAGCATCATTCTTGACTTTCGATTCAGATATATCAATACATAGACTTTTTGTTCTTTTAATCCTTGTTTGTTATTTTTTTATAATAATTAGGTTTTAATTGAATTAGTCAATTTTCTATTTCACACTACTTAATCTCATGATTAGCTAGACTTGCACTAGGCAGTTAGTAAACGGTAATTGAGACTTAAGTCCTTGTTGGGAATGATGCTTTTACCTTCTACTTTATTACTTATATGACTAATAAAATTATTGAAATAAATCGAAATCCATTCCATTCTTATTTTGTTTTACATCCACATTTTCTATCCCTATCAGTTTGTGCACACACACAAAATAAAAAAGATATATAAAATATCACACAAGATGTTTATCCTAATTCGTCTCATAATCCAAAACTATGTCTAATATTGACTACAAGTCTACAACTAAGATTTTTCACTCTCACTAATTGTTGTTACAAGTAAAAATTCATTTCCTCACAACCCAATTATTTTTTAAACGTGTTTCTTCAAACACTTAAGTGTTTCTTTTATCTTTTAATACAAGCTTTTAAGATCACACTCTCAAAATGTATAAAAATAATATAACTAAAAGCTATCATTTGTTAAGGTATAATAAATACAAATATTGATAGCTTTAAGTGAAACTCTCACTGATATATATGCAATAAGTATAAAGAATATTTGCTTAAATGATTGGACATAAATGTACACACTATCTCTATCTTTAGAGCAAAATATTGACTATTCATAGATTCTTGAAAATTAGTCATTGGAGGAAACTTTGGTTGTAACATGATTCTCTTTAATTAGAACATTCGAACTCACTAATACATCACTATATATTGTTCTTGTTGTGTTGGATGATTACAATAAGAAGTATGTTTGGTCTTGCTCTTTTTGTTCTTTGGTTGTGGAATAAGTGGAAGTTTCTATTCCGATGATTGGTGTGTTGACTTTTCTGAATGCACCTCTTGCCCATTTTTATTTTTATGTCAAACACATTCGAAATTGCTCTTTTTGGAAGAATTGAGCTCTTCAAAAATTTGTCTTTTCTAAGCTAGTCAAAAGACACTTCTAAGCTTGTGAAATATGCTCGCTATGCTTTTGAACCTTTGATCCTACAGGGCAAAGTTATCTCCCATAAGACAAAGTAAGGTACAATGAAACTAGTAACTTATTTTATTCATTTATTGTTTATTTGTTGTCATTAAAATCATGGGTTGGATCATCTAAGACTTAACATTAATATATATACTTTCAAGCTTCACCATTATCATATGGATGACATATAACACCTCCAACTCTTCTAATTTTGTAATGTCATAACATTTCTTTTACTGTTTGACGCGATGCAAACAACCTATGCTATTGGGATATTATTGACAAATAAAACATTAACTCTACCATAATTTCTTTATATATGTACAATCCAACCTTACGAGGAAAGTACTTTGACTTTTGATAAGATTTGCATTATCTTAATTCTTTGTCTTGGCCAAAATAAATCATACAACTATCAACATATCAAATAATTTTTCCAGCCTGCAATTCCAATATTGACAACAATTTTTTTTTTGTCAAGTAATAATTTCTAGTAAGCAACCTTTTACAAGAGTAACATCTAGAAACAACTTTGAAAAAGAAACTATACATTTTGTAGCAACATTCCAATTTGATTTGCATACTATGAGTCTCGAACATATTGATAGTTTGAAATCAGTGGTCTTTCCATATAATAATTTATTAGCTTTTATATAAACAACTTTTGAACTTTCTTGTTAGGCGACTCTTCAATATCAATTACATTTACATGATATTGCTAATGCATCATAAGAGCATCCAAGCCATATCTTACTTATGCATAAAATATTAAAAGATAAGAAGGGAAGAGAAACGAAAAATGAAAAACAGTGAGACTATAAGTGAAAAGATTTTTTTTTTAGTTTGGAAAGAAAATAAAAGAGAAAAGCACACACATTATAAGATATGAAAAAATATTAATTTGGTCAACCAACTTATTTGTTTTTTTGGTGTTTGATCCTTTATCTTT
The DNA here is from genome assembly GCA_004329165.1 of Spatholobus suberectus. NCBI lineage: Eukaryota > Viridiplantae > Streptophyta > Magnoliopsida > Fabales > Fabaceae > Spatholobus > Spatholobus suberectus. Next base: position 15,987,052 of record CM014737.1, read on the forward strand.
TTTCTTTATTCTCAATTTGGTCTAAGTTGTCAATTGCGACAATTTTTTACTGCCAAAAAAGTAAGAGATTAACAAAGAACAAATAAAGTAAGAGGACCAAATTGCTAATTTTATCTATAAAATACACATTTTATTTTAAAAAGTAATGAAAAAATTATATTTCTAATATAAAGACAAGAATATCTTTGATTTATGATATTTTTTTCTTTTTTCTTATTTTGTTATCTAACTAAACAATAACTTTTCCTTTCTCTATTTTTTATTCCTCTTAATTCAAATAGTCTGAATATTTATTTATTTGACTAAAATAAAATTTTGGTTTCTTATTTGAATTTTAGTTTCAATTTAGTCTCTTAAGTTCAAAAAGTTTCACTTTAGTTTCTTAAAGTTCTTTTTTAGACCAAAATAAATCTTCCATCAGTTTTTTGTACTAATGAAGTTAATAATTTTAGTTGACGGGACATTTTTCACAATTTATCATGTCACGAAATTGACCAAGTTAATGTAAAAAAATGATAGAAAGGCTAACTTAATCTAATAAAGACACTTTGGGACCAAAATGAAACTTTTTAAAACTATGAGAACAAATTAAAACCAAAAATTTATACAAGAGACCAAAATTCTATTTTAACCTATTTATTTTTTACTTATTTATTCTTTTTATTTTTTTTCTATCTTTTTTTCTCCTATAAAAAGACGCATTAAGAAGCTAAATCATTCACTTTTATCTGGAGCTAAATCAGGAAAAAAAAAAGAATAATACAAAATTTGTAACAATACTTGTGCAGCTTTTTTACCTTTATGGTGCACTTTAGAACAAAATTTACGCAAATGGCATAAGTTGAAAAGAAATTCCATACATAGGGTAAGTCAATAACGAGAAAGTCAATATTCCTTAAGAAATCAACAATGCTATCATTGATTTATTTGAATAGAGTTTTAAAAAAAAATACAGAAAATTAACAATGCTATATTGATTTTATAAAATAAGTATTTTTTTTTTCTACGCAAATGGAAATTGACAATAGGAATGTCTACTTTTCTTCTTCTTCTTCTTCTTTTTTAAGATTGGAGTAGACAATTGCATTGTTCTTTTATATTTTTTTAAGATGAAAGTAGACAATGCCATTGTTTACATCTAATATTTAAAAAAGAAGGTAAACAATGACATTGTCTACTTATATTTTAAATATTTAAAATAAGTAGTCACTTTATAATCACTACCATTATAAAAAAAAAATAGCAAATAAAAATAATACACATTAAAAACATTATTATATAGCAAGTGTTCTTTTAGTGAGTTCGAAAACCTTAGTCAATGCTATTTGTTTTGCCAACCAAACCTTTTTATAAATGACCGAATAACCAAAGTTATTACGTTCCCCTTTCATCAATGTCTTGATTCCAATACTAGAATCTGCACTTACTAGGCCAACAATATGATTAGTAATAACATCTAAGCTTAATTTTTTATGATCTCCTGAAATCAATAAGGATGTGCAACTATAAGCACTATCAATTTTTCTTATTTCCCATTTACAACTTCTTTTTGAAATAAAAAGAAACATACAAGAAAGGAGTTGAATTGTGCATTTTAAAAAAAAAAATTAACCCCTTTTTTAAAAACAAGTTTGAAAGACAGTTAAAGAGAGATGAGAAAGGACAAGGACACAGAGTTTTTGTACTGGTTCACTTAACCTTAAGTTACGTCTAGTCCCTTCTTCCAAAAGGTGTTCACTAACCAACTTTAGGTTATACAACAAGTATTCTTCACTGCCTCTTTAGGCTTTACAACGCAATTAACCCAAATTGCTTAATCACCCAAGTATTCTTTTTCACTCCAAGCTTTCAAAACATTAATAGTTATAAAATAAGTCTACTTACGAAGTGAGAATTTGAAAATTTACACACAAATAAAATTTCTTTTCAACAAGATTTTGAAGCCATCTAGTAAACATAAGAGCTCTATCGTATTTGCTTGGCACTTCACATTGTTTATTTTTCTTGAGTTGGTATATATAGTCCTCGTAGAAAAGAGCCGTTGAGATTATTTTGCTTCAGTCTTCAAGAAAATTGTGCATGTTTCGAGCTTTCAGAGAAGTCAAAGAAGTAGCATTTTTTCTTTGTTAAGACAAAGGACAAATTTATAACCATCAAAACTTTTGATAATAACAAACAATTAAAAATAGTTTTTCAAACAATCGTCTGGTCACTTGAAAATCACGTATTCACTATCATCTGACCTTTGTTTATGTATCATCTTTAATCACCTTGTAAAGTATCAGTAATTAACTTTTCTCAGACAATGTGCTAATGATTTGCACACTAGTTAGTTGTAAAAGAGTAAATAATCTCGAGATAAATGAAGTCTACGCACCTACTCTCGAGGGAAAGTTTACTTTACGCATCAAAGTAGGAATATGCATACCAATATCAGAACGAAAGCAGATATGTCCACTGTTACAAGATAGAGTACGAGAATAATAAAGATAAGGAAACTATGTTATCTCGACTCTTTCCACCAAACGAAGGCTGTCTCTCGTAAACACCCACGACGGATACTTTTTTGGAGAAACCTATAAATAGAAGTGGAAATTTTAGTTTCAATAGATAGAGGCTGGCTACTTGAGAATTGTAAAAAAGCTCTAAATTTCATATACTATATCTATAAAACTTTTTTGCTCTTCATTATATACTCATCTGTTAGACATTAAAACCTAGTGGGTAACTCACAATCAACTTTTTCTCTAAGAAATTAGTAAAAGCCTGAAGAGGCTTTGTTTCAAAGAATACTTGGATTATTACTTGGAGAGGCAAGTAAAAGACTACTTAGGTTGAGCCTAAAGAGACTTGTTGAAAGAATACTTGTAACTTTGATGAGTTAGTGGAACTTGGTTGTTGTCAAGAACTAGATGTAGTCTTTGGGGGGAAACGAATTAGTATAAATTTTTGTGCTTTTATTTTTTTTGTACAGCATTCATCTTTCCTTTAATAATGTTTTCTTTCAAAATCCTTTAAGTTGTCTTTCAAACGATACCCCTTCGAAAAAGGTTTTGTGAAAATTTTGTCATAACACAATTCAACCCCCTTCTTGTGTTATCTTTGTGTTTCACATTCTTGCACCAAAAAGGAAAGTGTAGAGTTGTGTTGGAAGTCTGCTTTTCTGATCATTTTTCATTTGGCTTAACAGCTTGATAAATTGACTTCTTTTTTCTACAATACTGCGCTTATGCACTAAAGAGTATTTGTCTTTTATTTAATACTTAGATATTTGAACGTTAGATCTCTTAAAATAGATAAAGAATTAAATATGAACAACACATGTGAAGGACGCATAGTACAGACAGGTTTTAAAAGCTTAGACGATTGAAGACTTACGCTTGAGCAAGCTTTGTATATGAGTCTCAGCGTTAAACGCTTAGCTTGTTAAGAGAGATACTTATTTCTAGACGAGTCAATTGGACGCTTGTTTAAACTAGCGCGTTGGATGCCATGGTTTTGGACGCTATAAAAACATTTCTACCATAGGGACTCAAAAAAGTTTGTTTTCTTCAAAATTAAGGGACTAGAGGCTTCATACGTCTTTGGTTCCAACACTTTTACTAAATGATGCCTTAATCCTCCATTCACACGTACTACCGTATTTAACACACTTACCAACATAATTATCTGGCCTTGAGTCTTCAACTACATAATCATATGCATTAGAGATATGTCATTGCTTTATTGCATTAATGGTTGCTTCTTTTAATTCAAATTTCATACCTACTACAAGATTATTATCTATGTTAAGATTACTACCTCCTCTTCTAACTCCATAAGCATCTGAAAATTCAAAATCATGCATTTCTTCATAATTAAATTAGATAAATAAAATAATGAAGTTGCTTGACTTGAACCGGCACAATCTTCACTTTCTTCAATACATTCATTTTGTATCTCATATTCTCCATCTTCACTAAAATCATTCACAATATCTCTAATGTGAATATAATCTTCAAGATTATTTGATGCCATCTAAGAAAAAAAAATTACTTTAAACATGTATATAATCATCCAAGTTTAATATAACAAATAGTTTAAATTAATAAAATAAAATATTATACCTTAAAGATCAATGATAGGTTGATGCTCTTACTAACTAGCGAAACATAACAAATTCATATATTAGATAATCACAACAGACGCAGGATAAATAAGGGAGAGTGTGCAAATATTTTAAAAGAAGTAGACAATAATATTGTCTACTTTACTTTTTCAGAAAATAATGAAAGTAGACAATGCCCAATTTTCTTTTACTTAAAATTAGAAAGCAAGTAGACAATGTCATTATCTACTTTCCTTTTTTCTAAATTTTTTTTTTTAAAAAACAAAGTAGACATTGTCATTGTCTACTCTAATCTTAAAAAAAAATAAAAATAGACATTCCTATTGTCAATTTCCATTTATGTATATATATATAAAAAAAAAACCCTTATTTTATAAAATCAATGATAACATTGTCAATTTTTTGTGCATTATTTAAAAATATATATTAAAATAAATCAATGATAACATTGTCAATTTTTTAAGAAATATCAACTTTTCCGTTATCTATTTATCTTATGGAAGAAAAAAAATTTCAACCTACACCATTTACGTAAATTTTGTTCTAAATTGTACCATAAAGGTTCAAAAGCCATACTCGTGCCGTTCCTGAAATTGCACCTCAACGTCAAGGTCAAACTGAAGAAAAGTCTGAAAACTGGAGGCAAAAGGGGAGGTTGATCTTTCCAAGATATGACCAGGTGGTCAGTTTAGTGCAGCTTGATTGGTGAGAGAAATTATTAGATGATGGGAGACTATTATGATTCAACTAATTTAGATATAATATATAATTAAGTATTGTTAGATATTTTTTGTAAATTAAAAAACTTAAATAAATATTATATAGAGATTAACTTGAAACCATGAACGGTCCAAAATTCTGGTTGGTGCGCTTTCCAAGACGTATGGAACTGGGCTCCGCAATGGACAACTCTTGTCTTACAATATGAGTCTATGACGTATCGCCTGACGGATTCATGCACCAAAGTTGAGCGTTTTGACCCGATATCTGTTTGACCAACTTCCTGTTTTCTTGGCCTACAAGAGTAATTTGACGAAAAACAAATTTGAATTACAGGCATATTCTGTGAAATAAGGTAATGTGGCCTAGTGTATATTTGGATGAGCATTAATAAAATTGGTTTTAAATAAAATTAATTTTGATGTAATATGATTTATATTTGAATGTTTTTATTATAAAAGTAAATTAGTAGTAAATTTAGCATAAAATTTTTTATCTAGCGTAAAAATTATGTAAGTTGTTTCAATTTATAATTAATTCTAAACTCAGAATCAATTTCTTAACATGGAATCAAATATGTGAAATTAAATATGTGAAAATTTAGCTAAAATCACATTAACTGGTATTTTAATGTAATTATGGGAAATTCAACATGAAACTAAACATGCGCCTAGAAGTGATGAAGTCGTTTAGAAATTACTTTGTTCTAATATTGAATGAATGTGTGAGAATGATGTGTGTTATATTTTAGAATTTAATTTTCATACATTTAATATTTTATAGGGTCAATCAATTAAAAATATATTATATATGATTTATGATTAAATGATAGTATAAAGTATACTTAAATTAAATTTTATATTTTAAATATATTGATTAATATTGTGTTAAGGAGTGTTAAGGGTACGTTTTAATACACTTTTATTATTAATTAAAATTTATTAAAAATTACAAAATATTAAGCGAGATTTGTTCAATAAGAAATGAGATCTACACTATAATTTTTAATAAATTTTAACTAGTATTTTTCAGAATGTGTCAGCTGCGTTTTCAATTCACATCTGTTGCTTTTTTCATGCCAAATACAGAAAAAAAAAAAAAAAAAAAAAAAAAAAGCTACATATTCTGGCTGGACGCACATCAAATAATTCAAGACGCCGATCCAAATGCAGTAAGAAGAAGAATTTGCGATTCACGTTGACTTCACCTGGAACGTACTATCTGCAGGTTTTTTTTTTTTTTCCCATGAGGGATCATTAAAAAAATCATTTCTTCATTTATAGTTTTGTTGTCCAACTTGATTCGACTTAAATAAAAAAAAATTATTCATTTATAGATTAATCAAAAGTATAATGTAATATTTAGATATCCATAATCTTAAATAAAAAATAATTTATAAAAAATAAATACTTAAATTTGTTTTTAGTTTTTCAAATTTAGAATAAGTTTATTTTTTGTCTTCTTAATTTAAAATTAATCTTTTTAGTTCTTGTAATTTGAAAAAATATATTTTAGTCCTTTTGTTCAAATATCGTTATGAATCTACCACACAAAACTCACCTACCAGTACCTTTGGTGAAAACATTACAACAAACTTAACTGATGCTATACAACTAACTCAATTTGTCCTATTAATAATGCTGTAGGTGGTCTTAAGGAATTAAAATAGACTTTTTTCAAATTTCAAGGATTAAAAAAATTAATTTTAAATTTAAGAACCAAAAATAAATTTATTTAAAATTTAAAAGACTAAACTGTTAAAATAATAATAAATATTGTTTATACGACAACTCCTTTAACAAATTATACACCAACACTTTTTATGTCAATCTTTTTGGTGCACATCATTCTTTTTTTTGTACATATGAGTTGTTATATGTGTATCTCATTGGTAATAATGTCAACATTGTTTACATAAAAGTGAATTGCACGCATATATTATCAGAAACTGTAACTTGTATATATTTGTTTCCTCTGTATTTAAGAAGTCGTCAAACACCCACGAAGAATCCCGCGACCAAACTCGGACATTTTGTCTGCTTCACGTTTGGTATATAAAACCCGCGAGAGCTGAAAATTGTTTCCTTGTAAAAACAGAACAACTAACAGACGACAACACCCTTTTGTTCAAGCAAGAGAACCCTTTTTCTTTCTCTCTTTCCTTGCTTTCTTCGAACAAATTAAACTCTCTCTCGCACACACTGCGTCTTTGATCTCTACCATTGTTCCATCCCTCGATGGCTCCCTCAGACTCGGACACTCTGGGGCGCTATTCTCTGATTCCGAGCTACCTCTATTCCTCTCCCTCACCGCAGAAGAAGATGGAGGCTTCGAGCTTCATGATTCATTCTCCGAGCGAGAATCGCAATATAAAGATGTTTTCGCCGTCCTTCTACGCTGCCTGCACCGTCGGTGGAAGCCTCAGCTGTGGCCTCACTCACACCGCCATCACACCTCTTGACGTTGTCAAATGCAACATACAGGTCTCACACTCTCTCCATCTCTTATCTCTCAGGGACGGATCAAGAAATGCAGTAGAGGGGGTTCCAATTTTTCTTCTTATTTTTAATTCTTTTAATATCTAATTTCTAATAAATAACTATTTAATAAATAATAACTTTTATATACCAATTTTGTACATAAAATTAATGTTTATAATATAATAATAATAACCAATGTTATATATATATATATATATATATATAGCAAATGCATTCTCTCATATTTAATTTTCATGACTCATTTTATTGAGAAATTATTACATAATTTCGAAATACCATGGTTTGGTCAATCTCCGTATGAGACATAAGTTTAATTAATTATTTGGAAAAAGTAAACTCAATTATATGTCATGTATAGGTTGGTCATGACCATGGCACGTGGTGGTCTTAAATCATCTAATAATTTTTTTATTTTATCATGTGAAATTTTTTTTTTCTAACGAGGCCGGGAGAATTTAAGGGCATGAGAATGGGACTAGTTGCCTCCGTTCTTTTATAAAAAAATTGTATATAAAGTGTACCTTTTATATAAAAATAAGGGACCTAATAGTAAGTAAGAACTAAAGTAAATTTTAAGAGAATTTTTTTTTACTTTAAATTAGAGTTATATGTTGAGCCTTTTATTTTATAAAAATTAGTAATAAATATTTATTTGTTGGTGAGCCTAAAAACTGAACTTTATTAGTAGTTTTATCTTGGGCCGGCTCTAATATTGAATTAAATAATTGGTTTTAAGTCCCACTTACTGTTGGACCTAAAATATATGAAGTTTGTTTATTTTTTCCTCAGTTACATTCGGTTTTTACATCCAGCCAAGGGAGGCCCAGAGCCATATAATTGTGACAGCCTTCGATTTGAGAAAATGTTTTTTTTTTTAATCTTCATGCTCTTTTGACTTTTAATTATGAAATGGCACCTTATTTTCGTTGTGTTTCCTGTTTTTGTTGTATTTTCTGTACAAATTCTTAAAAATAGGAAACAAAGTTAAAATAAAGTAAAAATTTATAATTAAAAATAAAAACAAAAATGTGTTATTTAAGAAAATATTTTCTATTTTCATTTTTTTATCTTCACTTTTAATTAAAATAATGTCATTTTATTTCCATTTTTGTTTCATATTTCTAAAAATTTGCATAGAAAACAATGAAATCAATAAAAATTGTTTTTATTTTTTCATATACACACTTTTGACATCAAGAAATAAAATGAAAATAAGGTAACAATTTTGTAATCAAAAGTGAAAACTGAAAATATTTTCTCGAAACAAATGTAGCTAGTTTTGATGCATCCACAATTGTATCGCCGCTGCAATTCTAGCTATATTTGAATTTCGGCAACCATGACTATAGCCGCAGTTTTAAACCATGTGTATAACCAACTGATCTTTAGATATTGGCATATTACTTATGTATTTACTGTCACAAAGAATTAATGATGAACTTTTATTTATGTGATTTGGTGCTTCGTTTGTCCGTTAACATTTAGTTAGTTACCAATTTCAGATTGACCCTGCCAAGTACAAGAACACCAGAACTGGATTTGGAGTTATGTTTAGGGAGCAGGGGCTGAGGGGCTTTTTCCGCGGATGGGCACCTACCTTGGTGGGTTACCATGCACAAGGTGCCTTCAAATATGGATTCTATGAGTTCTTCAAGAAGTATTATTCTGACATAGCTGGCCCAGAGTATGCAACCAAGTACAAGACATTGATTTACCTAGCCGGTTCGGCATCTTCCGAGTTCATTGCAGCTGTTGCTCTTTGCCCATTTGAGGCTGTGAAGGTCAGAGTTCAAACTCAGCCAGGTTTTGCTAGAGGCCTGGCTGATGGACTACCAAAATTGGTCAGAACTGAAGGAGTCTCAGGGTATGCTTATGATTTTTTAAATGTTGTTAGTTAGCTCTTTCCATTGTTTTGGTAAGAAGGTGGTGTGAAGCTGTGGATCCGGATTTTGTGCAATTGCTTGTCCACGCATTCATGCAGTCAACAACTCAAAAAGCGTCAGATGAAGATCGAACTGCTCATATTTTATCTTAGTAAATCGGACACACATTTGTTATCTGACCCATCTGATCTATGTCCAAAGGTTTCAATGCAGTGACAGTGTGCATGTGTGGAAAAGCTGACTGCACCGTATCCAGTTCCAAGAAGATGTACATGTTACCCATGATTGATACTGTTACTAGGATAAGCATTTAATGAAATGTCATATGATTTCAGGTTGTACAAGGGAATTGTGCCTTTATGGGGAAGACAAGTTCCATGTAAGTTCCCCCATCTAATTCTCTGTAGTTTGCACCATAAAGTGTCTTTTTGCTGAATTGGCTGATTATGTGTTGCTCAGTTTAGTTTATCAATTCATTTTCTGTTTTTACAGATAATTCCAAATATGTCACTTTGTTTTTATTTTGTTTCCCGTTGTTTCTAATATGTGTTGCAGTTTGAGTCCCAATTTGAGAACTAAACATTCTGCTAATATACTAATTGTTCTGGGGGACACTGGTTGTTATTTTGCTTTCTTATGTCTTATTAAAATCAAACAATGGGGTAACCAGTGAAATTTAAGAAATTCTGTTAAGGAGTAGTCTGAATTCTGAAAGCTTGTCAAGAGTCTATGTTGTTTTTTTCCTTTTTGCTATCAACTTGTCATTATACAAAATCTTATCAATGATTCCTTTTGTGTGTGTGTTTTTTTTTTTTCCCTTTATAGCAACTTCGTGGAAAATTGCTAATCTGTTGTCATTGATTGATGATTGTGGATGCATATTACCTGTATCATTACCTAGAATGTAAAAAAATTTCTTTCTTGCAGATACAATGATGAAGTTTGCTTCTTATGAGAACATAGTTGAGATGATCTATAAGCATGCCATCCCCAAACCAAAAGATGAATGCAGCAAATCCCTGCAACTAGGTGTGAGCTATGTCGGTGGATACATGGCTGGTATATTGTGTGCCGTTGTCTCTCATCCTGCTGATAACCTTGTCTCTTTCCTGAACAATTCCAAAGGGGCAACGGTTGGTGATGTAAGTGCCAGATTTGATGTTGTGTGTAGTGTTTTGTCTGTGTAACTGCATTTGAAACATTATGTGATCAACCTGTCTAATGGAAAAAAAAAAATTAAAATGGAAAAAAAAAAAAAAAGAATCATACATGTAAGGTGTCATAGTTTTAATTGAAAGAGTACATATTCCTGGAGTACTGAAATTTTTTTTCCAAATGCAGGCTGTAACGAAGCTTGGATTATGGGGTCTGTTTACCCGTGGTCTTCCTCTACGTATTCTTATGGTTGGAACTCTCACAGGAGCACAATGGGGAATATATGATTCATTCAAAGTTTTTGTGGGGCTGTAAGTTTGTACTATTTTCTAGCTGGATCTAATATATAGTTTTAGTTTGGTTTATATCATGTTATTCATTTGGATATGGTGATGAAATTCTTTTTTCCTTATCAGGCCAACTACTGGAGGTGTTGCTCCTGCTGCTGTTCCTGTTCCTGCTTCTGCTGCTTAGCTTGCAAAGGTGTAAAATGTCCAATGGATTTGCAAGATAACACTTAAATAGTTTTGTTTCAGAAACTTAGAAAACCAGCGAATGTATATATAAATACTCAGAGAACTGCTGAAGTTGCTAGATAAGGAACTTTATATGAAGTGAAGGAGAATGCTAACAAGTGTGTTTAAGATACTGGATAAGGAATAAAAAAGTAGAAAGTTTTTATAAAAAAGTGTCTTCATGATAAATTCTAAAACTTTCTATATATCATTTCTTAACCTGTGTCATGAGAACACTCACCAGCAGTACCTAGAGTGAATAGTTGTCATAGTTATGGTTTGTAAAATTTTTGAGCAGCTGTGTACTGAAATTCTGCCTCACAGCAGAACAGATCATTGCAGTGACTAATTGGAAGTCACGCTTTCATTTATTAGTTCTTTTTCTCCCCTCCTTTCCCCACAACAAAACCCTATTTGTTGTTACCAAGATTAGAATAAAATTGATATTTGTACATCAGTAGTGTAAAAAATTTGCATAAATATCCTTTTTTGCTGTGATATATTTGCGTTGTTCTACTAGCTAGATGTAAGACATTGTGTGCAAAGCACTACTACAAAGAAGGCTTTTTACATCAATTGTAGTCCGTTATAGATTTAGGGAATATAAAATGTGGCAACTTTTTACATCGGATATTGAACCGATGTAAAAAACACTTTTTACATCAGTTATATTTATAACTAATGTAGAAAGTAATCAGTTATAAACAGTAGAAAATATGAAATATTATTGATCATTAAACTTTGTAGGGATTCCTCCTTTTTATAGAGGGAATTACATCAGGTGATGTCCTAAAATAAGGAAACTAAATCCTAAATTAGGGAAAGAAAATATGACAATAATGAATTACCTAAAATAGGCTAAACTAAAAAAGGAACAATATAATTATACAGGGAAATAGAATAATTACTAGCTATACAGGAAAATAAAATAATTACACAATCAAAATTAATTACAAAAATATATCAAGTAATCAAATAAAGATTTATTCCCCTTTTGACACCCTGTTGACACTCCCCCTCAAGCTGGCTTGAAGATATCTTCCATGGACAACTTGTTGGTTATATTGTCAAAGAGTTTCTTAGGTAATCCTTTGGTTAAGATGTTTGCTAATTGTTCTTTCTATCTTCTCCTTCATGAAATGCTTGTTAAATTCCACATGCTTGGTCCTATCATGTAGGATTGGGTTGTGTGCAATAGATATTATTGATGGGAAATTGAAAACATTCAATTCTTGTAGAACCTTTTCCACCCACAACACCTCACAAATTCCATGAGCCACTGCTCTAAATTCAGCTTCTACACCATAGTCACATAATTCATGGTACTCTTCGGTTCGTGGTACAAGTTCGAGTACGTGGTACATGACCTTACAAAGTATTGGTATGTGGGGGGCATACATAGTCAATAAGCTTTGGTACACTCATCAAGAAAAATACTTTTAAAATATAAGTTAATTTATTTTTATAAATGATTTTACCATTTTTAAATTTAAAATTTTAATTATCCACTTAAGTTTTAACAAAAAAATACAAAATAAAGAATTCTTTAATTTATATTAACTCTTGGTGAAAAGTGTTAGATGAATAACTCTTTAACTCCCAAGAGAAAATAAATGAATAACTCTTAAATTTAAATTAAGCTATTTTAGGGAAAAATGACCTTCTACTGCATCTTTCCATCTCTTTCTTTCACAAGTGTTTTTCATCTCCTTCTCCCTCTTTCTCTCTGAGCGTGATTGTTGAATTACTTCTGAGTTTTGAATAGCTACTGGTCTTGAGTTTGTACCACCATTGTCTTGACGAACAAACGAAAACACAGGTTGGAACCAGCAAGTAAAGAAGACCATCCTTTTAGAAACATAGGTTGGAATAACAAGACTATAGGTTCATGAATTCACTGTCGAATTTGAGGGAACCAATACACAAACGTCCCACGAATTGGTATGCACGAATTGGTTCAAGGTTTCTCTTGAGATGAGTGAATTATGTTTCACTGTTCTACACTGCTTCTTGCTACAGCACTTTGTTTCTTACTTCTCCAACTAACCAGATTTCCTTCAACAAAGGTGCAATCCTGATGTTGATCTTCAGTTTGTTAAACTTTTAGCCCAATCTGCATTAGTGTAGGCTTCTACCTAAAGGTGACCACGATTTTTATAAAGTAGCCCTTTCCCAGGTGACCCCTTCAAGTATCTTAGGATCCTGAAAACCGCCTCTAGATGTTTGGGTCCTTATGCATGCATAAACTAACTTGCCATGCTTACAACAAAAGCTATGTCTGGATGCGTGTGAGATAAATATATTAGCCTTCCCACCAATCACTAATACCTTTATTTGTCCACCATATCTTTAGTTTTTGCTTATTGCAGTTTTATGTTTGGCTCCATGGGTGTTTTATGTTAGGCTCCATAGGAGTTCACCAAGACAAGAAGAATGTTGTCATTTATTTAACAATTATAAGCAATCATAAAAAGGCAACATAGCAGAACTACAACATCAAAATGGAACTTCATAATCAACATAAAAGTATTTCGAAGGTCATATCTTAGGTTGTAGACATGCATTTGAGGTGATCTTAGTGGCTGTAGAAAGCTTAAAAAGATATCTATATTTCTCATGAAGAAGACGTGAGCTAATACATCCTAGATCATGGATGAATTAGAGCTTGAAGTTGAAGATGTTGTTTTGTCTTAACAACATGACATAGGTACAGTAATTTAAGCATAATTTGAGCTTTAGAAATGCGTTTGAGGAGATCTTGGTGGCCATGGAAAGCTTAAAGAAGGATTTACAACTTTTATGAAGAAATCATGAGCTAATAAAGCTTGGAAAATGGACAAAAGTAGACATAAATTTGTAGACACTAATCTGTCCTAACAGCATGATACAGCTACTATATTTTCCAAATATCTTGAGCTGTAGAAGTCTAAATGAGATGAGACCAATTGCTAAATTTCAAGGATAAGATTATCTAAAACTATCATGAAGACCTCAGAAGCTAGTTTGACCCTTTAAAGGGTCAAATAATTCAAAAACAGTAACATGTGAAAAGTTTCAAAAAGTTGTATATCAAAGTTTCAGAATACAATTGTGTTATGTTGTATCATTGAGTATTCTTACAAGAAGAATATTTAAATTGCTTTGCATCTACATCAAAGAGCCATTTCAAAACATATCATAAAATGGAGATGGTTGCACCAAGAGGCTTCATTAGAAAGTTGATGAAAAGAATTCATTTAAAATACATATTTAGAAAGGTTGATTTGTTTCCTGTGACAGCTGTAAAGTTAAAAGGGAGTTGCAATTTTGTCATAAAGCTATTCCACTTATACTTTCTATATTCTAATAGCTATATTGACTTGAAGGGTCTATATAAGGATACAACATAGCTACAAAATGTAAAGGAGAGAACCCACATAGTGCAAAAACAAGAATCAACTTTTCTCCCCACTCTAGGACCTTTCTGAACGTCAGAAAGGTTGCAAAAGGAGTGAGTCCAACTTAGTGGTTCAAGGATATTCACCTAATGGGTGTTATTAAGCTATAGTATAATCTCAAACATTATCTCCTATGTGTAAGTTGTATTTATGCCAAACTAATTAGGTGGAATTAGGTTTGGTTAAGAAAGAAGTGTTGCATAAAGCTTATGGAGGCTGGGTAGCTTAAACAACTACTCAGAATGCAACTTGTAAGGGGTAGGATAAAAGAATACTAGATTTTTTTCCCCCCTTCCCCCCAAGAACAAGTGTTGTTCTATGGTTAAGGCTAACCTAGAGAGGTTTATAATACTTGTTGTTTTTCCTCCCAAGAACAAATGGCATTTTATGGTTGAAGGTAACCTAAAGAGGTTCAAAATACCTGTTTTGTCTCTCCCAAGGCCAAATGTAAGCTGTCATGGTTGAGATGTTATGTTGGTGTTGTGCTTTCCTCCCAAAACCCAGTGTAGTTTTATGGTTGGGAAGAACTTGCAAAGGTTCAGAATACTAAGTTGCTAATGTAGCCTAAAGAGGCATTAAAGAATACATGTACGTTGATTGTGATAGTGGAGAAATCCCACCTTATGTGTGAGGACTAGATGTAGCCCAAGGATTCTTTGGGTGAACCAGGATAAATTCTATGAGCAATATCTTCTTTTCCTCTCTATTTAAATTTAGCAAAATAATTGTCATGCACATCTTTCTTGCATCAAAACATTATGAACATCATAATGCAGATTTGTAACCATCTTAAATAAGCTTAACTTAATTTTAAACTTTCATATTTGAACTACCTAAACTCTATAATTATCAAATATGTTTTAAATTAATTCAAATGTTTTATACAAGAAGTAAAGAAGATTTAGAAAACATAAGATTTGATTTAAGAATCAAACTTATTAAGAAGCATTTTGAACAACAACATTCTATGTGCAACATTCTACATAATACCTTTCTAAGTGCTGAATCTTCTTAACATGCAAAATGTTTTTCTGCATAACAGTATTATGAGTTGTACTTATGTTTAAATATTGAATCTTCTGAATATGAACATACTAAACATTGATATTAGGTTCTTAGAAACATATTAAATCATCCTTTAATAATTGTAGTGACTAACTGCTTAGAAAGTTAAACCTTCTAAAAGCTTGAACCTTTATGTCAGGACCTTTTGAGCACCAAGGTAGTCTTGAGTAAAAGCTCAAAAAAGTCAAGTTTTAGAAAAAGTTTGCAAAGTCAAAATTTAACCATCCCTTCTTGTGATGTCCTGATCCACTTCCTTTTCAATATCCTACATAGCATGTTGTGGGTCAATAGAGTCGGGCTTGGTTCTCTCACCAATGAGGTATCCAAGCTTTCCTCTATCATAGATATACATCTAAATAGATGGGGGACCACCAAAGATAGCTCAACCCATTAAGCCAAAAAGAAGTGATTTGGACAGAATGAGAACTGCCAAAAACAAACCTTTGGTCTTGTTTTGGAGGTTATGATTTCTGATCATCGTTGGTGGCTAAGGAGCTATCAGCCATGGCTACGAATTAGAGGTGCAAAGATTGACCTTTGATGCCAAGTAAAAATATGAAATATTATTGATAATTAAGAAGTGAAGGGATTCGTCCTTTTTATAGAGGGAATCACATCAAGTGATTCCCTAAAATAAGGAAGGAAAAAAATATGACAATAATGAATTACCTAAAATAGGCTAAACTAAAAAAAGAACAAAATAATTATACAAGAAAACAGAATAATTACTAGCTATATAGGGAAACAAAATAATTACACAATCAACATTAATTACAAAAATATTTTAGGGAATCAAATAAATATTTATTCCTCTTTTGACACCATGTCAACATAAACATAACTGATGTATAAAGTGTCCGACTATTAGTTGCACAAAACGTCCATCTAAGATTCCTAGCATCAAAAAGAACACTTGGAGGAAGCAACAAAGCAATAACAAGCGAATCATTTATGGAAGCAACATGATTCCTGACTTGAAAACGAAAAATAAAAATCAAACTCATGTTAAAGAATTAAATCCACACACACACACACACATTCCATTACCACAAGTAACAAAGCCAGATGGAAGGACATTAAGGCAAACCAAAGTAGTAAAATAAGCATTAATCAAAATAACAATATAAGAAGCTAAGGATAAAAACAAAAACGAACACGCACAAGTTAAATGTCCTTACGAGCCTCTCGGAGAATAGCACAGGGCTTAAAATGTCATCATTGTCATCTGCCATTCATCGTGGCATATGCCATTGTTCGCGATCTACACCAAGGAGTGAGTGTGACGTTGAGGGATTTACACATTGAGGGTCGAGAGTCGAGGTGACGTTTGGTGGCAGCGAGAGTAAGGTTTGGTGGCTGCAGATGGGGGGCACGTGTTCCCCGTAAATAATTAGGGTTTGTAGTTTTGATGAGGAAGAAGAAGAAGGGTTGGGGAAGAAAACGATGTACTTGGGTTTGGTGGTGGCGTGTCTGTAACAACCTGTTGTTGCTATATAACAATGCTACTACTTTTTAAATTTAGAAAGATTCATTTTATAGAAATATCTTAAATTAAGGTATTCTAAAAATACATGATTATTTTTCGCCTCTTTCAATTTCAAGAAAACCCATCAAGGAATCTATTCAACCAAAAGCATTCATCATATATGTATAATCATCATCTATGTGACCCATCTGTCTCAAACTATATCAATTGTATGAATGCGTGTGTGAAAACCTAAACAAACCAGTATGCCAACACCAAAAACATGTTTACATCATCATGGGTAGGGTTATACAAAAACACACTCTCTATAACTGGCCACTCTATACATCATATCAAAAGAAAACTAACAATATAAATGGAAATAATAACTCCTTGAGATATAAAGCAAAAAGTGTGACTCGTCAAACTAATCACATCCATCCATCGCCTAAAACGAAGCATCACTGTTAACCAATAGGAGTTGGATATGCCGAGACCTCAACATCTTCTCTCACGTTAATGACGTGATCATCATAATCACATGACAACAAGAAAGTAAGGGTAAGCTCACTTAAAAGAAAACATCATATAGTCAACAACGAATAAAGGATAACAAGTAAATGAAACCTATACATTCATAATCTACAAGAAATATGATACAATATACACCATGAAGTTATCACCAAGCATACCATTATTCATACAACAACTCAGTCAATTTTCAAGATAATTGTGAACAACATGATTCAACCGACCTGCATGTTGACACTACTCCCAGGAAATTTTCAACAATCAAGCGATTAGCCTGGACACATTCCTTAACATGGCTAACATGATTACTAAGTCAACAACAACTCATCTCCTACAAATAACCATTTGGGGATTGCCAAACTCTTATCTACAGACAAGATTATATGATTTGTTAAGATATGTATACGTGGGTGGTGACTCACCACAACTTAAGGTTTACAACAACCTTGCCCCTTTGCCAAATCGCCCGTCCATTTATCCTCTAGGCCCATCGTCAACTGCCACACGTCTCACCCAACACTAGGTTGAAGGTCTTGTTTGAGCCTTAGTTCGAGTTAACTAACCAACTTACGTGAAACACCCCTATTTTTGCCTATCAAATTATTTTAAATTTATTTATGGAGAACTGGATGGAAATCTCCAAAATTTGATTCCTACAGTTACATTTGTATTGGTGAATAATATTTAGTTTATATTTTTAATAATTTTTGGAGAATAGAGCCTAGAAATTAGTAAAATGACTATTTCGTCTATAAAAAGCCAAATAACAAAATTAATAAGCAAACATAGTTTAAAGTGTTTAAAATTAATTTTTAAATCATCAATATACTTAGAATAATTAATAATAATTTTAAAAATTTTTGGAAATTTATTGAGATTTTTTGTAAAATGACAAAGATACTCCTAATTGACTATGAGAACCAACTAGAGACTTTTTAACCTCCAAATATTTTGAAAATTTTATATAAAGTATATTTAATTATAAAAATTTTATTTTGAAAGAAAAATAGTGAAAAATGAAATACCCCTATCTTAATTTTTTTCAATTGTTTTTCTAATATTTGATGATTTAATTCTAAAAAATAAAGTTTACTCACATTTTCATCAACTCAAACTTAACAACTAATACAATCATTAAATTAATATAGATTATAATCAATGTAAATGGGTGTCAAACACAATGAATTTCACCAAAGTTCTCTAAATCACATGTTTTTCTCATCAACCACATATATGTTCACCAAATGCCAATAATGCATTCAAACCAACAACTCAACCATTCCAATACACTCCATCAATAAACTAGCACATACTAACCACAAAAAATAGAGAATAGTAAGCTTCTCTTACTTCTTGGAGCTTTCAAGCATTGTATTTGGGGAGAGAAAGAGGAAAAGAGAAACCCTTACGCCATGCCAAAGCAAAATATAATCTTTACAACAACACACCCAAACAACACCCACAAATTTTAGCCACTTAAACTCAAAATCAAAACAAACCCTCATGCCTTTGAATCAATCCATGGACATAAAAAGGTAGAAGGGAAGGAACTCACTAAATATGTGAAGCCATGACGTCATATAAGCAAAAAAGGAAGAAGATTGTCTTGAAATTGGCCTTAAGCAAAGAAGAGAGTTGGAGTATCTTGAGAGAATTAAGGTGTCTAGAAGGATTTGTGAGAATGTAAGTGTAGACTGTGAGAGAGAGGGGTCACAAACACTTTTAAGACGTTTTAGGGAATTTGGGATTGGTTAAGGCCTACTAGCTATCCATCAACACTTTAAGGCCCAAAATCCATTAAGTACTATGACACTTCACTAAACCACCAGAGATACCATTAACAAAGACTTTTGGTTCAGACAACTTTCTTCAACTCCCAAAATGCAAAACTTGAAATTACCAAGAAACCACATATATTTACAACTAAAACAAGACTAGAACTCATTTATCATATTTTATCGCAAAAATTAAAAGTAATTTCACTTGTAATTATCCAAAGCACTTAAACAGAGATTAAGGAAAACAATGGGTGTTATAGTGTTGGCAACATGCGTATCATCGGTGGTTCGTCAAGAGTGAAGGCACAATGGTAAAGTGATTAAGAGTACCACAAGAAATGGGGATTGGATTGTGGTTCTAAAAAAATTTGTTTATCTAAAGTAAATTGTGGACCGCTTTTAAACAAATACGTATGTATATATAAAGTTTCTTCAAATAAACTTTGTTTGAAATTACATCCTTTCAAAAAATGATTTTCAACAAATAGTTTTATTAGTTTAGAAGGATTCTTGAACGAAATAAAAAGATCTCTTTATGGTTCGATTAATGACATTATTAGATGCAGTACCTTTTTGAATGAACTAGTTTTTGAATTTAATAATAGAATGAAAATAAAGTAATAAAAAAGAAGAACTAAAGAGAGAAAGAATGCAGGCGAGTTTATCCTGGTTCACCCTTACCATTAGGCTACATCCTGTAACACTCCTTTAATTTTAAATATAATTCATATTAATTTAATTATTCATTTAAGTTGATGAAAATGTGAGTAATTTTTTTTTTGATTTTATAATATAAAAATTCTAAATTTAATAGAATTTAGAAATAAAAGTGAAATGATAAAAATTGCTTATGTGTGTATATATATATATATATATATATATATATATATATATATATATCAAACTGTACATCATCGTTTGAGTAATACATAACAGTCAAAAATAAAACAAAAGTACATCAAAAGACATACACTACCTAGCCTAATATATACATCAAAAAAATCCTATACATAGTAGTATTAATCTACCCTATCCCTCAAGGAAAATATTATAAACTATGTATACAAATCTGGAGGAGTATCCTCTAACTCGTCCTCAGCATTGTCAGGCATTGCCATCATCTTCAATAATTACGATCAATCATACAAGAAAAAAATAATAATGGAGTGAGGTGATATGTTCTAAAATCATTTTCACATGTATGGTAGGAATTAAAACACAATTAACGTAAGGAACCTAGGGTTTATTCTAAGTTATACTACACTACCCTTGACTTGGTATGGATCCATATTTCTCATTAGTGAGTAATAGTTCTCAACAAAACCTGGGAAGTGACCAGGAGTATATATACCTCATCAACATCATCAATCCTAGGAAGAGGATATATATTCTTAATGGTAATTTTGTTAAGCTGACAGTAATCCACACACAATCTCATACTTCCATCTTTCTTTTTAACTAATAATACTCGAGCACCCCAACGAGAAACACTAGGTCTTATAAATTGTTTTTCCAATAGTTCCTCAATTTGCTTCTTCAACTTCGCTAACTCTAAAGGTGACATCCTATAGGGGGCTATGGATATAGGACCTCATCCTGGTACCAGGTCTATGGTAAACTCTATCTCTCTTTCTGGAGGTAAACCAGGAATATCTTCAGGGAAAACATCAGGGTAATCACAGACTATAGGAAACTTACTAACATTAGAGTTTTCCTTTACTTTTAGAGAAGTAAGGATCATGTAAACTTGAGCTCCTTTCGAAACTTTAGTTTGGTTGGCAGTAGCTATTCTTAAATCTTTTGATTCAGAAGGTTTATCAAATTCTGACTCAAAAGCAAGGGTTTTATCATGACAGTTTAGGAGGACATGATTGGAAGATAACCAGTCCATGCCTAATATAATATTTAGATGAGATAAAGGTAGGCAGATTAAGTTTACAAAGAAAGTTCTACTTTCTATAGAAATACAACAATTCAAACATGTTAAAGAAGTAATAACAAGAACATTTGTAGTGGTAGAAATGGTCAAATCATAGGGTAGCAGAGAAATAGGTAATTTCAGATATTTTGCACAATCATGTGATATGAATGAATGAATGACACCTGAATCATATAGTACATTCTAAAGATATCTATTTATGATGCATTTATCTTGAATAAGGTCATCAGATTGAATAGCTTCAGTTCCACTCATAGTGAAAACTCTGCCTGTTGCTTTAGGCCTTCCAACTTGAGCCTTTACATTATTGTTTCTGCCTCCATCACCATGTTCCTTCTTTGGTTCTTTACAATTTATTCTATAACGACCTAGTTTTCCACAATTGTGCAAATAACCATTTGTGTAGTACAATCTTTTGCAAAGTAGGGTCCTCCACAATGAAAACAACAAACAGTGTTGTTAACTCCAAAATTAGAATTATTAATGATGGCAAAATTCTTTTGACCCAAAGAATTTCTAGGGAATTGATAGGGTTTCTTCTTAATAAAAAATTCCTTTCTTTTATTCCTCTATGGCCCAACATTCTTCCATTGGGCTTGCCTCGCCTTTGTGTCATCGTCATAAATCCTTCAACGGTTCACCAAGGTAGGAAATTGGGCTATCTCAAGGTACCCCACTGCCTGCTTGATGTCAGGTCTCAATCCGCTCTCAAATTTGGAGCATCGTGACCTTTCATCAACTTTGTTTTGAAAATAGGGGCAGTATTTTGACAGTTCGTCAAATTTAGTAGCATACTTCGTAATAGACATATTATCTTGCTTCAACTCAAGGAATTCTATTTCTTTTCTTTGCCTTAGGTCTTTTGGAAAATACTTCCCCAGAAACTTCAAACAAAAAACTTCCCAAGTGATTTGTCTTCCTTCGGCTTCTTCTTGTTGCTTAACGTACCTCCACCAATATTCTGCCTCTTCATAGCAGTAAAGATAGCATCAGTCACTTTGTGTGCATTAATGCACTCTATAGCAGTAAAGATTTTTTCAATCTCCGTAATCCGGTTTTGAGCACCATTAAGATTGAATCCGCCTTTGAATGTTGGAGGGTTATTCTTGTAAAAAGCTGCAAGCCCTCGGTATTCTACAAGTTCATTGTCTCGTCCTTGATTCATATTTTCAAGGACAACAGCCATTCTTTCAAGTATTTGTTGAGTAGCATCTCATTATGGTCTTTCTGCCATTGTTTGAAAAAGAAATTCAAGGTATAGTCCATTACTTTGAATAACCACATGTTAGATGAGTAAAAGTTATTTGTGAAATAGTACACTAGATAGATTCCCAGGAAAGAGAGGTGGGTCATAATGGACACTCTTAAGAACCAAGTCTTTCCTAGCCAAAATCTACCTAGACATGCACTAATCACTTCTACTAATTCAACAACTAACATTACATTTATTCTTAGCAAAGTCTTCTATTGAGTGCGCAGACCACTTTCCATAGAAGATTAGACGTCCACAATAGAGAACATAACAACAATTTATCTTTCATTCTTATTTTATCAATAGTAAATGAAAGAACACACAAAGAATGGTCAAGGCCATACCCTAGGCTTTGACAAGAAAGAATTACTCTGATACCACTAAATGTAACACTCTTTTAATTTTAAATATAATTCATATTAATTTAATTATTAATTTAAGTTGATGAAAATGTGAGTAAAATATTTAGAATTTTTATATTCTAAAATAAAAAAAATTACTCACATTTTCATCAACTTAAATTAATAATTAAATTAATATGAATTATATTTAAAAATAAAAGAGTGTTACATTTAGCAAAGTGGTATCAGAGCAGGGTCTTTCTCCCAGTACGGAGTGGTTCAAGGACGAACCAAGCGAAAGCTGGTGGGCATGTAACATCCCCGGCGCTAAAGAAGGTGAGGAGTGATCGCCGATGCAAAAGAGATGAGGCACGGACAGGGAGCGGCTCCTGGTAGGCTTCCAGCGGAAGGGACACATGAATGAATCGAATACATACCAAAATGAGAGGGATCTAAAGATTGTGCAGGTATGGGACTGTACAATTAAGGATAGCATAAAGGAATTAATAAGTGCTACTTATACCAACAAGATATATATACTTTTCGGTAGCCTATCACTTAAGAACTCCACAGTTAAGCGTGCTTGACTTGGAGCAATCTTGGGATGGGTGACCTCTTGGGAAGTTTCCTAGGAAGCATGTAAGTGAAGACAAAGCACGCTAAAAAGTCTTGTGTTAATTTGTAGGGACAGTCATTGATCCTAAAAGCGGCCAAGGTGTTACACATCTAGTCCCCCACAACCCTTGTGGGGTTTTCACTAATCAATGAACAACTTATAATCAAAATACAACCAACCTTTCACATGTTTTTCTCAACCACAAAACCACTCTAGTTCTTAGGAGGAATAGCCTTGCTTCAACTTTTACAAAATGTTACCCGAACAGTAGTAGCACACTTCTTCTACACTTCTTCAACATCCTACACTTGGTCTAAAGGTACAAGATAACAAAGCAAAAGGTCTTTTCTATAATTTTTTGCTACACAGAAAGATAGCCCTAAACTAACTACCAACAAAAAGGCCTTTTGACAATTAGAACACTTCTGCACACTCCTCTATGACTATACAATATTGGATTATAAAATGTAGGAGTGGATAGTTTTTCATATAGAGAATTTCTCAATTATAGAAGCTTTCTTTTTCTACTAGGAATGCTTCACATAGAGGTCTTTTTATAATCTCTTTTGATTACTTTCTTTTTTACAAGATTAGTTTCCTTCACTAAATAAGAGGGGTAGAATATCTTCTATATATCTGCAGTAAGCAAAAATAGCCGTTAGAGCAGCTAGGATATGTGTCATGTCATGTTAGATACAGTTGTTATGTTACTGCATATCTTGAACTCATATGCTTTCTGATGAACCCTCTAAAGCACCTTTCTGAAGCACTTTTCTAAAGTACACTTGCTTCTGATGGTTCTTTTTGAACCACTTTTTTAATGATCCAACAAAACCTTTTATTCTTCTTTGTAGTGGTTTTTGAACTTAATAAGCACAGTTTGATGCTTCAATTTAATACCCTAGAATGTGATCATCATTTAAAGACATTGAAGTTGTAATATGTTTAACTTTTTTGAAACATTTGAACAACATTGTTAGATCCTTTCAATTCTCACGAAATTATGAATTAATTTTAGAGGGTTTGTCATAATTAAAACAAAGGTTCAGATTCAACAAGTGGTTTGTTAAGAGCAGAGGCACGATACAAAGAAGGGAAGAAGAAGAACATTAGGGTTCATTGAGTTGTAGAGTGGCTTACAAAAGCTCTTTTAGATTGGTTATAATTTTAAACGATGTAAAAAAGACTTTTTCACATTGGTTACAATTTTAATAGATGTAAAAAGCCTTTTTTAGATTGATTAAGTTAAAATCAATCTAAAGATGTTTCATTTAATTACAAAATACCATTGAATTTTATTTTTTTTACATACATTGTTAAACAATCGATCTAGAAACCTGCTATAAAATCTCATTTTTACACTAGTGAAGGAAAAAGGTAGATCAAAGTGAAACAAAGTAAACTCTGGAATTTGAATGTAAAATCAAATATTTTCTGAATAGAATTGGTGTGTCTTTGTTTTAGTTTAATTTTAAAGAAACAACTTTTTTTAACATTTTAAAGCTGTAAAAGGAATAATTATTTTAAAAATAAATTAAATTAAATAGGTACCTGATGTCTTTTTAATTGTTACATTCATCATAATCTTTTCATTTCTTATAATATATTTGTGTTGATTTACCGGCTAGGTTTTAAAACTTATTTTTTTAAAATATTGGCTAGGTTTTAAAACATTATGTACAGAAAAAAAGGGTATATTTCAACGAAACAAATTAACCTTAGGAAATTTATATGTTTTAAACACTATTAATTAAAAAAGTTAAATAATTTTTATTTTTTTATTGAACTCCTAATTTTTATGTTTTAATTTTCCCTATATATAACAAGATATAAATTATAATGATTAATATACATATATTTTTTACATCATTTTTTAATATAATATAATTTTTGAATTATACCTAAATTATTTTCTCATGTCTTTTATAATTTTAAATAGAATTAAATTAAAATATACTTTACAAAAAAATTTTATATTGTCGTTTAATTGTAGACTATTATACTTAATAAAATTTTTAATTTTTACAATTATTATTGTAAAAAATTATAGTTAAAGTGATTTTTAATTAATTTACAGCATAATATTACAATATCGATGTATCAAAATTAATTTTTTTAAATAGTTTTTAAAAGATATCGATTTATTAATTTTGAACATCTTACTAGAAAGGGTTGAAAACCGTAATCGAACATCAAAGCTTTAAGAACCCTCTGTTCATTCTTTCACCTTACATAACAATTGATAGATCACAATGTTATATTTGAGCAGAGCAACAAAATCAATCTCAATGTCAAGGGTAAGGTATGCTCTCTCTGTATCTCTTTCCACTCCAAAGTTTCGCACTTTCTCTTCTTTGTTGTCCCTCAACCCTACACTCTCATGCCCACTCTCAGCCTCAGCCACCACTCACTCACAATCTTGATGATGCCATTGTGTTATTCAATCGCATGGTCCATATGCGTCCTACCCCACCCATCATCGTATTTGGCAAGATTTTAGGGTCTATTGTGAAGATAATGCACTACCCCACTGCTATTTCCCTTTCTAAGAATTTGGAATTCAGGGGAATTACGCCTCACATTGTTGTTTTCAACATCCTCAACAATTGTTTCTGCCACCTCCGTCAAATGACCTTTGCGTTTCCTGTATTGGGCAATATTTTCAAAATGGGTTGTCAGCCAAATACCATAACCCCTACAAAACTTATTAAAGGTCTGTGTCTTAATGGTGAGATTAAAAAAGCACTGCACTTCCATGACAAAGTGGTAGTTCAAGGATTTCAGCTGTGTTAGTTATGGGACCTTGATCAATCGGTTATGTAAAATAGGAGAAACAAGGGCTGCCATGCAGGTTGCTGAGAAAGATTGAAGGACAATTGATCAAGCCTGGTGTGGTAATGTACAGTACTATCATTGATAGCCTATGCAAAGATAAACTTGTAACTGGTGTGTGTGACTTATATTCTCAGTGACATGATTGTCAAGGAAATTTCTCCAAATGTTGTCACCTACAATATTCTAATGTATGGTGTTTGCCTTGTGGGTCAATTGCAGAAAGCCTTGATTGCTACTTGATTTGGTTAGTGAAATGATATTTAAAAACATTAACTCAACTGATTCTACCTTTAATATATTGGTTTATGCATTATTTAAGGAAGGAAAGGTGAAGGAAGCTAAAAATGTGTTGGTTGTGATGGTGAAAGTTGGTGTGAAACCCGATGTTGTTACACATATAATTCTATGGTAGATGGGTTCTGCCTAGTTAATAGCAAGGCCAAAGCTTTATTCAACATATAGACCAAAGGGGAGTGACTCCTAATGTTCAGAGCTATAATATCATGATTAGTGGATTATGTAGGATTAAAATAGTAGATGAGGTCATGAATCTCTTTAAAGAAATGCATTGCAAAAATATGATTCCTGATACAGTAACTTACAATACACTTATTATTGGTTTGTGCAAATTAGGCAGGATGTTTTGTGTTGGGGACCTTGTTGAGGAGATGCATGATAAAGGCCAGCCTAACAATATAATTACCTACAATTCTTTATTAGATGCTTTATGCAAAAACCATAATCTTGATAGGGCAATTGCATTATTCAAGAAAATTAAAGACCAGGGGATTCAGACAGATGGATACACATACCCAATACTTATTGATGGATTGTGTAAAGGTGGAAGACTTAAGAATGCACTAGAGGTTTTTTGGAATCTTTTGATTAAAGGCTGTCATCTAAATGCATATAATGTTATGATCAGTGGGCTTTGTAAAGAGGCTTCTTTGATGAAGCTTTAGCCATGTTGTCAACAATGGAAGATGGTGGTTGCGTCCTTGATGTTGTAACTTTTGAAATAATTGTCTGTGCTCTCTTAGATAAAGATGAGAATGACATGGCTGAGAAGCTTCTTCCTGAAATGCTTGCTAGAGGCCTATTCTCAGACACTAGTGAGATGTTTCTATGTACACATGAAGCTATTTTGGATTTAGATGATGAGCAATGACATCCAATATTTATTTATTTTGATAGTTAAACATCCAAAATGTCACTTCATATTTCATTAGACACCATATATTTTTAGGTTCATTTTGATATTGGAAAGATAATAGGAATCAATTTTTTTGAGACTTGATAAGTTGATATAACTATCCTTTTTCTTCCCAATGTACTGTTCATATGCTTAATCTTCTTTCAAGTCTTTTTTAGTCACTACTCTGTTTCAAATAACAAAGCATGCTGAAACTGACATGATTGCTTGGAATTCTTTATATCTTATGGTTGTAAGTTGACTTTATTTACCCCAATTTGTAGAAAGTTGGTCTGTTTTTTTCTTCTTTTTTGTACATATTTCTTGTGGTGTTTTGCAGTAATGAAGAGTTAAAAGTATAAGCATATTTTATTTTCATCATCTGAGTTTTTTTAGGTGTTGAAGTTGCTGATATACTTCTAGAAGTCATTGGTGCATAATTAAATGCAATTGATGATTTTGAATGGGGACTCCCCTGCTGTTTTCTCTCTCTTAAATTTTGGATTCTATGTTTTTCTTTCCTGAGGAAGTGAAGCAAGTTGTGGAGAGGAAAATTGCTCATTTTGATGATGAAATACAAACACATGGCCTAATGATCCTTATATTCTGTCTCTGAAATCTTTGAGATTGTCACTCAGACTTACAGTTTTTGAGTCTTAAAATCATGCACTGTGTTCAGTTGGTGGAGAATGCTGCTATGTGTATATATCACTTGTCAATGATGCATTTTTCATCATCAGCTTCAAGATTCTGTAGCCTTGCTGGTTGTTGCTTCAGACACTC
The DNA here is from genome assembly GCA_004329165.1 of Spatholobus suberectus. Taxonomy (NCBI): domain Eukaryota; kingdom Viridiplantae; phylum Streptophyta; class Magnoliopsida; order Fabales; family Fabaceae; genus Spatholobus; species Spatholobus suberectus. Next base: position 16,015,168 of record CM014737.1, read on the forward strand.
TGAGGGGCTCTACAACGTGTAGGTTCGAGCAATTGATGATTGTTGACCAATGACCACCATGCAATATGAATCCGATCTGAACATTAGTTTTTTTTTCCCCCCAGTCTTCTTCAGGCGTGTCATGCTTTGATTTGGTTCCGTTTTCTTAATGATGCACTGATATCCTTTCCGTACAGCTTGCATACTTAATTTTTTTTATGTCAGTATCTAGTGGTGGAGTTATTTGTTGCTTGAGATTTTCAGCTCATTTAACTTAGACATGTGACAGGCAGCTCTGGGCTACTTTTTTTTTTTTAAATCTAAATTAAAAAATGGAAAGTTAATATTATCAGGTCTTGTGGTGGACTGCAAGACTTGTGAATAATAGTAGTTTTCCAAATTAATCTCAGACACATTACAACATCCTTCTATGCAACTTACTTGGATAATACTCTGACTTAGCTTTAATCTTTTTTTGGGGGGGGGGAAGGGTCTAATTTGTGCATGTATCTATTCCCTTTACATATGTGGGCAATACATTTTTACATGTAAGACATTCAAGAATTGGTGACTAGAACAAATTTGACATTGAATTACCAATTCCCCTGGACTTTGTCAAACTCTTTTACCAGGTTTAAACTTTACATGGAAGACCGTAGCTGTTTTGAAATGATTTTGTGCAAAACCTTGCCGGAAACATCCTAGTACTCAATGTTTGCATCTGTCCAAGTCAATTACACAGGCATGAAACCTTGTTCATCATAGAAGAAATTTAGACCTCTTCTGTTCTTTTCTTTAAAGTTTCTCCATTAAAGTCTTTTCTTTAAACCTTGTTCATCACACTACCCTGCTAGTCAGGAACTAAATTTAGACCTCTATTAGAGAAGTATGTAACTTTTGTTTTGTCCTGTGTAAATACTTTGTTTGCTTTCATTATGTTTTTGCCTGAGTGTGAGTTTGAGAGAGTCATCATGCCCTTTCATGCAAAAGTCAATACTATATGCCTGAAATTTGATAGGAAAGTCAGCAATGCTTGACCGCAGAACAGAGGGAGGATCTTGGTATTCATTTGGGGAGGAAAAATATCTGCATCCTCAGTTTTATCTTACATCTAGAATTGAGAGAAGATGGCTTGAAAGTTCTTGAGCATCACTGTGATGCCCAATACTTCTTATCGCATGGTAACCAACAACTATCTTCCATTTTGCTGTTATTTCCCTCAGCCATTTCTAGGCCATGGAACGTAATAATCCGTAATATTGTTATCTAAGTACAATAATAGAACTAATGTGAGATGAATGCACCGTTTTTAATCAGTCATGAAGTACATGGCAACATCGGTCAAAGTCATTCTGTTGCAACAAAATATCATTTCTAATTGAACTAGAAATCAATCTTGTTGGTTTGAAGTGGATTAAAAAATTGAAACACAATCAACTAGAAGTTTATTGTAGAAACACTGTTAGTTACAACTTTGGATATCAAGGAACACAATCAGTACTGAGACAAGTAGATGTGCTTTTGCACAATTGCAATAGTATATGTGAAAGCAATCTTTGCATGCTGTCAGTAAATATATAAGATTCTGTTGATAGCTTTGAAAGGTCAATGAGTTTTGAACTAATTCAAAGTCTGTGCTTGGTAATGATATAAAATACTCTGATGAAATGTAAACAGGAGAAAATTAGCATGTACATCTTGCTATTTACAAATCACAAGGAAAGGTAGACCAAGCCCCTCAAAGATTACTTCTCTTGATAGAATATTTTAGGCTTAAATATGTTTAGTACCTCAAACTTGGGTAAAGTTTGTTTTTGGTCTCTTAAATTTAAAATTAATCTTTTTAATATCTATAATTTGAAAAAAAAAACATGTTTTAATCCCTCTGTCTAAACATCATTAGTGAATTTGTCATATAAAATTTATCTACTATAAATTTGTCACACAAAACTCACCTACTAATGTTTCTGTTAGTGAAAACATTATATCAAACCCGGTTGCTGTTACATAGCTAACTCAATCAGTCTTTGTCAATAATGTTGCAATTGGTCTTAAGGAACTAAAATAGGTTTTTTTTTTTTATTTAATTAGAGGGACTAAAGATTTATTTTAAATTTAGGGGACTAAAAATAAACTTATCTTAAATTTGAGAGATTAAAAACATATTTAAATCAATATTTTAAAAAGAGTAATGTTACATAAAAATCTCCTTTATTTTTTGTTTATAGAAACATTAAAAAGCTCTATAAAAACTAGAACAACTCTTTACACAAAAAAGCCCATGCCCAATATATCCATCTATAAAGTAAACATAATAAAGGAAGATCAAGTCTATCAAAGATTCCTTTCTCTATTGATAAGAGTCCTTGCAGAAAGAGTAATGCTTACAATAACAACTCTTTAAACAAAAAGAATTTCACACCCTTTTATGCACCATCAGTTCTGGATCTTTGCGTATTGAACCTTGATGGAAGGAGTAGAGCTCTTGTTCCAATTCAGTAACTCTCACCAAGCCCCCTCGAGCAATCACTCCTTCAAATCTTGCTAGATTTGAGATACCACTTCCATATACACAATACTTTGTGGAATGGCATGAGTCGCTGAGCTAAGTAAGGATCCAAGAATGAACAAGGTTGTTACACCATTCCCAATGTCGAAATTGAGATCAAATCTATTTGGAACTGGAATGAAATTGTCCAGCATCTAAACTTTTTTGATAGAATCGCCCTTTTCACAGGTGCTATAGCACATAACAACTGTATCACATTGCATAAACTCAATGTATTATTGATATCCCAACATAGTAGATACCAGGCAATTTTATATATCGTAGTGAATCAGTCAGTCGTTAGGCCATTGGTAACTGACCCTAACCCTTAATAACAGCAACTTAACTAACTCTCATGAATAGATTTATTTTTAATTTAATATTTTAAGTTTTATTTCGTAGTTAACAAGGTCCTTAAATTATTTAAAGGTCAAACATTATTTGTCCCTTTCTTAAGCATTCTCTTATCTATTTAGCATTATATTTAATGATCAGAATTGTCTTTGAAAAAAATTGAACATTGTCCCTCATTATCCATCGATTTATTTATAGTAATAATATAAAACGTTAAGACATAGGCTTTTATGTTGGCATTTCAGTTACCTAGTAACTCAATTTTTGTCACGTTATCAAATATGTCATAGGTGTCACATTTTGGTTTAATCCCCCATTTCCTCTCTTTTCTCACGCCATTCAATTCTCTGGCTTTTACCAAATCAATAACAACAAAAAAACCTATTTACCAAAATAATATGAAAAAAAAAAACCTATATACCACAACAGTGGCAATTTTGTAAACGTAAGATTGTGACATGGACCAGTTTATATAGAAGATGCCTACTCGTTAGGCGCTATTGATGCCGAAACAATTTTACACAGAAGATGCCTAACAAGAAGGAGCCATTTGCTTGTAGCAAATAGCGCCGCCCTTTTTATGTTTAGCTCCCTTGTCCTTTTCAGAATGACAAGCCATGTGTGAACACTTTCTACTGACAGGTTTATTGGCGTCTTCCTTGTGCCTTGACAACTTTTCTGTTCTACCTGCGATTCGGTGCCCCTTTTCTAATTACATTATTTTTCTAGTTTATGCTATTCCCCTCTTGGTCATAATATAAACTTTACGATTAAATTATTGTACTTTTTTTAAATATTGTTTTGCTCTTATATGATTCTGATATTTGTTTAGATCAAATTATAACAAATTAAACAAAAAATATTCGGTATATGTTTCTAGTTTCCACTCTGACTCTCGCTAATAATTTAGCATGTCCATAAAAAGTATCTAAAAAACTAAAGATGAACTTTATATTTAAAAAACATAGGAGGGAGATTTAAGGACGAACTATAAACTAATATAATTCATATGTTCATTAAATTAAAACAACCATCAACGATGGACTAGGTGTGTAACGGAAGGTGCTTGGCCCAAAACAAGAGGTGCCTATCAGTTTGGCACATTTATTTAAATTGTTGTTCATAAGCAGTGATCATACAATCGACATCTTCATCATCTACATACTATAACGCCTGTATATGTGTTTGGATTTTGAGAGATTAACAATCTACGAGTCAGAGTAGATATTGTTTCATTACTAGACAACATCAATTTATCATTAATCTTGCTCTTTAAAAATCTCATAAGTTATATCGCATTCAATTTTAATGGATCTTTTTTTACCTTCAAACATCAATCCTTTTGGACCTTCAATTTTTTTACCATTTGAATAAATAAAAATAACAATTGAACTTATTTTTCTAGATGTAAAATAATGAAAATAGCGCATACTGAGTTGGCACTATGCAGGACAAAAAAAGAGGTGGCACCTAATGACTTGGTGAGTTTGCTAAAGGACGAAATCCAAGATCTCAGATAAAGGAAGAAAAAGAGGCACCTAGTTGCTTGGAGCCTCCATATACAACAAGAAGGGTGACACCTAGTGACTTGGTGCCTTTGCTAAAGGATGAAATACAAATCATGTGGCGCATGAGTGTGTGCCTTGTATATATACGTGGACATATTAACATCCCGTGTAACCAAAACAATCCACTTTGATAAATAGTTTTTTTTTTCTATGTTTTGAAAAGCAAACCAAACTAGCCAGTCGAACCCAAAAACCGGTGAACCGATCACCTAACTGGTTCAAATAAACCATAGAACCGACTTGAAGAAAAATTAGTCAAAGAATCGAAAAATTGGTCAAAAACTGGTAAAATCGATTAAAACTGGTCAAAAACCTACCAAAAACCGGTTTACAACAAGTCAAAAAAAATGCTTAATACAATATTATTTTATTTTTTTCTTAAAAAATATATAAAAATCAACCTAAAGTATTTATTATTTTCTTTTTTATTTTAAATATAAACTTGTTTTTATTAATAAATGTTGATATATATAGTTAAAACTTATATCTAAGTATCATGACATATTTGATTTGTACTTTTGTAGGTGTTATAAATATAAAGAACCTATAAAATTATGTTTTATTTTTAATTTTTAGTATTATAAATTATGATATTAGTTTATTTAACCTTATTTTATGTATTATTTAATAATAATAATTATTATTATTATTACTATTATTTTATTAATACCAGTTCGACCATGATTTAATTATGATTGAACCATTGAACCTTGAACCAATGCCTTGACCAATTTAATGACCGGTCCAGTTTTAAAAACATTGTTTTTTTTTTATAATATTTTGGTAAATAGTTTTTTTTTTCTTTTTTCTAGTTTGGTCTAAAAGCCCAATCTTTTCATTCCCTTGCATATTCATTTTTGCAATCACACATTATTTAATTATGCTTAAACCTTTTTACCATAAATTTGGCACATGACTACTTAGAAGCCTTTTACATTTAAGTTATCGACACAACTACAATTTTTTTCCCTCTCAATCTTCTTTCTATTATTAATAATTAAAACATTTCCATTCCTATAAAAGATTCTACCTATTCTCTAATCAACATCTCCAAGTTTATTTCCATTCCCTTAAACTTAACCTATTTTTAATTTATCTCTTATTGATAATCAACAATAGAATTTTATTTTGTTAAAGATGTAAATCATTTTCTGATTTTACTTTCCTTATCAATCTTATCCTTTAATTATTTTAACTTAATCTAGACAATAATATTCATCTAAATAATTCTATATTACTTTTTTCATACAACATTCTAATATCATTTAGAAATTCAAAACTTTTAATAAGATTTTGAACAAAAAAAGATAATTATGTTTATATATTTTATATACTTTTTAAATATCTCTATTTATAAAAAAAAATTAAGATACACGTGTAATGCCTAAATTTGTATTTATTTCAAAAAAAAAAGTGAACATTATCCAATTCATTTTTCCCCCAAATTTATGTTTGAGTACTAAATTTAAATATAAAGTCACGAATGTAATAATGTTTTTCTTCTATTTTCGTTATTTTCCCCCTTCCTAACTTATTTGGAATGGTAACAATTTCAAACACATGCAAACAAATTACTTTTGCATCTCAAAACAAATCATCATAATTCAAACAAAAAATAATTTAAATAAACATCATATGAAATAAGATATTGAATAACATGCATAAAGTACGAAATATCGTCATATGCTCGAAGGCATTACAAACCATGAACATAGTATCTTAAAATGAAGGAATCCACGATTGCTAAATACATCCCATAAGTACAAAGTATAGCATACGTTTCTCAAAATAATTACACATGACTGTGAATGACAAGCCTCAAAAGAAAAATACAGCATAAAGAAAGGAGTGGGAAACTATTAATACAAAATGCATACACCCTTTAGCTAGCCAACACTGAACATCGTAAGGCTGACAATGAAGGGAAGTAAACACGACAGCATCATCCAACTCCCTATCTCTATCTGAATCATTTTGCAAGTGATGCCCTTTGCGAAACATACGTCTGTAGCTGATGCATTACCCACAACCCTAGTAAGGTGACATGGAACATGCCACGTCTCGTCAATCAGCAAACTAAAGTCCACCTTGATGTGACAATGACTCTGATAGGGACATATCGAACAATCATGACTCCACTGAATTCTGCCTCTTGCAAATCCTAATTAATCTACTAACCTTTGCCTTGTCTGAAGACGACCCTAACCAGCTCAATACTAAAAGGTCCTGGATGTTGATGATTGTCCACCTACTCTTGCGAACATGATGCCATGATCATAGTAGTCAAATATAAACAATAAGCATGCAAGGGTAAGCTTACAAAATAAACATAATAAATACATTCAAGTAGTAATAACAATAGAATACAAAATATTCCACACCAAGAAGCATCTCAATAGCCAATTAAACACGTAAACTAATACATAAGATGACTGTTATGAATCATGAGACAGACTCAACTATAGGGAGATTTTCAACATTCAAGTGAGTAATTCAAACATGTCCTTTAATATGGTACAATAACAATAGAAGACCGCACAAATCTAAAGGATGACACATGCCATAAACCATTGTGGCAACACTAGTAACTAATCAATAAAGCAAACTAGTGGCATCATTAAGATAAATATATGTGAATAGTAACTCACCACGACTCAAGGTTTGTAATGATCTTGCCCCCCTATGGAATCACCTATCTACCTATCCCCAAGGTCCTATCTTGAGAAACCTCCACTAACCTTCCACACTAGGTTGAGGTCGTATCTTGAGCAACCTTAACTTATGTGCATGCTTATATACAGTAATAACTATGGACTCTATATACAAATGCATATACATTTCATAAATTTCATCAACAATCACAATTTCAATTTATTAAATTACTTAAACCATTCTAGTGAATCAGCAATATCAATTACAGAGGTCCTATCTTGAGCAACCTCTATCTGCAATAGGTTAAGGTCTTATCTTGAACAGCCCCAACTAAATTGAGGTCCTATGTTAAGCAACCCCAACTAAGCTAAGGTCCTATCTTGAGCAACCTCAACTTAAGCAAAGTGCTATATTGAGCAACTTACATTGAGCAAAAGTCCTATTTAAGTAACTTCTACTAACAATTGAGTCTTTTTTTTTTTTCTACATTTAACATTTTTCGTCTACGATGAATAATGTATGTTATTAAAGTTTTATGACAATTCTTATCATTCCACTTTTAATCTTACATATTTTAGTTAAGGTTAATTACCATTAATTATGTGTCCCTAAAACAAGGATATAAATATTTAATTCAATAAATTAGAATTAACTAAAATACTTTTTATTTTATTAAATCTAGTCAACATTTAAAATTATATAATAAATCCAAATACATTTATTGACTTAGAAATTTCATGTTAAGCTTCTACAATCATGTTATACTTTTATATATTTTATCAACATTTTATAAAATTATTTTGAGGTGAAACTATATTTTTATCCTTATACAAGAATATTTAACTAGAATAGGAATAAAATTTATGATAAATTCCAAAAATGCTTAAATCTGGAATTTCATATTAAATATCATTAAAATATATTATTTTTCAACTTAGAAAATAATTTTCTAAAGGCAAAATTTGAGATTTATTCTTCTTCACAATTTTCTTACAAAATAATATTATTTTGACTAGTTTCTTTCCAAATTTATTAAAAATACCAAATATAAAAATCTATTTTTCAACAATTTTGGTTCAAAATTAATAAATTGTTAATTTCAAAAATTAAAATTATAAAATACCCTATAAATAATTTCATTTAAATTTCTAGGTCAAAACTATGCAAGTTTAGCCTAGCTTTTGAACAATCTTTTTCTAAATTTATTATTAATTATCTTTAAGCTTTTAAATCAAGAAACCAGTCCCTAAACACTATAATATGGTTAAATAATGGTATTTTATTTTTATTTATATTTTCAACCTATCAAAATTATTAATTTATGGGTTAAACTTATGGATTTGTTCTTGAATCTTCATCTATTTATCCATGCTAAAGCTTCTACAACCAAAACAAAATCTTCACAACACTTGTAGTCCACGGTTTTAAGCTCTAAACAGCGAGGTCTTCATTAAATTTTATTAAGTATTTTAAAGCTTACAAATCTTGGTTAGTTTAAGTGCCTTATGGCTATATTTTCTTCCTAAACAACCAACAACTCATATATGATCCCATGGGTAGCAAAACAACATTTTTATGCTCCTAAATCAGTGAATAAATTCGACTACATAACATAAATTTTTGTGCAACATAATAGGCTCCAAATCATGCCAAACAAATTTTATTTTCCCGTACCACCATTCTATGAACTTAAATATTCATTTCAAGTCAAAGAAATCAACTAAATCACATTTTAAATAAATCATCTAGCAACTCATACATTTGAATAACTCACATTTTCATGGCTTAAATCAATTAAATAAAACATGAAAGAATATCTTAGAAAGGGTTTTAAAAATCTTCCCCCTTTCCTTCCATCCCTCCATTCTTTCCCACTCTGATTACTCACCCACATCTTCTCATATTATTCGTATTCACCTCACCCCCTTCTTCTTCACCCTCATGTCTCCCCACCTCTCAAATTCTTCTTCTTCCTACCCTTTTAATTGGTCCCTACTCCTCCATGTGAATTTACATTCCTTTTTTCTTCGACAATGTTAACTGCTTTTTTTTTTGCATGTTGTCAATTTGACGAAAACTAGTTTTCATTGTGTATCTAGTCTAGACACAATGAAAATTAGTTTCCGTTGTGTATCTTATCCAATTACACATCAAAATCTAGTTTTCGTTGTGTTCATGATTTTTATATGTAATTATTTATGTAGTTAACTCCTATTTATGTAATAAAGATACAATATGACACACACACGATTTGGTAGATATACTAGTAGGGTTGCTTCTAGGGCAAGTACATCCAAAGCTGAGTGTACACTACCCACTACTTAAGCTCATACAGAAAAGCAAAAATAATGCAACAAGAGGCAAAGGTAGTGATGCTTGGTGATGCACCACAAGGGTCGATTATCACTTTTGAGCCCTAGGTACAAGTTCGAGAGCCCCAAATACCAGCAATAAAGTCATGGGTTATTAGCCGTCCTTTTTCTAGGAGGTCCTAAAACCTTTCTGTGCTGAGGTCAGGACTGCCATGAGCCAAAGGTGGTCAGCCATAAGAGCAAGGTGTTAACCTTGCCTGAGCATAAGCAAGTGAAGGAATATGTGAAGAAGTTTCGGCTAGTGCCTATTCTACATGCATGCTACCTTATGATGGACAAAGAAGCCTTGTTTAATTTCGCAACAGGCATGTGACTACCTAATGCACCTGCTTAGGGTCACCTTCAAGAAAGCATACACTGACATAGATAGAGGAACACACGTGTTATTGACCTAGTTGCGAGGCTTAAATCATGCACACTTCCGGGCTAGGAATGTCGTCTTAGTAGCTAGTCTTTTCTACAACATTTGATTAGTTTAACTATTTTTCTTAACAAGAGTTTCACATGCACGGATGTGGCATACTTAGAGCTTTTTCATGATCTTGATAAATGCATGGAGTATGCATGGAGTGCATCATATCTCTATGATCAGCTCGATCAGGACAACAAGCATTAGATAAAGCAGTTTGAAGGATATATAACTCTCTTAATGGTACCAAATTTTTTTTCTTTGGCTTGTGCATTTTTGTTTTACAATAATTAATTATGTTAATGGTTTTACAGGCTTAGATCTTTAAGCACTGTTCGGCCATTTGCTTTTGCCAATGAGCCAAAGGATACACTAAGTGATCTGCCCATGCCTGTTGATGGGAGATTGTGAAGGGCTTCAATGACTTGTTCACCACCTAGATTATGATAGATGTGCTGTGGCCAGAAGAGGTCACCTAGATGCCTTACGGAGCCCATAAAGAGGAGCACTATAACATTCTAAGTTTTAACCCCTAGGAAGTAAACCTACCTAAATGTCTTGCACCCTGATTGAGGGCAAGTACTTGATGCCATAAGAGCTTGTACTATCGTGAGCAAGTGTAGATGCATACTCGTGTGCTTTTGCAAAGATGTTTATATATATATATATATATATATATATATATATATATATATATATATTACGCTAGTAATTTAGATTATGAGTTTTAATATGAGAAATCTTTTAAAATAAATCATTTTACAGTATATTATATAAGTCGTTATAAGGATTTTAAAATATGTTTTTCTAAAAAGAAGCATTTTGGTTCTGCATAAGAATTCTTAACTATAAACATATTGCTACAGGTACGTGAGTATGTATATATATAAGTTTTTAATATATTCAAATATCATTATGGCAACTATTTTAGGGGTTTAAATCTATATATATATATATTATCTCAACTGATTTATGAGTTTAAAACATATATAATAGCTTTTAAATATATTTCTTAAAGGTATATTTTGTTGCTATAAGTTTTTATTAATTGAGTTTTTATTAAATGAGCTTTTAGTTGTATTTCCCAATTTATAAATGTATGTTAAGTGTTTTATTATAACTTAGTTTTATAAATGGCATACATTTACGTTTAAAACCAAAACCTCTATATGGTTATGGTTAGTGGAATTATTCTCTAGCTATCTTGTAAGGAATTTGACACATTTATGACTCCTAACAACTAAAGTAAAAACCTAATGCACACTCAAAACTATAAAATGGCTACCAAGAGATTAATCTATCAATCTCTTAAGAACCCAAAACCACCTAATAAACCATATATCAACCTACATAAAATAAAGTTTTGAAACCCAAACCCACTTACACTAAAATACTACCCAACTGCTCCTATAACTAAGTAAACCTGCCCTTCCTTCATTTTCAAACTCGAGCCCCCTTCTTCTACAAGTATCGCCCCCCTACACTCTCCTTCTCACTTTACCCCTTCCTTGCTCTAACCTTTCCTCTCTCTCTTTCTCTCTATCCCTTTCGCTCTTGGCCCATCCTCCCTACACCTTCTCTTGCATCACACCAACCCTTCATTGCCTCAAAACCTTCCCTTTAGTCTTTCTTCCCTTCCCCCAACCTTCATAGCCACGAGCCTCCCTTTCCTTGTGAAGCCACCTCCAAGCCAAACCACCACCCAAACCCATCGACATCGTGTGCAACTACCAACCACCTTCACTACGTCACCCCCACGGATTCAAGCCAACCATTACGAGCACCACCAAGCCAACCTGAGGTACTTGCATGCAAGCACCTCGCCCCCCCCCCCCCAAGCCAACCAAGATCACTTCACCACCACCATGTCACCTTGCATCACCATCTTTTTGACAAGCACCACGAACATGACAAAATTCGCCACCACTTCCAACTTGAGGTACCCCAAACCACTTTACATGTGAGGTTTCCTCATCTCCTCTAGCAAATCGAGTTGGTCTCTACCCTTGGGAAGTGCCTAGAACCCGTCTACGAAGTCTCGATAGCATCAAATTTAGCCATTCGCAAACTGTGGCAAGCCATCACAAGTGCACCTCTTTTTGCTCCTTGGGCTCATCTTGATGGATTTGCATGTGAAGCCCACGACCCTTTCATCCCACATGCAACCTAGTTTCTGTGTAGTACTCACCGCCTCTTTGTTTTGATAGGTCATGATCATCGATGTGACATTCATTCCTATTAAACATAACCCATGTTTGTTTAGTTAATTATTTAGTCATTAAATGCTTGATTAACAAAAATGCAGGAAAATTTTTCACATTTCATTTTATGTGTGATCGTTTTACAACACTCCTTAAAGTAGATAAATTGCAAACTAAACAAAATTTGAAAAATGGTAGTAAAGATAAGAAAATAAGACATTATATAATCGTCATCAAAACAGAACACATCTAGGTTTTTAAAGTACAAATAAAGCTAAATACATCGAGAACTGAAATACAGCTAAAATCCTAAAGTATAGGGAAATCCAAAACGTACATCAAAAAACACTGGCCATACCAACTACGTACATACAAAATATCCTAAGTCAAAGTGGTGCCTATAGATCTACTCCTAGTCCTTGTATACAAAAGAAGCCCAACCCTTACTATCACTCGTCATCGATCCAAGTCACCTTGTAGTTGCTTGAGTCTAAATGATGAGCCTGTCCATTGGGCAACCCCTAAAGGGACCTAGCACCAAATGGAGTTGTTGAAGGCGATGAGTACTAGCCACTAGCTATACCCACTTGGTATTCTACCATTGGCGAATCTACAGATGACTCATCTAAGATGAACTCCATAGGAGATCCTTTAAGGTCCTCAAGCATGGGCTATGCGTTAGGAAGTAGATCTATAGGTGGCTACTCGGTGGACGGTGCAAAGGTTACATAGGGGGGCCACAAACGGTATGGCAGGATCCACTAGTGGTGTCGGCAGGTGTGGGAGGAACATACTCAAAATCATGCAACAGTGAAGAAGAGATAGAAATCGGAAAGGTCCATGTCATAGGAGACATATGCACTCCAGGATAAGGGATAAAAAGGTGATCCTAAAAGACCTCGAAAGGTCAAGTAATCAGTCACCTTGTCATAAAACCATATCCTCACATCATCATAGTCATTGTGCATGTTGAGCAAGATTAAGAACACAACCTTCAAGTATCAATTACGAACAGTCATGCCTTAAGAAGATAAATAGAGGAGTGAGGTGATTTTGTTTTTAAAATCACTTCCACTTAGATGGCAAGGCATATTACCATCACACACAGATAAAACACAATTGACAATAAAGAAAAGGGGAACTTAAGGTTTGTCTAAGTTATAGAAACTATCCTTGACACTCTATGGATCCATACATCCCATTGATAAGTAATGGTTCTCAACAGAATCAGGAAGTGACTAGGAGTACATATACCTCTCTCAATATCATCAACATGGTATAATCCTTATTATCATTGAGAAATAGAGCAATGGCTCAAGACATTCATCATCTACCTAGAGGTATACTCTTGCACCAATCTTAGAATGCTGAACAGTTGTCAGGGTTATCAAGCTTAGTCAAGTAAATATCTCGACTCAAGAGTACTACCTTGGTCATTGGGACATTCACTATTCAACACCTTACCCTGAGACCTTTGCAAGTGAGTCCCTACCTTTCATTCCTTAGCATATCAATCTGTAACTTCCCATGCAGGATGTCATGCCACTGAATATCCCCAGCATTACTTGTACTTTATTTATAATCATTGTCCTTAACACTCATAATCTGAATAGAGATTTCCTTGGTCTCATTACATATGAGCACTAGTATCTCCGCCTCTTAATGCAGAGGTTGAGTTTAATCACTGTATAATTTATAGGGATTATAAAAAGCTAAGTATACATTTAAGAAATTAAAAGAACAAAAGGAAAATTAGCAATCAAACTTTGATTTGTCTTAAGCACCTTAAGTACCAAATTTAAGGGTTAAACTTACCTAGAGAAATCATAAATTAGCCACTAATAATTTAGACTTGATTATTTAAATATTTAACCTAAGTAGAGACTTAAGTACTTAATGAACAATTCAACTAGTTAATTAAGATTTAGTATGTAATTAACCTTACATTTTAGGGATCGAATTGTCTAAGGTCCTAAATGCCATCATTAATTCATTTTATTAAATTAACTTTGGTAGTTAGCCATGATTCAAAAAGAACTTAGTTAGACTAAGTTATTTGTAACTTGCACCAAGAAAATAAACTCTTAAAAAATGATTTATGAGGACTCTTTTTAATTGGATAAAACATAATGTCATATTTCTTTAAGGAAAAATATTTCTTTCTAGTTTCCAAATCATTAAGGATCATCTGAAGCAAAAATCTACAAAAATAGATACAAAAATAACAAAATATAGAGGTCAAAAGACCTTACTAAAGAAGTAATAGCACTTTTTTGTTCTTTTTATGTCTCATATCAAACTTTCAGCAACCAAGCCAATTATTTTTAGAAAATACATTAAAAATATTTTTCAAAAAGTCCAAGAACTCCAAAAACCAAGGTCTATATGATTTATAGTGGTTTTTCAAAATTTATAGTTGTCAAAAGGTTTTACTTGTCAGAAATGTGCATCACTTCTAGATTCTAAAATTTGTTAAAAATAGTAAATGAATGTGAACATAAGCAAATTATACATCTTTGTAAAGCTTGGCGAATCTACTTTCTATTTGTTCTAAGAGTCTTGGTTAACATCAAATAAAACTTTCAAAAATTGCTTTTTCATGCACACTGCCAGTTACTATTTTTAGAAAAGTAACTTTGAGTTTTAAAAAGTGTAACTTCATCATGTCTCAACTTTGTCAAATGCTTCTTATGCCCACCTCGAAGAGGATTTTGTCTAGTTTTCAAAAGCAAGCACTAAAAATATATTGAGTGCAACTCGAAATATTATAAAAATAGTAAATAGTGCTCAAGCAGGAAACGAAAACAATTGACTAGAACTTAAATACTCCTTCATAAAAACCATTCTTGTCATCAAGTTATGAACTTTAAATGGCTAAAACAAAATTTAGAGACTCTTAGGTACATCAAAAGCTAAAATAATCAAGATCACGCTTCACTAAAACATGGCCCATTGGAGAGAAAAAATACACCAACACTTGGTGTCAGTAGGGCTTAGGTTCAATTTTAAAGCCCTTTCAAGTTCTTATTGTTCTAAAGTCCTTTGTTGATGGCTAAAGCTTCAAGGTTGTCTTAAGAAAATGGCTATCTTTTGAGTCTGCTTTGGAATGACTTAATCAAGGGTTCAAGAAGGTCCATAGTTCAAAAAAGTCTTTCCTTTTCAGCTTATCATTTTGTGTAAGAAGAAAAATTGCAAGTTTTTAACCTTAGTCATGGATTTTAAGGTTTAGCCTTTACCATTTTATGTTAAGTTTTCCAAACATACCAACATTTTAAAGTTAATAACAACGTTTAAAATAAGCATTCAAGCCATAAACTCATATTAGGGCAGCAAGATAAAAGAGAGGAAAACACATAAATAAGTGGTAACAACAACAACAAGGAGCTATAAGTAGAGGTAGTAGTAAAGCAAGGAACAACTAAGGGTTTTGGGGTAAAACCCACCCAAAACCATTTACATGAAATAAATAAAGCAAGAACAACCCCCACTCCTCTATACCTCGCGTGAGCTAGGAGAAGAGAAGGAAAAATGAGTGCTTAAAGCTTCTTGTTGGTAGTGTGTGGTGGTGGCCTTGAAGGAGGTTGAAGAAGGAAGGACCTAGGTTGTCCATTCATGTAGAAATAAGGAAGAAAGTGAAAAAATCTGTCCATTATGTAGTCTTTTATAGAGGAAGGATAGGTTGTCTAGAAAGGGGGCAAAAATATTTACTTTTCTCTTTTTCTTTTTGCATTTGCTTTTTAATCATGTGATAAAATTTAAGAGAGTAGGTACTGCAAAGTAAGGCTATGCATGCCATGTCTCTGCTCTTCCAAGTCTTTGTGTTTTGTTTTCTCTATAGACGAATCAACTAATTATGATAAAAATGACTTAAACTTTAGTATTTTAATTTTTATAGTAAATGAATGAATTTTTCTCTGAAACTTTGTGAGCACCTTATATAATAATTTCCAGAATTTAAAATTAATTTTTAATAATTTATTTCAAAATTTTAGGTATTTAGTTGCTATTTTTGAGTTAAAAATCATAGAAATTTTATTTTAACTCAGAAAATTCCAAAATTTTAATGAAAATTATAAAATTAAATATATAACCAAAAAATGAATTGAAAATATATATTTTGTCTCTCCTATATGTTAAGCCTGTATTGGCTATATTTTTAATAGATAATGAACTGATAGTTTAGTCATTTTTCATAGGAATCTCAGAAAATTTCTAAAAAATTTCCAAAATTATGTTTTAATATATATGAAACTGTTTCTAAGATCAAAATAAAAATTTACATTCATTTATACATTTTCCTCATGTTAGCCCTCAGTGTAGGGGAATTGAGGATAACTTCTAGTTTCTTATTCTCAGGTTTATCAGAGACAATTTCACATATATTAAGAAATTAAATGTGGTACTAACACAAGGGTGTTGCAACTCCTCCCTCCTTTTAAGAATTTTGTCCCGAAATTCACTTATTAAGAAACAAATGAAGATACTACTCTTGTATCTTACTTTCTAACTCCTAGGTAGCATCACCATCATCATTCTAGCTCTAAACAACCTTTACTAGAGGTATTTCTTTATCTCGAAGCTACTTCATCCTTTGATCTTCTATTCTTACTTGGGATACGTCATAAGTAAGATTTCCCCTTATCTGTACTATATCAAGTTTAATGACATGTGAAGAATTAGGGATATACTTACAAAGTTAAGAAACATGAAAAACATTATGGAGGTTGGAAAGATCAAGTGACAAGGCTATCTGGTATATAGTAGAACCAATCTTTTTGAGGATTTAGTAAGGACCAATGAATTTAGGAGAAAGTTTTTGAGACTTAAGTGCTGTGCCAACTCTATTTATAGATGTAACTTTCAGGAATACATAATCCCCTTCTTGAAACTCAAGGGATTTTCTTCTTTTATTGTGGTAACTCTTTTGCCTATCTTGAGACACTTTCATCTTTTCCCAAATCATCTTAACCTTTTCTGTGGCTCTTGTAACATCTCAAGCCCAACAATTAGGGATTGTCTGGCTTCGTACCACTAAAGCGGAGTCCTACACTTTCTCCCATGTAGAGCTTCATAAGGAGGCATCTTAGTGCTAGAATGAATGGAAACTATTGTTGTAGGTAAACTCGATCAGTGGTAAGAATTGATCCCAGCTACCCTTCCATTCTAAGACACAGGTTCTTAGTAAATCCTCTAAGGATTAGATATTCCTTTCAGACTGCCCATCAGTTTGAGGATGATAAACTGAGCTAAGTCTCAATTTGGTTCCTAAGGCTTACTGTAGGCTTTCCCAAAACCTGGAAGTGAAGTAAGATCGCTATCAGAGACTATGCTATAGGGTACTCCATGTAGCCTAATGACCTCTCTGATGTATAACTGTGTCAGCTTTTCTACATAATATTTGATGTTAATAGGCAGAAAATGAGTAGACTTCATCAATCTATCTACTAATGCTTATATAACATCATGACTTGAAGGTGTCCTAAGGAAATTAGTTACAAAATCCAACAATATGTTGTCCCACTTCCACTTAGGGATGTTTACAGGCTGTAACTCTCTAGAATGTTTCTGATGTTCCACCTTAGCCTTTTGACAGACTAAGCAAGATGCAACGAATTTCGCCACAACTTTCTTCATTCCAGGCCACTAGAAAAACTTCTTCAAATCTTGATACATCTTAATGGAGCCTAGATGAATACTCAATTTGCTCTTGAAGGCCTCTTCCAAAATCATTTTCCATAACTCTTCATCTTTTGGCACATAGATCCTTCCTTAGAATTTGATGACCCTATTTGGATCCTGATCAAATCCCAATTCTTTTTCTTTAGTTCTTGCTTTTAATCTTTTTCAAAAATATTGATCAGTGCTTTGGGCTTCTTGAATTTTTTCTAGGAACTCACTAGATACTTGGAGCATCCCAAAATAAATACTCCTTGGCTTCACTTCCATAGTCAATCCAAAGTCTTTGAATTTCTCTATTAGTTCTATGTCCTTCACCATCATCATTGAGGGATGTAAGGATTTTCAACTTAGAGTGTTAGCTACGACATTTGCCTTACCAGGGTGGTAATGTAATTCAAAGTTGTAATCCTTCAAAATCTAAACACTTCGAACCTGGCACCAAAAAGATAATGCCTCCAAGTATTTAAGGAAAACAACATGGCAACCAATTCCAAGTCATGAGTTGGATAATTGACCTCATGCGATCTTAATTACCTTAAAGCATAAGCTACGACCTTCCTTCCTTGCATCATCACACATTCTAATCCTTACTTAAATGAATCGTAATAAACTTCAAATTTCTCAATAGGGTTTTGCACGATTAGCATAAGTGCCAAGTCTTACCTAAGGCTATAAGAAGTTATATGTTTCAAATTGTGTTAATGGTATGGATTAGAGCTGCTGGACAGTAGACGTTCTATCTTCCTCTAGCTCATGTGAGTTGCATTGTGAGAGTTAAGTTAAACCTTTTAATGGGCATGTAGCACTAGACGTCTTTTTTCCAACCTCTATGGTTTGGAAATTTTTAGAGCTTTGTAGAATATTTTGCGAATATTCTTGTTAGGCATGTTAAATCTATTCTTGAGCAAGATAACTTGAGTGTTGCTTATGGTTCTTAACCATTTGTGAAGTACTGTGATGAAGTCTATGAATGAAAATCATTTCCCTACTTTCCTGCACCCTAAAGGTGGATGGAATTGGCCTTGCTTATGTGTAAGTCCATGTATAAGCATAGGACAAATGAAAGAGTTGAGTGAGTTGTGAAGAGATTCCAACAATCTCTCTTTGCATAAGGCTTAAGTTAATGTTAAAACTGATGTTGATGTGAGAGGAGTTAGCCAAAACCAATTGGTAGGCCTTTAACCTTATGTATTAGTTTTCAAATGAAAGTGATGCTATCTCAATTAGAGGTTTGTGAGAGTTGTGGAAATGTTATGATGTTATGTGTTAATGGGTTCCTTGTTGGGTAACTTATGGTTTATTTTTATTTGCTTGCATGTGTACTTGAGTTATTTAGTGATGCCTGTCTGTGTTGTTATGAGATTGATGCACGATGTAGTTATAAAAGGTTAAATGATGATGTGATGTGATCTGTTCTGTTTGCACTCCAATAAGGGAGGTATATACTGTATAGCATTACTGTGATATCTATGATATGTATATGTACATGTTGAGTGTTAGACATAATGAATGTATTGCTACAACGTGTTTATATATGACTAGGAGTTACTTGATGACAATGTTGAAATGAGAAAAAGCGCACAAGAAGGGGGGGTTGAACTGTGCGTTTAAAAAACTTTTCGAAAAAGGTAGATCAGTCTAAACAAAACGTTTTTAAGCGTAGGGATAGAGAGAAGAAAACACAAAAAGCTTTATACTGGTTCACTCAACCTGAGCTACGTCCAGTCCCTTCACCCAGAAGGTTTCTACTAACCAATCTTTGGTTACAAGTATTGTTCGTGGCCTCTTCAGGCTTTACAACGCAATCTACCCAGATTGCTTAACCCAAGTATTCTTTTTACACTAAGCCTCTCCAGGCTTTCACAATGCTCAAAAATATTTTTAAGGAAATATCGACTCACGTAGTGAGGATTTTAAAACTTAGACTCAGGATCACTTTGAGAATTATTACAAACAAAATGACTATCGTCCACTGGACGTTCTTGACAGAATATCACAGAAGAAAGTATATGTTGTTGTTTTAAACAAAAATCCACCTATCTCGGTTCTCTATTTTGCTTTTTGTTGATGCGCGTATATATACAATCTTCAGGAAAGAGATCCATTACAGATATCTTGTCTCTTCACGTGATGAGGCGCATGCAGACTATCTTTTCAGAAAAGTCAGGCGTGGCAGTTGAAAACTTGCACTACAATAGAAGTTTCAGGGCTGCGCTGACAGTCTGTTCTTCTGAACTTTCTTCATCTGTCTTGTCGGCTTGATAAGTTGACTTACTTTACCCATTCTGCTGTGCTTTTGTACTGACTTGATGTTGATGTTGATGTTTCAAATCGTTTTGAACGTTAGCTCATTGGAGTGGTACTGTGTAGGTTTCAAGGCGGATAGACATGATTGATGTTCATAATGAAAAACTCAGTCGTTTGAATATATGAATACTGGAGATTTAGACAATTGCCTTCGGTCTGTACATCTGGATGGTCTTTGATCGCGTCTTACTAGATGGTCTTCAAAGTGTCTACTGGACGGTCATTGTTGCATCAGCTGGACGGTCCTTCTTGGCGAGTCTTCGTCTTTCGCTGTGATAGGGTTAGTTTATACACACAAATATAAACATTAATAAGCTTTGTTATCTTCAAAACATTGAGGGTTTAGACGCTTCTACATCTTTGGTTCCAACAAATGTATATGAGGATGTTGTAGTTTCTTTCCCTGTGGCAGAGACATCATGTTGAATGTAGCCCAATTGGTTTTACCCAATGACATAATATGAGAATAATGATAAAAAAAACACCTGAGGATGATGAAGGAGATTGTATATTTTATGAGGTATAGACTAGATGGGTCTTTGAATATACGGAATGCCAATTTTGGCTATAATTGAGATTTGAGTTTTGTTGGAGGAGTTTTGAGTGAGAAAGCCTTTTTTATGATGGATATGTTTGATGAGATGAGTTATAGCTAAATGCTTTCCTCACCCAACTATTTGTTTAAAAAATGTTTATTTCTAATGCTTTCCTTTAAAACTTACTATATTTTTGTGTTAAAGCACGGGACTAAAGAGGTTGATACCTAGACTTAAGCATGAAGTCCAAGCATCCCTAGTGGTTTCTATTGTTTGAGTTTTTTGATGACATTCTTTTGAAGAAATTTTAAGTATTTGAGTTTTCCTTGAGTCGCCTATAGTAGCCAAGGGAGTTATTAATGGTTTCTAAAACCTTTTTGAGAATAGGATATATTTTAAAATGAGGATGGAGTTTAGGGTTAAGGAAAGTGAGTTTTAAGGAGTTTATAGGCTTTTCTATTTAAAAATTCGTCTTCACTCCTCTCATCCCAGCATAAGTAATGGAAAGACGTAATAACATTCATCATGCATCATGAATACACATGAGGTTGCTATCCTTCGGGGAGCATGAATCCTATATGGATTCTTAAAGCCAATGAGGGCAAAATGCCTTGTACTCAGGTGTAGGCGAATAGGGACCTATATTGAGGTAGTCTCACAATAAGTTGAGATGAATATTGCAGTAGTCTCATAATGAGTTGAGATGAATATTGCAGTAGTCTCATAATGAGTTGAGACGAATTTGAGGAACACCCAAAGTGTAAAATGCTTGGTATGAGGTGTATGGCGCCAAATTATGGTTACGAGTACTCGCATGCATCATGAGCACTAATGAAAGAGTAGATATGATTGACTAGCGAACATGCATAGCATGCATTTGATTGAATGACCTATGAGGTTTAATATGTTGTGAATGTGCTTGTAATGTTATACTCCATTAGGTGAATACTTGATAAGTATATGTGTACCCCTTGTTAATATTAATTACAATCCTTATTTATTTAGCTATTTAATTTTATTATTAAGTTTGAGTTAATAAAAATGCTAGTAAAATATTTTTCGCTTTTTATTATAGAAAAATTCTGAACTTAAAAGAATTTGGAAATGGTAGTAAAAGATAGAAGACAAAGTCTGTGTGTGTGTGTGTAAGTAACACATGTTAGCCATGAAAGAAAACAACTAAATACAGAGAGATACAAAGTACATCAAAAAATAGACACTACCTAACTCAATATATACATAAAAAAAGATCTATACTAGCAATATTAGTCTACCCCATCACTTATACAAAAGAAAAATATTATAAACTAGTTCTACGGGTCCTTATTTATAGGAGTACCTTCTAACTTGTCTTCAACATCATTAGGCGTTGCCACCATCTTCAAAAATCGTGATCAATCGTACACGAAAGAAAAACAATGGAGTGAAGTGATTTGTTCTAAAATCACTTTCATATACATGGTAGGAATTCTACCATAAAATACAGATAAAACACAGTTAACAATAGAGCGAAACCTAGGGTTTATTCTAAGTTATACTATGTTATCCTTGACTAAGTATGTGTTCGTACTTCTCATTAATGAGTAATAGTTCTCAACAAAACTGGGAAGTGACTGGGAGTACATATACCTCTTATCATCATCACATGGTACAGTCTTCATCACCATTAAGGAATAGGGCAACAACTCAGGATAACACAATCCACGTAGAAATATACTTTCACACTAACCCTAGAATATTCAATAGGTGTTAGGGTTATCAAGCTTAATTAGGCAAATATCGCAACTTATAGATGCTAGTCTAGCCATTAGGGACCTTCACCATTCCAAGCCTACCCCTAAGACCTTCACAAGTAGGTCTCTTCTTTTCATTCTTCAGTGTACCAAACTGTAGCTTCTCGACCAAAATGACATGCCACTGCATGTCTCTTGCTTTACTTTACTCACTAACTTATCAATTTCTAACTTCCCAATTAAAAGTTTTCCTTGGTCTCATCTAATTTAAGTACCAATATAATCAATAATTCTGCCTTATAATACAGTTTCTGCCTTATAATACAAAAATTGCATAATGATAATTTAGACAATCCATAAATCAGAATCAAAATTTTAACAAAATAACAACTTTAATAATCGTAATTTTATCACTAAAAATTCAGCAAAATAACAACTTAACAATCATATTTTAATTATCTAAATTTGAGCAAAATAACTAAATTTGAGCATAATAACAACTTAATAATTATAATTTAATTATCTAAATTTGGGCAAAATAATAACTTAGTAATTATAATTTAATTTTTTAAATTTGGACAGAATAACAACTTAAAAATTAAAATTTAACGTTAAATATTATAACAATATAAAGAGAACTTACTAAACTTTTTGCATTTGAAAGGTTTAGGAGAAAACCTTTCCTACCAATATGTAAAATGACCATAATTTAGAACCAATCTCACTCTCCTATTACCTAAAAGGTAGTTAATGAAGAGGAGAAAAGTTGATGGCAATGTTGGTTCCAAGTTCTTAGGAAGATAATTTACTTGTTGATGAAAACTAGTAAAATTTTAGCATAAAAATTTTTTTAGAGAAAGAAACACTTCTATATATTTTGGCCAGCTATGGAGGAAGAGGATGATGAAAATTTGTCCCAAAGACATGGCTACTTATAGAGGAAGAGGAGGGCTTAGGCATCCATTTAGTGACATAATGCATTATGTCATAATTTAGGTATTTTTATTTATTTTTAATTTAATTATAGGACAAATAATCAAAATAGGAGATGAGTCACCTAAGAATAGGTTGGACGTGCAGCATAGTCAGTTGTCCCAATATATCTATGTTTATTTTTTCTGCTACTAAATCGACCAGTATCAATAAAATTACCTAAACATGAATAAATTAGTTTTTAATATCAAATTAATGTGAAACCTAACACACATTTTATTTTATATCAAAAATTAATTAATAATTAATTTTTTTTGTTCATTTTTATTAATTTTTTTCAAATATTTATTTATTTATTTTGTATTTTTGAGTTAAAAATTTATATTAAATTCATCTTAATTCAATAAATACCAAATTTTTATGAAAATTCTAAAATTAAATATTTTACCTAAAATAAATTGAGATTATTATTTTTATCATTTCTGGATGTCAAACCAATACTAGTTTGGTTTATCACACACCAAAGGCATTTTGGTTATTTTACACATGAATTCTAAAAAATTTTCAAAATTATATTTTAATATATATGACATGATTTCAAGCTCAAATTGACATTTTATTGTTAATGAATCTTTCTCTCGTGCTAGTTTTTAATATTGAGAAATAAGAGCAAAATTGTTATTTTCTAATTTCTCTGGGTCCTATCTTAGAGAAATTATTAAAAATTACAATTAGATAGATCTCAATATTCTGAACACAACAATGGGAACAAAATTTTTAAATTTCTTCTCAATTTTTCAGAAATAAATCATCAAATATTAGGAAAATAGTTGAAAAATTAAAGTAGTGATGTTACAATATAATTGCTGATGATTATACATGTTATGCACTGTGAGTTATATGCTTGTTGTTTATGATGGAGAATTAAAATATGAGACTACGTTGTGCTAGCATGTGTTTAATATTTTTGCTTATGATAAGTATGATGTAGTTGTAGTGCTGCCCAAGTTGACTTATATTGTGCATGTATTTGTGAGTTATGCTAATGAGGTGGCATACCTTTGAGTTGCTATGATTGTATATGTGTCTATATGGGTCCTTGCCAATGGGTGGCATACCCTTGAGCTTATATGCTATTTTGTTGTGTTGTCTCTGTCTGTTATCTCACCCCTTTACATTTGTTTTGTTTCTTGGCTGTGGCCTTACTTATCACCAAGCAGTTGATGTATGGATGGAGCTAAATGTGGATTGCACTCGGTGAAGGCAAATGGACTGAGCATGGTGAGCAACTAGACAAGCAGAAGTACCAAAGTGTTTTCTTTAGACGAGTCACCTTCTGGTAAAGGTATTTAGATAATGCAAACCCTAGTCAGGCCATGCCTATAGTGCAAGATGTGCACTTATCCATGCTAGTGGACAAGCGACCGTACCAATTCAAGGCCCCTACTCCCTCCTCCTCCATTACCTCGACAACTTCTACCTTGAGGGAGCTAATGCCTCGAGAGTAGAAGAGAGTAGCAATGGTCCCCGCAGGAGACCATGGTCATGATAGGCAACAAGGCCTTCTAGCCATTAGGTCAGTGGGCGATAGGTCTCGTATGACTGCCAAGAAGGTAGCACCATTATGTATGACTACCTTCTCGTGGACAATTGGGTCCTCGAGAGCCCCACAGGATACCATAGAGATTGCAACCTAAGCGGGCGAAGATAGGAATGGTAGTAGAGACGGTGAGGATTCCCCTAGTAAATCCCCAAATGGCAGTGACCCTAGTCAGTCATACCATGTTGGGCAGGGTGGTTACACCCCAAGCCAGTAGGGCTACACTTGGAGAAAGTCTCCATTGTCCGTGGGTCTTGTGAGTGTTGATGTGTAGTTTGGCATTAGGAGTTTTTTAATTTCTTTTGGAGGATTGTACCTTACTTTATGACTCTTTTTGTTTGGTTGTAAACTTGTACATTTATTTATTTCTTTAACGTATGCACGAAACTTTTCATTTTGATATTTATATTTTATGTTTTTCCCAATCTCAATACCTCGTATACATTAGTATCATGATGTAAAGGAGCACCCTCAATAAAGTTTATATTTTATGCTTTTGATTTCAAAGTTGTATTCACCTATTGTTCAGGCTTGTTTGTATATTTTAATGTAATTATATATAAACCTTTTATCAAGTACCTGAGGACACGATCACCCTAAGTGACCATTTTCTTTTATTTTCTTTTAATAAGGTTTACATGAAAAGAGAAAATTTACTTGAGTTTTTACCGATGTTAATTAAAAGAGGTGTTATTTTCTTTTTAAAAAGTGAATGAAAATTAGTAATCCTAATCCCAACTAGCTAGGTTCCCATAAAAACCCATTCTAAGACATCTCATACTTCTCAAGCTTTATCAGATTGGGCCAATTGTTGCCATCTATCGCAGAAGATGCCACGACAAATTGGCCATGTACAAGAGATTCCTCATTCACCACACAACATTAATACTGATGTACCTCATGTTGAAGAATATGATTGGAGGCTTATTCAATATCTTAATCCCACTCTTGACAATGCCACTAGAGATGTACGTGTGGGTGCGACTGTAACGACCAGCTATTGCTAATGTCAACTTAACAAAGTTTTTTTAAAATATTTAATTTTTAAGTAAAACACATTTTTAATTTGTTTATGAAAACACGTGTAAGTTTTTAAAGTCAGAAAATAAATCATGTCCAACAAATAATTTCATTCACTATTAAACAATAATTAGATTTATGTACAATATCTAATCATAAACTTAACATAAATAAGTACATGAAACATTACCTAAAATGTCATCTCGATATGTGTGTGTGTGTGTATGTATGTATATATATACATATATATCAAGACAATAATCATCATAATCTCATAACAACCCATAACTCCCTAATGTTAGTTGTAACTAAAACACTACTTAGAATAATATTAATACTAAGTACAAATCTTCAAAGTCTTCGAGTAGAATCTATCTTCATCGAAAGGGGTTTCTCGTACAAAGGATTTTCATCTAGGATCTTAAGCACCTCCAAGCCATTTACTTCCGTGAACGCAAACATCACGTTCATTACAATCATATACACACAGATACACATATAAGATATACTTAACAAATTTTTACAAATAGAAAAATATAATATTTGCATACATTTTCTAATGGTCATTGGAAATCAATTAAGCATATTCAAAAAAGTAACAAGTAAAAATATACAACAACTCGCATAACATCACATCAACTAATCATGTTCCAAGATCATGTGAATTTACTCATGCAATGTGTGCAAACACAACTCTATGGAGATTTCAACAACTTGAACAATCGGCCACATATGTCCCTTAAACATGGTAAAATTAATAAATACCACCCCATAGGGCAAAAAGACGGCGCATGCCTAAAACCATTAGGGCGACATCAATATTGATCTCATAGTAACTATTGCTTCATCAAGATATACATATGTGGATGGTCGCCATCACGACTAGTAGTTTGTAAGAGCTCTGACCTCATGTGGATTCCGCCCATCCGTATATCCTCAAATATACCAATGGCACCTCCACTAGCTTTCCCAATGTTTGTCTTGCATTCCTCAACAACTCATGCAAAAATGCATGTTAATCAACGACATTCAATTACCAAAACAATTGACTTAACAATCTCACCACTTAGTTTCCCTTTATGCGGATTACACATATTCCAATATGCTTGCCATCTTTTTTGACTTAGGCCTTCTGTGAGGTACTAAGCAAAACGTCATCTTAGACTTAAGGTGTAACATTTATGAAATCTACCATTTGCTTTTAGGCTTAATTAACTAATTTAACACTAATGGAAATTCACACCACTTAAATATTTTAGATATAACAAAACAATTTTATTTTCGTCCTTAATTTCAAAATTTTATTAATAATTAAAAAGATGAGTAAATTTCTCAAATACCCTTATTTTCTTCAAGAGGTCGTTAATTAAAATAAATTTTAAAATAATTGATTTCAAGCTTAGAAATTATTTTAATTCAATTAGGAATTTCTCTAGAATTTTTAAAAAATCATTTCTAAGCAAAATTATGAAATTTGCTTGTAAATCATTTAGAAAAAGGGATAACTTTGATGCTGAAAACTTCCCTATTGTAGGATCAAATTTGGATGCAAAATTGAAACCTTAAATTATTTTTGTTAAAAACAATTTTTATGCCATGTTAAAGGTCCAAAAGTCTATTTTATAAAATGTAATGCCTAGCCGCTTTTAGGATCGAAAACTATCCCCACAAACTAACAAAAGACTTTTCAGCATACTTTGTCGTCTCTCACACACTTCTTGCGAAACTTCCCAAGAGGTCACCTGTCCCAGAATTGCTCCAAGTTAAGCACGCTTAACTGTGAAGTTCTTAAGTGATAAGCTATCGAAAAGTAAATGCATCTTGTTCTTATAGGTAGTGCTTATTAATTCCTTTAAGCTATCCTCAACTGTATAGTTCCATACCTGCACAACCCCTGGATCCCTCTCTTTCTAGTGTGTATTTGATTCATTCATGTGTCCCTCCCGCTAGAAGCCTGCTAGGGCCCACTCCTTGTCCGTGCCTTATCTCTTTTGCATCGGCAGTCACTCCTTGCCTTCGTCATCACCCAGGATGTTACATGTAAAATTTTTCCACTTTTAAAAAAAAATTCAAACTTGACAGAATTTGGAAATGGTAGTAAAAGATGAAAGATAAGACTGTATATACATATATATCATAAAACTGTACATCATGGTTTGATAACATAGAAAAAGAAAAAATACATCAAAAGATCCTATATAGAGTAGTGTTCATTTACCCTATCCCTCATACAAAAAGAAAAATACTATAGGTCTTTAGGTCCTCCATCCTTGAGATGTCCTCTAACTCGTACCCAGCATCACAGGGTGTTAATGTCGTCTTCCATAATCACGATCTATCATACATAGAAGAAAATAATGGAGTGAGGTGTTTTGTTCTAAAATCACTTTTACATGTATGGTAGGAAAACTACCATAAAACAAAGATAAATCACAACTGACAACAAAAGGGATCCTAAGGTCATTCTAAGTTGTATTAGACTACCTTTGACTAGGTATGGATCCAAACTTTCTATTAGTGGGTAATAGTTCTCAACAAAACCTAGGAAGTGACTAAAAGTACATATACTTCTCTCAACATCATTATGTGGCACAATCCTCATTATCATTGAGGGAAATAACAGTCAAGATATCCATTTATAGATGTATACTCTCAAACCAATCCTGGAATGCTGAGCAATTGTCGGGGTTATCGAATTTGTCCAAGCGAATATCCCGGCTCAAAAGTGCTACCCTGGCCAATGGGACCTTCACCACTTGATGCCTACCCCCAAGACCTTCGCAAGTAGGTTCGTGCCTTTTATTACTAAACGTACCAAACTATGGCTTCCCTGGTAGGGTACCATGCCACTGTATATCACTTACTTTGCATTGCTTACTAAACTATCAATTTCTAACTTCTCAAGCAAAGGTTTTCCTGGTCTCATTTAATTTGAGTACTAGTACAATCAACATTTTTGCCTTATTTTGCAAAAATTACATAATACCAAAATTTTAATAGAATAACAATTTAGTAATCAAATAAAATTTTAGCAGAATAACGACATAGTAATTATAATTTAATTACTAAAATTTTGGCAAAATAACAACTAAATACATTTTAATGTTCTAAATTTTAGCAGAGTAACAAGTTAGTAAATGGATTTTAATTTTCTAAAATTGAACAGAGTAACAGCTTAGCAAGTATAATTTAACAATTTAAATTTGAGCAGAGTAACAATTTAGTAATTACGATTTAATAATCTAAATTTAGGCAGAGTAAAAACCTAGCAAAAATTAAAATTTAACATTAAACAAAAATAACAATAATAAAACTTAAGCCTAAACGGGTTTAAGGGAAAACCCCTTCCTACCAACATGCAAAGTGACTAATTTAGAACTAACCCTACTCCCCTCATTACCTCTAAGGTGATTGATGAAGATGATTCGATTGTTGGTGCAAAGCTTCTAGGGGAAATTATACTAGTTAAAAACTAGCAAAATTTTAACATAAAAAACTAGATAAAAAAAAATTAGAAAGAGAAAATTTTAGAGAAAGAAGCTCTCTAGCTTGGAAAAGGAAGAAGAGATGCTAAAAATTTGAACAAGGGAGGGGCTATTTATAGAAGAGGAAAGGGTATTAGGACCAATGACCTAAGCAATAATGTAAAAAATCAAGTTTTAAATTTGTTTTTAATTTAAATTTAGGGACAAATATGCAAACTTACAGACACAAACACCATTTAGGGTGTTGAATCACCCCTCCTAAGCTTGGGGACGTGCTATATGAGCTGTCCTAAAACTTCTCAGTTTAAATTTTATCTGTAGATGCATTAATAGATACCAATAAAATTGTCTAAATTTGAAAAATTAGTTTTTAATATCAAAATAATGCATTTTATTGCAAAATGGACAAATAGGTTATTTTTCATTAAAAATAAATTAACATTCATCTATATTAAGTACAATTCATATAAATTTAGTTATTAAGTTTAAGTACATAAAAAATGTGTGTAAAATTTTTTCACTTTTACAATAGAAAAATTCCAAACTTAACAAAATTTGGAAATGGTAGTAAAAAATGAAAGATAAGACTATATATATATATATATATATATATATGATAATACATGATAATCGAAAAACTAAAAATACATCAAAGATAGACACTATATTATCCAATATGTACATAAAAGGGTCTTATACAAAGCAGTGTCAATCTACCCTATTTCCTTATAACAAAAATACTATAGGTTGTCAAATCCTTACTGTTGGAATGCCTTCTAACTCATACTCAGCATCACGGGACGTTAATGTCATCTTTAATAATCACAATCAATCATACATAGAAGAAAATAATGGAATGAGGTGTCTTGTGTTGGAACCAAAGACGTTGAAGCGTCTAGACCTTCGAATTTTGAAGATAACAAACTTATTAAAGTTTAAGTCTCTGTTTTTAAATTAACGAGTTTTACAACGTCCAAACTCATAGTGTCCAATGCACTAATCTCAACGAACGTCCAAAACGTATACATGACGACCATCCGAGAGTAAAAGTCTCATCCGTGGACTATTGTCTTACGTATTAGACACTTATACTAGACGCGTCCAAAACGAAATCTCTTAAACAGCTAAGTTTTTCTTTAATATATTCGTCCAAGCTATACGTCTTGCATACATATCTTGAGACTAATGCCTTACCTTTTTGAGATATATAACGTTCAAATATTTCAAGCATTAAATGGTAGATAGAATCATTCTAGTGCAAAAGCGTAGCAAGGCAGAAAAAGCAAGTCAACTTTTCAAGCTGCCAAGACGAATAAAGAATGTTCAAAAAAGCATACCTCTAATACAGAGTTGCTCTTTTCGTTTTAGTGCAAGTTCAAAAGCTGTCCTTTTTGATCTATCTGGAAGCTCGATATGCGCACCTCCTTTTTGAAGACTGAAGCTAAGTCATCTTCAACGTCTCTTTCTCCTTGAAGACTATATATACCAAAGAAGATGATGAAATATGATGACGAATCAAGCACGAACATAAAAACGCTGATTGCTTTCTTACGCGTCCACTGGATGATAGTTCATATATCTTTGATACAATACTGCATTATGCTTAATTTTTTATATCCTCACGTTGTGAGTTGACCTTTACTATCAACTGTACTTGTTGCGAAATCTTGGAGAGGCTTAGTGAGAAAGAATACCTGGGTTAAACAACCTGGGTGATTGCATTGTAAAGCCTAAAGAGGCCGTGAAGAATACTTGTAACCAAGGTTGGTTAGTGGATATCTTCTGGGTGAAGGAACTAGACGTAACTCAAGGTTTAGTGAACCAGTATAAAATTCTCTGTATGCTTGTCTTCTCTATCCTTCAGCTTA
Source organism: Spatholobus suberectus (assembly GCA_004329165.1). Lineage (NCBI taxonomy): Eukaryota > Viridiplantae > Streptophyta > Magnoliopsida > Fabales > Fabaceae > Spatholobus > Spatholobus suberectus. Next base: position 16,046,412 of record CM014737.1, read on the forward strand.
AAAACATTTTTGAACTTGTTTTTATATTAAAAAAGTTTTTAAACGCACAATTCAACCGCCCCTTCTTTTGTGTCTCTTGCTATTTTAATTGATATCAGAGCTTGGCCTCTTGGGGTTGAGCATTTAATACTACAAGGGTAAAAGATCCTGAGCATACATGGAAAACGAAGGACAAGCTGTAAACAAACCTTCTATCTTCAAAGGTCAAAACTACGACTACTAGAAAGAAAGGATGATAGCATTCTTTAATGCATGTCACATCAACATATGGGATATAGTAGAAACTGGTGACTATCTACCCTTAGACCATGTTGCAACTGAGTTACCTAGAGGTTAGTGGACAGAAGATCACAAACAAAGGTACCTTCTTAACTCAAAAGCTAGAAATGCTATAATGTGTGCTTTATCCGAAATTGAATATGAAAAAGTGCATAGTTTAAGAAGTGCTAAAAAGATACGGGATACTCTCCCGCTTGCTAACGAGGGTACCTCACAGGTAAAGAGATATAAATTAAGCTTACTTGTAAGACGATATGAACTATTTACTATGGAAGAAAATGAAACTATCGAACTCATGCTTGGTAGATTTCAAACTATAATTAATAACCTGAAATCCTTAGGCAAAACTTACAATAATTATGATGATATTGACAAAATCTTAAGAAGTTTGCCTAGACTATGGAGACCACAAGTTACGGCTCTAAGAGCATCTAAGGACCTAACAGCGCTCTCCATGAAAGAGTTACTTAGAACTCTCAAAGTCCACGAATTGGAGCTAAAGCAGGACGAAGGACAGAAGAGAAAGTCCATTGCTTTAGGCGTCTAGCGTCCAACAAAAAGGTCATCATCCAAACCCCTTAATGTGGAAGAGTCTTCTGTTGAAGCATCCAAAGAAGATGGCTCTAATAAGGATGAGATATCTTTCATATCAAGAAAGATACAAGCCATGTGGCGAAAGAAAGGAAGGTCCAGAGCTAAAAACTTCATGAAGTTTAACAAGGAACCCAAGGAGAAGAGTCCCTCAATCTGCTTTGAATGTAAAAAGCCTGGACACTTCAAAGCTGAATGTCCAAGCCTGCAAAAGGACAAGAAGAAAACCTTCTTCAAAAACAAGAAGAAAGGACTCATGGCCACTTGGGAGGACATAGAACTATCCTCATCCAAAGAAGAAGGAGAGGAAGAAGCAAACTTGTGTCTCATGGAGGAGACCAGTTTTGAAAGCTTAAAAGATGAGAAAGATGAAGAGATCTACTTGACAACAGAAAGGAAACACCAATCATAGTACCTGGACAATGGTTGGTCACGACACATGACAAGTGAAAAGTGTATGTTCCAAAGCCTCCAACCAAAAAACGATGGATGGGTCACCTTTGGAGGAAATTAGAAGGGTAAGATTACAAGTATAAGTAAGATAGATAAGCATCCCTTCCCTTCTATTAAAAATGTTTTATACATTGAAGGACTTAGGACCTGTTTGATAAAACTTTTCTATAAGTACTTATGGGAGAAAAAAAAATAAGAAGAAAAAGTGAAATTAGCCTCTCCATAAGTTAAAATTAGCTAATACATAAGCTAATTTGTAGAAGCTTTCTCATATTAGCTTCTTTAAAATCTAATTTTTAGCTTATGCATAAGCTAATTTTAGCTTATGGAGAAGTTTATTTCATTTTTCCTTTTTTTTTTTCTCCTAAAAGTGCTTATGGAGAAGTTAATCCAAACAGGCCTTTAGACACAATTTAGTGAGCATAAGTCAATTATATGACAATGGACACAGGGTCTCCATTGACAAAGATGCATGTATAGTCAGAAACCTAGACAGATTTATTTTATTTTCTACTAAAAGGCAAAGTAATCTTTATAAGATTGACTTAAATGATCTCACAAATCAAAAATGTGTCTTGTGTAGTATCCATCAATAAGAATAAATGGAATTGGCACAAGAAACTTGGAATGCAAGCTTGAGATTAATATCAAAGCTAAACAAGCATAACCTCGTAAGAAGACTTCCAAATCTCGTATACAAATCTGATGTTCTTAATGATGCATGCCAAAAAGGGAAACAAGTAAAAAGCTCTTTTGATTCAAAAAATATTGTTTCCAGTACTAGATCACTTGAGCTATTACACATTGATTTGTTTAGACCTATTAGAATAGCCTCTCTTAGTGGAAAACGATATGGGTTAGTTATAGTAGACAACTAAACTAGATGGACATAGGTCATGTTCCTGAAACACAAGGATGAGTCTTACAAAGTATTTTCTATTTTTTGCAAAAGAATTCAAAACGAAAAAGATGTGTGTATAGCCTCAATCAGAAGTGATCATGGAGGAAAGTTCAAAAACGAAAGTTTTCAAGGGTTTTGCGAAGAGAACAAAATTCTCCATAACTTCTCTATACCACGAACACCTCAACAAAATGGTGTGATAGAGAGAAAGAATAGGTCATTGTAAGAAATGGCTAGAACCATGCTAAATGAAAACTCCACTCCTAAGCACTGCTAGGCTGAAGCTATAAACACAGCATGTTATTTACAAAATAGAATATATATTAGACCTATTTTGAAAAAGACTCCCTATGAATTGTGGAAAGAAAAAAAACCCAACATATCATACCTTCATCCTTTTGGATGTCAATGTTTCATTTTAAACACTAAGGACAATCTTGGAAAGTTTGATTCTAAGTGTGATGATGGAATATTGATGGGTTACTCTAAAACGTCCAAAGCCTATAAGGTTTACAACTTTAGAACCTTAATGGTTGAAGAAGCCATTCATGTAAAATTCAATGACAATAAGCCTCATAGAGAACTATCAAAGCTAGATGATTCATTTGCAGATATAAAGTTGGACGATACCAACCAACCAGTGTCCACAACCTAGTTGGACGACACAAAGATAGAAGAAAAGGAACCAACTGGACAACAATGGCAAATGAAAACATATCATCCAGATAACCAAATTCTTAGGAATATACGTGATCATGTAAGGACAAGATCAACCTTCAAGGAGCAAGCTCAAACTACCTTGATTTCCTAGATGGAACCAAAAACAGTGGGCGAAGCTTTCCTAGACGAAGGCTGGATCAATACAATGAAGGAAGAACCGAGTCAGTTTGAATGAAACGACGTATGACAGCTAGTTCCTGCACCTAAAAATAAATCTGTGATAGGAACAAAATGGGTGTTTCGGAACAAGCTAAACGAAACAGGCAAAGTGGTAAGAAACAACGCCCAAGTTGTGGCTCAAGGTTACTCTCAACAATAAGGTATAGACTTTATTGAAACTTTTGCACTAGTAGCTAGACTAAAAACCATTTGTATTTTACTTTCATTTGCTGCTCATAGTAATATGAAGCTTTATCAAATGGATGTAAAAAGTGTATTTCTAAATGGTATAATAAATGAGGAAGTTTATGTGAAACAACCTCCTAGTGTTCAATGTGATACTTATCCTAAACATGTTTTCAAACTCAAAAGGCCTTATATGGACTTAAACAAGCTCCAAGAGCTTAGTACGAAAAGTTAAGTTTTTTTTCTTTTAGAAAATGGTTTTACAAGAGGAAAAGTAAACATTACTCTTTTTCGCAAAAGCGTCCAATCACATTTTATTATTGCATAAATTTATGTGGACGATATAATATTTGGTGCTACTAATGACGATCTGTGCAAGGATTTTTCTAAGCTCATGACAGCTGAGTTTGAGATGAGTATGATGGGAGAACTTAAATTCTTCCTGGGATTACAAGTAAAATAGACCAACAACGGCATATTCATACATCAAACGAAGTACGCAAAAGAACTTCTCAAGAAATACAAGATGGATGATGCCAAAGAAATGAGCACACCTATGCATCCATCTTCAGTACTTGAGCTAAATGACACATCCAAAAAGGTAGACCAAACTACATACCAAGGTATGATTGGATCATTACTTTATCTTACAGCGTCCAGACCTAATATTATGTTTAGTGTATGTTTATGTACACGTTTTCAGTCTGATCCTAGAGAAACACATCTCACGGCAGTAAAAAGAATTTTTAGATACTTGAAAAGAACTACTAACCTTGGTCTATGCTTTAAGTCAAAGAAGGAATACAGGTTAGTTGGATTCTATGATGCTGATTATGTTGGAGACTGAATAGAACAAAAAAACTCCAATGGAGGATGTCACCTCATTGGTGGAAATCTGGTCTCCTAGACAAGTAAAATAAGAGGGACAATTGCCCTATTCACAGTAAAAGCAGAATACATTTCAGCAGCGTCCTACTGTTCACAGATTCTGTGGATCAAGCATCAACTAGAGGACTACAGTATTTATGAGAGTAACATTCTTATCCTTTGTGATAATACTGCTGCCATAAACTTGTCTAAAAATCCTATATTGCATTCAAAAGCAAAGCATATTGAAATAAAACATCACTTTATACGAGATTTTGTTTAGAAAGGGGTTATTGATATTCAGTTCACTAACACTGAAAATCAACTACCAAATATATTTACAAAACCACTTCCTGAAGATAAACTCATCCACATTCGAGATTGTCTTAGTATGGAATTTGTAAAGGAATAGTTTTATTTTATGTGTCTTAACCATCCAATGACTAGTAGTGTCCAAAGTCATATAGTGTCCATTATCATTATACCATCCATCATATTTGTGTCCATGACTATTCGCATTTCATAACGGTTCATATTTATGTGCATAAAAATCTTCATCCATATTTAATCATGTTTTCACTGATAGTGATTTGAATTAAATGCTTTATTCTTGTCTGAGTCACTTATGCACCGTATAACCACCCTCATAAAACATGTGCACCTGATCAGCATTAAATGCGACTTATCTCTCTTCAAAAATTCAAAAAACCGCCAAATAAAGAAACCCATCAATTCCTTCCTATACACTCAAGCACCCATGACCAAACACACTCACTTGACTCTTACTTTCTCTGAAACACACACACACTCTCTCCTAAAGCGTCTAGACCCTCAAATTTTGAAGGTAACAAACTTATTAAAGTTTAAGTCTCTATTTTTAAATTAACGAGTTTTATAGCGTCCAAACTCATAGTGTCCAACGCGCTAATCTCATCAAACGTCCAAAACGTATACATGATGACTGTCCAGGAGTGAAAGTCTCATCCGTGGACTATGTGTCTTAAGTATTAGACACTTATACTAGACGCGTCCAAACAAAATCTCTTAAACGGCTAAGTTTTTCTTTAATATATTCGTCCAAGCTATACATCTTGCATACATATCTCGAGACTAATGCCTTACTTTTTGAGATATATAACATTCAAATATTTCAAAAATTAACTGGTAGATAGAATCATTCTAGTGCAAAAGCATAGCAGGGCAGAAAAAACAAGTCAACTTTTCAAGCTGCCAAGACAAATGAAGAATATTCAGAAAAGCAGACCTCCAGCACAGAGTTGCTCTTTCTATTTTAGTGCAAGTTCAAAAATTGTCCTCTCTGATTTGTCTGGAAGCTCGATACACGCACCTCATTTTTTAAGACTAAAGCTAAGTCATCTTCAACGACTCCTTTTCTGCTGAAGACTATATATACCAAAGAAGAAGAGGAAATATGATGACGAATCAAGCACGAACATAAAAACGTTAATTGCTTTCTTACGCGTCCACTATATGATAGTTTATATATCTTTGATACAATACTGTATTGTGCTTAACTTTTTATATCCACACATTGTGAGTTGACCTTTACTATCAACTGTACTTGTTGTGAAAGCCTAGAGAGGCTTAGTGAGAAAGAATACTTAGGTCAAGTAATATGGGGTGATTGCATTGTAAAGCCTGAAGAGGCCGTGAAGAATACTTGTAACCAAAGTTGGTTAGTGGGTACCTTCTGGGTGAAGGAACTAGACATAGCTCAAGGTTGAGTGTACCAATATAAAATTCTTGGTGAACTTGTCTTCTCTATCCTTCAGCTTAAAAACATTTTCGAACTTGTTTTTATATTGAAAATTTTTTAAACGCACAATTCAACCCCCCTTCTTGTGCGTCTCTTACTATTTCATTTTGTTCTAAAATCACTTTTACATGTATGGTAGGAAATCTACAATAAAACAAAGATATAACACAGCTAACAATAGAAGGGAACCTAATGTTCATTCTAAGTTGTATCAGATTACCCTTGACTATATATGGATCTATACTTTCCATTAGTGAATAATAGTTCTCAACATAATCGAGAAATGACTAGGAGTACATATACCTCGCTCAACATCATCACGTGGTACAATCCTTATTATCATTGAGGAAAATAACATCCAGGATATCCATTTATAGAGATATACTCTCAAACCCTAGAATGTTGAGCAATTGTCAGGGTTATCGAGCTTGGTCAGGCGAATATCCTCGCTTGAGGGCGCTACCCTAGCCATTGGGACCTTCACCACTCATTGCCTACTTCTAAGACCTCTACAAATAGGTCCTTGCCTGTCATTCCTTAATGTACCAAACTGTAGCTTTCCTAGCAAGGTGTCATGCCACTACATGTCACTTGCTTTACATTACACACTAAACAATCAATTCCTAACTTCTCAAGCAAAGATTTCCCTGGTCTCATTTAATTTAAGCAGCAGTACAATCAACATTTCTGCCTTATTTTGCAAAAATTACACAATACCAAAATTCTAACAGAATAACAATTTAGTAATTGTAACATATGTGTTTTTCTAATGCATGATTCAATGTTTTAATAACAAAAAAGTGGAAATTAGATATGTAATATAGCTAATTAAAAAGGAATAAATGAATTGTTGTTATGTATGGTTTGTTGTATGTAATGATGTTTTGGTGTTGCTTGTGTGAATTTTTGGTTTAAATTTAGGAAATTTGAGATATGCGCTTAAGCCAAATTGGATGTGTGTGAGTGTGATTTTGAGTTTTTGAGGGAAAACAGTTGAGTTAGACGAGTTATGGGCTATGGGGATTGGTTTGATGGGTCATAGGCCTCAGTTAATTCAAAGTCCGTGTGAGAGCTTCAGAAGGTCAAGGTATAAAAGGAGGGAAGGGGGAGTTTTCTCATTTCTCCCATTCTCTTTCTCTCTCTTCTCTTCATCTCTTTCTATCTCTCTTTAGGATTTCTCAAGGTTTTGAGGTTGTTAGAGGATTTCGGGCCCAGTTTAGTGTGTAGCAGGAAAAGGAGTGGTTCTTGGAAGATTTGGCTCAAAACACCGAATTCTCAAGGAACCAAAAATTCAAATCTAGGAACTTTTAGAAGTAAGGGAAGCTTACTTGAATTGGATTCTGGTTGGTTGAGTGTTGTTAAGTGTGATTCTTGCATCAGTTGGCATTGAAAACTGATTAGATAGGATTTATATGGAATTGTGTGTTAAAAATAGGTTTTGTTGAAGTTTGGATGCTTTGTTGGTATATGTGGTTTTGTTTGTGAAACTCTGATGAATTTATGGTTTTGGAAGTGAAGTGAATCTGTTGAACCTAGTTGGAACTAGATTAGAGTAAGGATGAGTGAAAAGATCAAATTTTGAATTTTTGTTCGAAGGGAATCGCTAAGTGACTTAGGGTCTCATTGAGTAAGAGTGCCTTGGAGTTGGGATATAGTTGTCAGGTTGAGGGTTCACTAAGCAACCACCATTGTCGCTAAGCCAATGTTCTTAAGGTAGGATGAATAAGTGAAGAAAAGAGGAGATTTGCTGAGCGAAAGAATTGATCATATGGATTATGGAAATTTTCAAGAAAGTGGTTTGTTGAGCGAGGGATGAGTGTTATACAGTGCCCTGAAGGTGTTCATTGAGCAAGAACTGTCCTCACTAAGCGAATAGGAGCCATGAAGGTTTATGGCTCTTTGTTGTAAGTATTTCGCTGAGCAAAGCACATGTTTCTGAGTGAGAATTATGCTTGAGACTTGGCTGCTCTCTAGAGTGGCTATTCACTAAGCGACACTCATTTTTGCTGAGCAAAGGGTGAAAAGGAAAGTTGGATTCGCTGAGCAACCTTTATGATCGTTGAGCGAGAACTCTAGTTATTGAGAAGAGGGTCATCTCTATAGTTAGGTTCGCTGAGTCAGACTTATACTCACTGAGTGAGGACTTTCGAAAAGGATAGTGTACTATCTGTACAAAAGGTACTCGTTGAGCAAGTATTAGGGTCGTTGAACGAACTTGTATTTCTGTTGAATTATGTGAGAACTTGTAAGAAAATAGTATTTGGGCAGGAGGTTGCCTGAGAAGGAACTTCCATTAATTGTAGTGTGCTGTGATGGTGAGATATCTTACAAAGGGTGTTGGTTGCTTAGAAAGGACCTCACTTAAGACATGTGAGCTATTTCATGAGGTATGTGCTGCCTGGACGGAGCCTTACCTGTTGACCATGCAAGAAGATAGATTAGGCCTATATAGAGTTGATAATGATTGTTGGACCATGGGTGATGCTAAGTAGGCCACGTGATATTATGTTGATACACACACACACACACACACACACACACACATATATATATATTGATTGATGAATGGTTGTGGTTATGGCTCATGCACTCATGCATATGTTGTTGGCTGAGATTGTGTGGGCCTCATGCTATATGTAGGTAGGCATAGAAGTTGGATTGTTGATAGGAGTTGCGGCTTAGATGGCCTCCAACCTAGTGCCTAAATAAGACGTGGGGTCGGAAAGATGGGCCTAGGAGATAAATGGATGGGTAATTCCGCAGGGGGGCAAGGCAGTGCAAGCCTTATGTCGCAGCATACCACCATCCACATTCACTTATCCTGACAAACCACTAAGCTTATCCTTGGATCAAAGTTTTGGCAATCTCTGAATGGTGCTTGGAAGGCCATGGTAGGGGTAAGACCTGGCTAATCACCCGAAATGTAAAAATCTCTTGAGAGTCGAGTCATTCATGCATTGACATGTGGATGTTGTAAGTATAGTGTGTTGTGTTGTAAAGTATGTGAACTCATTCCTTAATAAATTGAATGCTAAATTAGTTTATTGATGGATTGGATGAAATGACTTTAATATTGTATGTTTGTCTTTGTTTCATAAGTTTACCCTTGCCTTGCTATTTTGTTTTGCTTTGTTTTGGTTGCTGTTATTGTTGGCTGTGGTTATATGTGTTGCTGTGACTATGATGATCACGTCATCTGGCATGGGAGAAGAGGGTGAAGCCTCCACAAATTCGATGTCTCACAGTTAATGATGGAGGTTCCAGTTAAAGAGGTTGAAGGTCCATTTTAGGGTGATCCTTTTGAGTTTTGTATTGTGTTGAATTGTAACTAGCTATAGGGAGTGCTGTTTTTTTGTATCTTTCCCTTGGTATTGTATATTTTGGCTTGTATATTCTATCATTTCATATTTTGTACATATTTCATAATATGAAGGATATTGAAAATTTCTGGTTTGATCATTATTATTTATTACTATCTTGATGTATAAGGTTGTATGGAGTACTGTAACGACAGTAGGTCGTTACAGTAATCATATAAATTTTAGCGGAATAATAACATAATAATTATAATTTAATTATTAAAATTTTAGCAAAATAACAACTAAATAAATACATTTTAATTTTCTAAATTTGAGCAGAGCAACAGCTTAGCAAATGCATTTTAATTTTCTAAAATTGAATAGAATAACAGCTTAGCAAGTATAATTTAATAATTTAAATTTGAGCAAAGTAACAATTTTGTAATTATGATTTAATAATCTAAATTTGGACAGGGTAACAACTTAGTAAAAATTAAAGTTTAACATCAAACAATAATAACAATAATAAAATTAAGCCTAAATGGGTTTAGGGGAAAACCCTTTCTACCAATATGCAAAGTGACAATAATTTAGAACCAACCCCACTCCCCCCATTACCTCTAAGATAGTTGATGAAGAGGATGAAATTGTTGGTACAAAGCTTTTAGGAGAAGAAATTCTGCTAGTTGAAAACTAACAAAATTTTAACGTAAAAACTAGATAAAAAAATTTAAAAGAGAGAAAATTTTAGAAAGAGAAGCTTTCTAGCTTGGGAGAGGAAGAGGAGATGCTGAAAATTTGAAGGAGGGAGGGGCTATTTATAGAAGAGGAAGGGGTTTTAGGTGTCCACCAATGACGTAAGCAATGATGCAATGAATCAAGTTTTAAATTTGTTTTTAAATTAAATTTAGGGACAAATATGCAAACTTAGGGACACATATACCATTTAGGGTGTTGAATCACCCCTCCTAGGTTGGGGGACATGCTATATGAGTTGTCCTCAAGTTTTTCAATGTAAATTTTATGTGTAGGTGCATTAACCAGTATCGACAAAATTGCCTAAACTTAAAAAATTAGCTTTTAATATCAAAATAATGCATTTTAATGCAAAACTAGATAAATGCATTAATTTTTCATCAAAAATCAATTTCTAATAATAAATTTTAATTTTTATTAATTTATTTCAAATTATATGTATTTATTTTGTATTTTTAAGCTAGAAAATTCATAAAAATTTCATTTTAATTCAATAAATACCAAACCTTTTATGAAAATTTTAAAATTAAATATTTTGCTCATAAATAAACTAAAATCATCATTTTCACCCTTTTTGAATGTCAAGCCAATACTAATTGGCTTATTAGACACTTAGAGGTAATTTGGTCATTTTACACAAATTCCATAAAATTTCCAAAAAATTTTCAAAATTATATTTTAATATATATGACTTGATTCCAAGCTCAAATTGACATTTTGATTTCACTTGAATCTTTTTCTCATGTCAATGCTTAATATTGAGAAATAGAGACCAAATAGTCATTTTCTAATTTTTCCAAGCTCTGGTTGGAAAAAATTATTAAAAATCATAATTAAAAAGCTCTTGAAATTCTAAGCATAATGGTGGGGATCAAAATTTTGAAATCTCATTCCAATTTTTCAAAATTACATTGTCAAATATAAAAAAAAATTAAAAAATTGAAATAGGATTGTTATATTTTTTTACTTTTTTTTTTCAAAATAAGATTTTTAGAATGACAGATACTTAATATAAAATTTTTAAAATATCTTGAGATCAAAAAGTCTTTGGTTGATTCCCGCAGTCAACCAAAAGTATTTTTGTTATTTTACAAAAATTATCTCAATAAATTCTAGAAAAATTTCTAAAATTATTATTAATTATCCAAATACATTGATGATTTAAAAACAATTTTTAAACATACAGAATAATTTAATATACAAAAGTAAGGGTGTCACATTACTCCCTCCTTTTAGGAATTTTGTGCCTGAAATTCTCTTACCAGTAAAGAGATGAGGATATTGTTCTTGCATTTTTCTCTCTACTTCTCAAGTTGCATCTCCATCATTAATTTGACTCCACACAACCTTCACCAGAAGTATTTCTTTACCTCAAAGTTACTTTATCTTTTGATCCTTTATTCTGATCGATGATATGTCATAAGTAAGATTTTCTCTTATTTGTACTACATCAGGCTCAATGATATCTAAAGGGTCATGGATATATTTACGAAGTTGGGAAACATGAAATACATTATGAAGATTAGAAAGATTGGGTGATAAGGCTATTTGATATGTAACAAAACTAATCCTTCTAAGGATTGGGTAAAGACCAATAAATTTAGGGAAAAATTTTCGGGACTTAAAGGCTTTACCAACCCTAGTTATAGGCGTAACTTTCAAACATACATGATCTCCTTCTTGAAACTCAAGGAGTTTTCTCGTTTTATCAAAATAATTTTTCTGCCTATCTTGCGATACTTTCATCTTTTCCCAAATTAGTTTAACTTTTTTCATGGTTTCTTGTAATATTTCAGGTCCGATTATCAGAGATTCCCCAATCTCATACCAACAAAGTGGAGTCCTACATTTTCTCCTATACAAAGCCTCATAAGGAGCCATTCTAATGCTGGAATGAAAGCTGTTGTTATAGGTAAACTCGATCAGTGGTAAAAACTGATCCCAGCTACCTTTCCATTCTAAGATACAAGCTCTAAGCAAATATTATAAGGATTGGATAGTCCTTTCAAACTGTCCATCAGTTTGAGGATGGTAAGCTAGGCTTAGTCTTAGCATAGTCCCTAAGGCTTGTTGCAAACTCTCCCAAAACCTAGAAGTGAAACGAGGATCCCTATCAAAGATTATACTAGAAGGAACTCCATGTAATCTAATGATTTCTCTAATATACAATTGGGTTAACTTCTCTAGAGAAAACCTAATGTTAATGGGTAAGAAATGAGCAGACTTGGTTAGTCTATCCACAATCATCCATATAGCGTCATAGCCAGAGGTTGTTCTAAGAAAATTTGTTACAAAATCCATTGTTATACTGTCCCATTTCCATTCTAGAATGTCTAAGCGTTGTAATTCTCTAGAAGGTTTTTGGTGCTTTATTTTAGCCTTTTGACAGACTAAACAATACGCAACAAACTCTACTACAGCCTTCTTCATTCTAGGCCACCAGAACAACTTTTTCAAATCTTGGTACATCTTGGTAGAACCTGGATGAATACTTAGTTTGCTCTTGTGAGCTTTTCCTAAAATCATTTTTCTTAACTCTCCACTTTTTGGCACACAAATTCCTCCTTGGAATCGAATGACTCTATTTGAATCCTAATCAAACTCCAATTCCTTTCCTTCAGTCCTTGCTTCTAACCTTTCTTGGAGATATTGATTAGTATTCTAGACTTCCCATATTTGTTCCAAAAATTCACTACTTATTTGAAGCATTCCAAAAATAATACTTTTTGGTTTTATCTCCATAGCTAATCCTAAATCTCTAAACTTCTCTATGATTTCCATCTCCTTGACCATCATCATTGAGACATGTAGGTATTTTCGACTTAAAGTGTCTGCTACAACATTTGCTTTACCTGACATCAAGCTGGCAGTGGGGTATCTTGAGATAGCCCAATTTCCTACCTTGGTGAATCGCTGTAGAATTTATGAAGATGATATAAAAGCAAGGCAAGCTTAGTGGAAGAGTGGAGGACCTCTAAGAAACAAGAGGCGGAATTTCCCATAGAGAATGAAGCCATATAATGCCCCGCCTAGATCAAATGGAAGATCATCCGACCAAAAGACTATTGCTGCCAAGAATTCTAATACTCATATTCGATGCTACCGCTATAAAGGATCTCACTATCAGCGTGATTGTGATAAGTTTGTGATTACCTGCTTCAATTGTGGAGAGAAAGGCCACTACAACAACATATATACAAAGCCCAAGAAGGAACAGAACAATGGCAATAATGGAAAAGCTCCAGTTAGTAGACCTCAAACTAATGGTAGAGTCTTTACCATGAGCAGAACTGAAGCGGCTATATCTAATGACCTTATTCAGGGTAAGTGCGTCATAAACGATAATCTCTTAAATGGACTATACAACTTAGGCGCAGCTCATTCATTCATTTATAATGATTGTGTGAAGCATTTGAATTTGCCAGTTTCACTTTTACCTTATGACCTTGTTATTTCTACTCTTACCAATATCCCTATTGTTACTTCTCATGCATGTTTAAACTGTCCAGTTATTATAAAAGGTAGAACTTTTTCTATAAATTTGATCTATTTACCTTTAACTAAATTAGATCTGGTGTTAGGAGTGGACTGGTTATCTTCCAACCATGTTCTTCTTAACTGTCATGAAAAAGTCCTAGTCTTCGAATCAAAATTTGATACTCCCATAGGATTTGAGATGGTAACTGTCAACCATATAGATGCTCCTAAAAACAAGGAAGCTCAAATGTATGTGATTATATCTTCTTTAAAAATCGAAAGAGATTTAAAAGTTAACAATCTACCTATCGTCTGTGATTTCCCTAACATCTTTCCCGAAGATATTCCTGGTTTACCTTGTGAAAGAGAAATAGAATTCACCATGGACTTGGTACCAGGATCAAGACCCATTTACATTAAATCATATCATAAACAAAAATCTACAAAAAAACATGGTTAATGTTAGAATGGATAGATGTCAGATTTAGACCTCTTGAACAGACTCCACTTCCAAGTCATATTTCTGTTTCAAAACAACCAAACCATACAAATCTTATATCCTTTTGATAACCTCGAAAGTCTATTTTTGATATAGGTATAACACATTTTCTAATTTATTTTGTACAAAGAGAAATAAGCATTTTACTAAAACATATCAAATCTAAAACATAGAATAGGATCCTTGCACTTACCCTAGATTCAATTCAAATTTTACCATATCAATTGGATCAATTAAAAGTGTGTGACCTATTCCTAGAAAGCTCTTTAAGTCTAATTTTTAGCCATACAACTTCTTTTTCCACACAATTTTTAGAAAATCAGAAATAAGCTAAACAAGGTACAAAGTTCATCAACATTCACAAACTGCCTCGCTCATTTTCAAACTAAAAAATCTTAGTTGTTTGTCATCCTTTTCAAACAAATCTTGAGTCTATTTCATAGCCTTAAGAGTATACTTTCCAACCAAAAAAATGACGCTCAATTTCATCAATTATACAAAGAGTTATGTAAAAAAAATACTAAAGTATGTTCGCACAAAAATATTCCAAACAACAAGCATGTTCAAACACTTCTTCACATATAACTAACCAATATCATTTTTCAAACAATCAATTCCACAAAACAAATTATAAACCATCTTTCAACATGAAAATGAAGCAAAAATAAGCAAGTTTTCCCTACCAAAAGTTTCCAAAGCAATAAAGAGCATACAAGAGCTTGAGGGTGGAAAGAAATGAAACCCTTCTAGCTTTTCTTCTAGAAACAAATAAGAGCATCAACCAAAGAGGAATTTTTATAAGCCAACAACAAGATTCAAGTTAGCAACTCAAGCTTTGGAGAATGGAAAATAAGAAGAAGGAAGAGAACAAGGAAGTCTCTCCTAAGAAGCTAGAGAAATGGTTTTGAGATTGGGAGTTTGGTCACACTTAGAGGCACCAACCCTAGGGAGCTTGAGAACTCTTGGTAAAATGAAGAAAGTGAAATGAGAATGGCGTGGGCTATTGTAGTTTTTCGTTAGCCAAGAAATGGGAGGGCTAGGGTTCTTAAAATAACCAGAATGCCACTCATTTTAGGGGATTTGGGAGGGTATTTAAGCAAAAGGCAAAAATATACATTGCTCCTCTTTTATCTTAAGACTTTGGCACTATTAGGTGGAGAGATCTCAACCATTGAGTTTGAATTTTGTCTCATATAGGCAAAGAAATAGGAGGGCTAGGGTTCTTAAAATATCCAAAATGCCACTCATTTTAGGGGATTTAGGAGGGTATTTAAGCAAAAGGCAAAAATATACATTGCTCCTCTTTTATCTTAAGACTTTGGCACTATTAGGTGGAGAGATCTCAACCATTGAATTTGAATTTTCTCTCATATAGGCAAAGAAAAACATGTAAGCAAAAAGTTAAAGAGTTGGTTTAGCCAAAAAGGGTAAATTTTGACCAACATTAATTTCTTGTCTCTTATCTTATCTTAAGGTGTTAATGACTAGATTAAGACTAACAAACATATGGAATTGATTATCTTGGGTTTAGAGAAAATTTTCTTATTCTAGACAATTTCTTGAAAAATGCATCTTTGACATTGAATTAAAATAATATTACTTTAATCAACTATGTCAAAATAAGCTCAAAATTTCACAAAAATTTAATTACAACTAATTATGACTAATTATAAGTAATCCTATGAGATTCTTGATTGTTCATTCATTGTGATTGTGTAATCTTACACTAATAGTTTCTCAATGCAATACAAGCTTTTAGCTAACAATACTATAGAATCAACATAGAAAAATCATACAACTTAATTTAAATTAAAATTTTCACAAGAATAAAATTTAATTTTCTCTTTTAATTATTTCCAATCACTTAATCAAATATTAGAAAAATCATGATATTATAACGATTGATCCAGCAGAGTGCATGGATTGATACATTCCTTGTTCCACCACATTTCTTATCCATACATTAGGACTACGTGAGAGGGAGATCTTTGAAAAGGTCTTCTAAAAGTACCTATGTAGCTCTTTATAGGCAGTCAAGCTTTGTTTAGTTTGGGCAATTCACATGCTTGTACTGTAAGTAAGTGTGTGTGGGGGGGGGGGGGGGGTATTATATACATGCATTCACACATATATATACATACATACATATATTATACATATTATACAATGTGTATATATATGTATATATACATATATGAACAATTTGAGAGGATTTCTGAGCTACTTCTAGCAATGCTTGATAGGAGAATGGCTACTAAGAGGACTGAGGTTTGGATCTTCACACAGGACACGTTGAGAGTCGCACAGGCAAACACTAAGGCTAGTTGTACATGTCAGAGGAAGAAGACTTATGTAATGACTCGCTACCACTACATGACAACATTTCTACTTTTTATCTTGGGAGGCTCATTTAAAAAAAAGATATAAGATTTAGATATTATGAAAATATGCTTTTGTTTTTCACCTTTTTCTACTTTCTAGAAAATCATAAAGAAAACTGTCCAACTGTGACATCTAGCATACACATATATCACTATCATTTATGGAATTCATCCTTTTCAACTGAGGCAACTACACTGATGTATACATCAAGAAATCACAAGAAATAGTATACCAACATTAATAACATATTTACATCAATAAGTGGGGGATAGAAGACATATTCCCTATAGCTAGTCACTCTATACACCATGTCAAAAGAAATATAAAACATAAAAGAATATCAATTCCTAGAAAGAAGAAATAAGATAATGATTCTCCATACTTGGTGCATCTCGCCATTGGCTAGAGCAAAGCATCATCCTCAACCGATGGAAACTAAATTTGTCAAAATCTCAACATCTACTCTACTCCAATGACTGTGATCATCATAGGCACGAACCATACATGCAAAACAGTAAAAAGGTAAGCTTACTTGAAAATAACATAACATGTAGTGTATAAGAAAGTAATATAAAGTCTCCTATTCATACGTCAACAGGTAACATAGATATCTATCATAGGAGTCAACACCCTCATTCTAATCCGTACATACGTAGGATTTGTATACAATTTCATGACACATGATCACCTTATAAAATCTAAATATCAATCCCCATGATATAATCGTCATTATCATTCATATATATACATATATATAGCTCTACAAACATATCCATGATGCATGATCACATCACAAATTAATTTCACCATCCGCTATGCCAATGTATGAAGACACTACTCTCAAGAGGTTTTCACCATTTGAGCGATTAGCATAGACATGTTCCTTAACATAGCGCCCTCCACTACTATTGGGAAACACCATAGCTCTAATCAATGGATAGGATCAAGTGGTTGATCACATTAGATATATATAGGTAGTTGCTCACCACGACATAAGGCTTGCAACGACCTTGGCCCCCCTATGGAGTTGCTTGTCTACCTATCCCCTAGGTCCTAGGTGCAATGACCCCCACTTAACTTTTCGACACTAGGTTGGCGGTCTAGGTTAAGCCTCGGCTCCTGACCAACCAACTTACGTGCATGCTCACAACGTAGTCACTTACTGCCGACTCAATGCATGAATGCACATACAACACCATCCACTATCAATCCAACGTCAATGATTTAATAAATTCAACAACAACAATTAAATAGAATTTAACAACACCATCATGTGGGCTCAATTCAGCACCTCACATGGTCAATAACCACCAATAACCCTATGTAAGCTTAATTTAACACTTATCATGGCAAACAGGCAAGGCCCTATCTGAACAGCCTATGCCTCTTTAGGATTTCACCAATAAATCCTTTCCACAACCAGTGGAAGTCCTATCAAAACAACCTTCCACTTCAACAACATATTTAGCATCAATAAAAATTTTAAAATAAAAATGACAACGTGTGGAGGTCTTATGTAAGCAACCTTCCACTTCAACAGCATATTCAACATCCACAACAAATTTTAAAATCAAAACTTTCTTTAAAACCATTTGATCGTTTAACTTATTTTGAAATATACTTTTAGCATCCTTAGGAGTCAACAACATCATC
This sequence comes from Spatholobus suberectus, assembly GCA_004329165.1. Lineage (NCBI taxonomy): Eukaryota > Viridiplantae > Streptophyta > Magnoliopsida > Fabales > Fabaceae > Spatholobus > Spatholobus suberectus. Next base: position 16,064,411 of record CM014737.1, read on the forward strand.
AACTAACAATAACAACAATAACATTAAAAAAAATTAAAGCATATAGGGTGAACATATCTTTCTTTTGAAACTAAACATTTTCCCAATGTTTCAAAGGATCACATCTAACATGAAACCCAAGGCAATTAGATGCTCTTCACCTTCTTTCTTAGAATCAACCTTGATGAATCCTTGCCTAGTGCCCTAAAACTGGTGCTCAACGCCAATACAACAGAAAGGATCAGGCCCTTGTCACCAAGCACCACAAAATTGGCACTTAGTACCAATATAACAGAGAGGATCAGGCCTTTTGTTGCTTAGCCCTAGAATTTTGTTGCCTAGCGCCAAAGCTGTCATTAAGCATCAAAATTCCATCACTAAGTGCCAAATCCATTGCTAGCGTCAAAATTCTGTCGCTAAGCGACAAACTTACAGACAACTTTCTAGTATCCGTCGCTCAGTGTTGGAAAACTGGTACCAGACGACAGCTGCAATTTTTGTAGTTCACAAGAAGATGACCTAAGGTCATTTTTGACTCAACAAACAACCCCAAGCATATCTAAACACTCCTAGTTACTTCTAATACCTTTCTAATTGATTATACAACAATAAATCACTAAGATTTAGTCCTAAACCCATTTTTCTTTTTAGATCTCAAATTCCCCCCCAAAACCCATTTTCATCAAAATTTCACCACAACCCACACACATCCAGATTTCAACCAATCCAAGACAATATTCACACCTAATCACGTTCACACATCACAATTTTAACAAGTGTATAAGCTTCCCTTACCTCAAAGTAGTTCTTCAAGCACTTGAGATTTTGAGAAGAAGAGGAAAAAAAAGGAAACCCTTGAACTAATGGAGAGAACAACTCAAAAAGGGGAAGGAAAATATGCTATTTTGGAAAATCAACACCAATCTTGAAAGAGATTGAGAGAACCTCGTGAAGAGGATGAAAAATGAGAGAAAGTAACTGATTTTTGTGTGTGTTCTACATGGGAGAGATAAGAGAAGAAAGGGAGAGTGCTCTTAAATAGGTTTCTCACCAAAGCCCCTTCCACTCACTACCTTACTCTTTCTAAATAACCTATAATCCCTTTAGAATCCAAAATAACTCAAAACTCAACAAATAAGTGACTCTTCAAAATAATTAGAATTATTTTTTTTAAAAAGATTGACTTAATGAATTTCTCACCTCATGGAAATTCCTAATTTCGAGCTACAAAATTTAATTAATAGACTACTATTCTAATCAATGATACCCAAGCAATAGTACAACTTGCATATAAATTTAATTATGACTAGATTTGACTAATCACAAATAAATTTGCAAGACTTCTAATTGTTTGCTCACTTTGACAGTGTATTCTTACACTGTCAGTTCACAAAAGAATCCTAATTTCGGTAGAATCTTTTACTATAACTTGCACCAAAATTCACCAAACATTCATTTATTACATTTCATAAAATTTAATTTAAATTTCTCTTGTAATTATTTCAAATCACTTAAAACACATATTAGGAAAATAACCAGTGTTATAACTTGCACATGATCTTTGTATTTTTTTTGGATGTATTTCATTTCAGTTGCATTATTTTATATCAGATATATTTATTATATATGAGTATGCTAACTTGTTTTGATTTGTCCTTATTTTGTCTCATATTTTATTATCAAGTTATTCAACTTATAAAGTTATTTAAAACAAATAAAAATTAAATACCAAAATTAACTAAATTAAATACAATAATATGAATATTTTATTTAACAAGTTATTGAACTCATAAAAACTATTAAATTATTTAATCATAAAATAACAATAAAAAACATATAATAAATAAATTAACTACACTACTAAAACTAGTTTTCGTATGGTTTTACGTCATGGAAACTAGTTTTTATCAAAGATACTTTTGTTTAAAAAGTTATAAAAAGCAAGTGTGTATGTGTAAATAACATGGCTTAGAATGACCCATGAGGAAAAATGGAATGTACAGGCATCTCTAGTAGAGAACCAAGCACAAGCATTTTTAAGTTATTATTAATGAGTTTTAGTAGTAGGAGTTGGGATAATTTACATAAAGTCTTATATTCAAATATTGCTGCTATCATTGTACATCAAAACAAAAAAACAAGTCCTATAATGTCACATTAGATTTAAAAATTTTAATAAAATTTCACTTCGATATTCAGAATTCATAAGAGCTTAAAATGTGTGTACGATTAATATTTAACCCCATATCTTTATATTTTTATTTTAACTCAAAATTTTAATTCATTTGTTAAAAAAGTAAATTTGTAAAAAATAAAAATATTATAAATAATATGAATGAAAGAAATATATTTTAAATATGCTTTTCAATAAAACCCTTTTATCTACCTTTTCATCGGATGCTTTTCCTTTTCAATCTCGAGATATCTCGTCGGATATTTTCCTGGCGATTTCTTTCATTGAAGGGAAATTTTTTTCTGGTTTGGGTTTTTGGTGGGAATTGCATTCCCAGTGATGGTTCCCCCTCGTTTTGCAGAGCGGAGAAGGGGGTGATGATTTCTTTCACTGAGCGGAGTGTGACCAAACAAACGGGGAATTATTGGAACCGAAGCAAGACTTCGTTAGTGCTGTGTTTTCCTCTTTGGACTGCAAAGGTTCTCAGGTGTTTGCTGAATTGATTTCCTTCCACCCAAGGCACGAGTGATGAGTAAAAACTAGAAAGCGCTGTTTGGTGATTGTTATTTGTTTCATGGCGGCAACGGGATTTGGCGCGGCGCCACCGACGACGCCGTTGGTTAGGTCGTGGAGGACTGCGTTTTTGACGCTGAGGGATGAAACCCTAACGATCTCTCCTCGTAATTCTACAGCTCAAATGCTCGATACTCTCATTTTCTCCCATTCAGACACTTTGGTCTCTGCCGCAGTTGAACTTCCTTCTCACGAGGTATCTTCTTAAACGCATAAATGCCTGCGAGGATTATTTGCAAGGAATTAAATTACTGTCGTTGCGGTTTTGTCGCAATTCTTGATGTTGCGGAAAATTACGGACAAATGAGGTTGATGTGGCTGCAATCGCGGCCGCTATCGGTCCAGTAACTCTACAAACCTTGATGTTGTGCTGAAATTGCGGTTGGGGACTGTTTTTTAAAACCTTGATTTTTGGCTTTCTTCTCGGTTGTTATTATTGTACACCTGATATTTTGTTTAAATTTTTCTCTAAGGTTTTGTCGGACATTTTGTTTATGATGGAATTGGTTGCTGCCACGTCTTCAGATGAAGAAGAGTGTACTCATATCTATACACAGACGTCACGCCTGGTATCATGTTTGCTTTGCTTTCTGTTCATTTCTTTCCAAGGCCTTGTCTAGATAAATTTTTCCGTAAGCACTTATAGGAGAAAAAAATAAGAAGGTAAAATGTATTGATCTTCTTCATAAGCTAAAATCAACTAATGCTTAGCTTTTAGAGAAGTTAAATGAAAATAGATTCTATAAAAGTTAAGTGCATAAATTGATTTTAGCTTATGCTAGAAACTCAATTTATTTTACTTTCTTATTTTATAAGTTTTTGTAGAGAAGTTTATCTAAACATGGCCTATTTCACTACGTCAATGTATATGTATTATTGACAATTTCTTTAGAAATATTTTTATGAAGTGATTTTGTTTCTTGTGTTCTTATTGCAGATTCATGATATATGTCGACGTGTTTCGTTCAATCTGAATTTCTCCTCTTTTAGTAGTGTGCTCAATTGTTTTGGGAAGATGCTGAATCTTTTTCTTAGAAAAGTTGCTATTAGTGAAGAGATAATTGGAATTTGCAGTACTACTACAATAATTCCTGCCATTGAGTGCTTACAGGCAATCAGGTTCTCTCATTCTCTGGATAAGAATTGATGCATAATGTAATTTTGCCTAAGCACTATACATATGTCTTTTTTATTTGGAGTTGTTATGCTGTAGTAATGCTTTTACTTGAAAAGCATAAGAGAAACAACAGGTTTATGATTAAAACAGACTCTTCTCTAGTTTTTACTCCGCCAGTTAGAGAATGTAGAGATTATGTATTTTATTATTTTGAACACCTTGTTGCTTGTCTATCATATATGAGATAAGATAAAACAGGTGATTTTTTCTTTGGCCCTTTTATAATGTTGAATTATGTATTCCATTATTTTAAAATGATGTTGTAATTTTTGTTGTTGCCATTTGATAGCAGGCCTGTGATTAAGTGAGTGTATTTTAAAAGGAAGTAGTTGGGCCCCAGCTGGATGGCCCTTTTTAGGGGTACAGTTTTCTGTTATAGATTGTAAATCAAGTAGTTACTATAAAAGGGGAATAATGGGATGCGGTTAGGGACTTTTGAGAATTAGAAAGTTGTGGGGAGTGGACCAGACCTCTCGAAATATCTAGATGATGTCTCATTTTCATAGGGAGATTTTCCCTATTATTCAATAAAGATTAACTTCTTTTGCTATTTCTGTCAAAAGTTCTATCACCATCTAGTTATCTAGTGAATATGAGATTTAAATTGTGGATTGTAGTCATTTTGCTTTATTTCTTTTATTTGTTCTGATAGTATATTAATATTTATTCATTGCTAGTTATAACCCTGGGGTGTGTTGGCAACCTATGCTCCTGAGTGCACAGACCTTGCTTTTAGTGTAGGATTCAAATCCCTCACTGGAACCACCTTGTGGCTAAGGTACCATCCTTGAGTGGGGATTAGCTCCACTCCACACCTTAAGGGTCTGGGGGCACCTTGTGCGAGACTAACAATAGTGTCTAGATCTTTTCGGGTGATTTTATTTTCTTGAAGGGTTTTTTAACATAATTTATCAATTAATAATAAATTTTTAAATCATTTGAATATGCTTCTGTATTTTGCATTTTTGCAAGTTTCTTTTGATATCTGTATTTTTGCGTATTCTGTCATTTTATGTTTTTAAATATGAATGGGAAAGTACTGTTTATGCAATAATATTTTGACCTTTATTGCTTGAGAGGGGTAAATGATGTTCTACCAAAAATGTTTTTACTATTAATATGATTCTTTATTTGGCAGCTTTTACGGTTAATACCTTTCAACTTTTTTGGTATGGTAAATGATACTTCTAATTTACACTGTACAAAATCTGCTCCTTCTCCAGATGTATTACTTTATCTCATCGAAGATGGTTGCAGTCCGAAGATACTATACTGGTTAAATTTCTACTTGATGTTATTGTTTGTTCTCATGGTGTGTCATGTTGGATGCCTCGGTCAATTTGTAAAGAAAAATCTACTGGGATTAATATGAGATTTTCCACAGAAAGAAGTTCCAGTGAATTACAGACAGTGGCATTTGAGATGCTCAGCGAAGCAATCTCAAGAGCTGGGTCATCTTTCCCTGTTGATATCTGGAGATCAATTCTTGAGGTATATAGTACTTCTGCATTTTTTTTTGTAAAGCTGTATATTAATTGTAGTTTTTTTTTCTCTTAACTAGTCTCTTTTGAAATAGGTGTTCAGAAAAACAATGGATGTCTTGGCATTAAAAACTCCTGTTGTGGAAGATAGTGTTATGTCCAGGTAACCTGTATGTCAGAGGAACTGAGTAGAAGCCAGTGATGAAACTCTTTAAGTGATTCATGCTTTGGCCATGTGTCATTTGTTACAAGTCACTGATGCATCTTTTCTGTAGGTTTTATGAATCTTTTCTGTGCTGTCTGCATCTGATCCTTGTTGATCCCAAATGTTCCGTTTCCGATCATGTAAGTTAAGACATTTTTACATTTATATTAATACAAAGAATAAAGAAATATGTTATACCCCTAACCATTTTGACACATGGGTCTTTTATTCTAGGTGTCAGTTTTTGTTGCTGTTCTGCGAATGTTCTTAATTTATGGCCTTTCCGGTAGAACACCAGGTGCTTGTCTGCTTGTTGATCATGAGGAGAAGGAGCTTAATAATATGGATCCCAAGGCAAGCAGGGAACAGCTGAACAAATCAGATCATAGTACATATAGGCCTCCACACTTGCGCAAAAGGGATTGCTTAAATGTGAAGCACAATAGAGCTAGGCATTCCCAATGCATGTCAGATAACGAGTCTTCTGCATGTAATGTTACATCTTCAGATTCAGAGTTTAGTGATGGAGATGGATCAGCTAAGGAGAGTGGCATAGGGCTGAACTCTAGGGTTAGAGTAGCTGCCATAACTTGTATACAGGTAGATTCCAAAACTGTTATGTAACTTTTTACTTTTAGATTTACTCAAAATTTAAATTGATAATTTTGTCAAGATTCTTAAATGGTGAAAAGACTAGGATAGAGAGTAACAAGTTGATGATAGTGTATTTTTGAAGAACTTAGAACCATTAACTTTACCTTTTGTCATTAACTAACCCATTATCTCATTGCTATGGTCTTGTTAGATAGTTTTGCAAAGCCTTAGATCAGTTGGGTGTAGGGATGTATGTTTACATACAATTACTTTGTAACACTCCTCCTTAAGTTGGGGCATAGATGTTAACTATGCCCAACTTGTTACAAATATAATCAATTGTATCCCCATTAACCATCTTTGTAAAAATATATGTTTTACTCAAGGGACGAACACAATTTATTTCAATAATACCAAAATAATTTGGTTAATAGGCCAAATTATAAGAACCAATTTCACAGGGTTTCTGACGGAAATTGGATCAGAAATGAAAGAAAAACAGAATTTCTTTACTGATTGAGGGTATCTCCACAAAGAATTCCTTGGATGTTCAAGAGATCAAGGCCTCTACCTAGTTGTAATTCTATTTCACCAAATGACTCCCTCTTCTTCTCAACTCCTCTTCCTATTTATAGTCAGCTATTGGTCTGCTAACAATAAACCCACCCTTAATGGGCCTAAATAGTTGCAGGTCCGTTCCCTTCTAGCATAACCTCTTGTATTTCTTTGACTATCTAACCTAACTAATTACTAACATAACATAACTAACTAATGGGTGTCTATCTGTTTATCCCTAACAAGGAGTCTCCTTCTACGCATATATGGTGGATGGCGTTGCAGGATATGGTGGAAGCATGGCGGTCAAAATAAAAATACAATATATATGTATAGATAAATATAAAAAAACAGAAATAAGACTGCAATGCAAAAATAACAAGACATAGCCACAAAACTAACAATAACAGCAAGTTTAAATAACAGCAAGTTTTAAACAACCAATAACAGTAAAATGATACCAAAACACCAAGTTCAAAACTTTAAACAACTAAAATAATAAAACAGCAGGTTCTAGACTTAAAATAACAGCCATAAAACTAACAAAACACTGAAAACAGCAAGCTAAATTGTCTTAAATGTCTAATATTCATCCTCTGGCTCTTCCTCAACCCCAACATAATCATTTTTATTGTCATCTAGTGAGGCATATCCCTCTTCCTCTTATCCTTCAGATTTGTCAAAGTTGTCCAATTCTTCTTCGGTATCCTTAGACTCGGAGTTGTCAAGTTCTAATTCTTCATCAACTTGAATTGCTTTTTCTTTCCCTCTTCCTCTTGAGCTTGAAGTTGCACCTGGACCTTTCTTAGAAGCTTGGGCAGCTCCAATAACAATACCACCACTTGATGGCTCCTTTTTTTTTTGCTTGCTTTCCTCCATATATAGATTCTAGTCTCTCCAACTCTTGAAGCTTCATAAACAGTTGCCCAATTCCGTGTGGTATCATCAGCAAAAACCACCTTATTTCTTGCTACATCTTCATTATCATGATCCACATCTCCCACTAACCACTCATTAATGTCATTGAGTGCAATAGGGTCAATTTCATCTTTAAGATTATATCGTTGTTTGAGCCGTTGGTAATATTTGATGTAAACCAAATCGTGCAACTTTTTATGGTCTAGCCTATTTATCTTTTTTGAATGAATCTGCATTACAAATATAAACAAAGGGTTAATTAGTTTGTTCCTAGGCTTGACCATCGAAATAAATAAAAATAATAATGAGTCATGAATTGGGATTATTACTTGCTCAAATACACTCCAATTGCGTTCACATCCCGATGCACAACATCTCAAGCTCAAAATCTTGATAGCTAGTTGCTGCAAGTTTAGAGCCAAGTGGCCAAACAATCGCCACCATTGAGCTACAAAACCAAAGAGTGTGACTAAAAATTTAAACATTAAAACTTAATTACTTAAAACACTTCGAATACTAGCAGTAGGAGATTAGGAGTTTCTCACCAAGAGATGTGGTCTTCCTTGATGATTTTACATAGTCAGAACCAAATAGACCACTAGCACTCTTATAAATTGGCAACTCGATTAGAATCTTTTGTTGCACATCTCTTCATGGCACTAACCTCTTGATGCAATCATACAACCCATTAATAACCTCCAAATCAAACTCCAACTGTGGGTTGGCATAATAGAATTATGGGTTTAAAAAGTGACCAGCTGCATGCAGTGGTCGATGAAGCTGACAATTCCATCTATCATCAATAATTGCAAATACATCTTTGTATTTACTTTCATTATTGTTGAAAGGCTTCATAATTGCTTCCTTGGCCTTCTCCATCGCTTCATAAATATAGTCCATAGTTGGTTTTCTTTCCCCATCAACAAGATGAAGTACTCGAACAAGAGGGGCCATGACTTTGAGAGTAAAAACCACATGATTCCAAAATGAAGACATAAGGACAACTTTTGTTGCTTGCCTCCCCTTAACTTCCTTAGACAACTTGTTTATACTCCATTCATCAGAAGTAAACATCTTTCTCAAATTTCCTTTCTCTTGATGAAGCCTTTCCAATGATAGAAAGGAAGTAGCAAATCTTGTAACCTGCATGTCTTACCAATTCCCTCTTGTTTGTGAAATGTCTCAACAAACTGAAGGTACTAGAGTGGCTATAGATAAACCTAACAAGACTAACTCCCTCTTGAATTGCCTTCTTTATTAAAGGAAGCTTTCCAATGTCTTCAAGCATCTAATCTATGCAATGGGCTGCACAAGGGGTCCAATAAAGATGTGGGCTTTTATCTTCCCTCATCTTACCAGCTAAAACATTTGCTTCCATTTTTCGTGATAATCTGAACACAATTATCTTCTCCAATCTCCTCCACAAGGGAATCAAGTAACTTAAACATCTTTTCACCCGTCTTCACAAATTTAGAGCCATCAATGGACTTCACAATCATTGTCCCTGTAAGAGAGTTCACCAAAAAATTAATCAAGCATCGTTGCTTCTGGTCAGTCCACGCATCTGACATAATAGAATAGACATGTTTGCTCCATTGCTCCTTATGATCTCTCAACAATTCTTTAGTGTATTCCAACTCCTTGTTGAGGAGTGGAACTAGTTGGAGCTGGTAGATTTGGACCATAAGCACCAATGGCTGAAATCATATCTTAAAAGCTCTTCAATTTAATAAGGTTGAATGATAAGCCGGCTTGGTACCAAAAACGAGCAATATACTAATGGACTCTGGCCTTTGCTTCTTTGTCACATGCCTTTCGGATGTAAGCTTTAATTTCTTCTTCTTTCTCTTCTTAATTGTAGTCTCTGGATATTTACAAAATAGGTCTATTGGTCCTTTTTTAGCAATATTCTTTCTCCCCCCCCCCCTAGGATTACTAGTTGCTGATGCAAAAATTATGTCCTCATCTTCACTGTCATCATAGGTCATATTTGGAATTTTAGTGGTCTTCCTTCTGTTTCTGCCTAAGAAGTGCCCAAAGCTCTTCTTTAACTTCCTTTGGACACTTGGTGCAAGCTACAACATTGCCCTTCTTCCCCATTAGATGATGTTTGGCCCTAGTGATTCCTCCTTTTGTAATTTTTCCACAATAATTGCAAACAATAGTATTAATGTTTGATTCATCCAACAAATGGCAGTGCTTCCATCCTGGATCAGTTCTGCTACTTGCTCCAGAAGAGCCTTGTTTAGTTGCCATGGTGAAGGAGTCAGACATGGCAGCTATTCTAGTACGAAGCGTCGCACTTGTGGGAAGAAGCTGCGAAGAGGAAGAAGACGTTGCAACGTTGCACGTTGCGATACGAAGACGACGTTTGCACGTTGCCCTTGCACGAACTGGTTTGGGGTGTGAAGAGGAAGAAAGCTCACAGTGTCGCAACGTGCGAAGAAGCTGTGAATTGTGTTGTGTGTGAAGACTTTGTGTGAAGGGATTTTACCCTAGAAGAGCTGCATTTGGGATTGGGCTTTAGCTTCAAGCCTTTGATGAAGCTTTCTGTGTTTTTTTTTTTTTCTTTTTTTAAGTTTTTGTTGTGGGTTCGGGTTGGGTCACATGACCTAGCCCATTTCTTTCTTTTTAAAGCTTTTCAATTAAGTATTGGGTTGGGTAGGGATTGGATCAATGGCCCATTTAGTTTCTATATTATTTTTTAGGGTTTCAGAACCCTTTTTGTAGTGGGCTTGGGTCGGGTCACATGACCTGACACCTTCATTCCTAACCTTTCGACCAAATGAGGCGTGCTTCTGCCATGGCCACTTGCGACACCATAACTATGTCACGTATTGCAGCCTCCATGTCACGTATTGCGGCCACGAAAAATTTGCCACGCCGCCACCTTTTTGTGGCGGCCTGAGCAAATCCCACCATCACTTTCCGCAATGCTGCGGCCATGGCCGCTTTTCGATTACACTGCTTCTTAATACATGTCTAATACATAAACTGTCTAATGCTTGCCTATTAATTCTGTTTTTTTATTTTTCCTGGCATAAACCTTCAATGGCCTTGGGCTATTTGGCCTATCAATGCCTCTGATGCAGGTTGCAGAAGCAGCCTTCTCCTCGAGGCTGAAATGTGGGTACTGCCCCCCAATAGTCTCTAAGGGTGTTGTCAATAGCAGATCATGAAAAATGGTTGAAATCCAAACATCTACTATATCAATATGGATCAGATGTTCGAGAGTGTTATCATATGCCATTGCGATAGTGGATCAGCGTGGATCCACAACACTTTTGCTCAATTGTGTTGCCATAGCCGATATTCAATAACACTTCCCATGTAGCTTTAACTACTGATTGAGATGTCCACTTGATTTGGACTTGTGTAACTTGCTGATCATTTTGTATGATACGTCATGATTTGTGCAATTCCTAAGGTTATGAGGGTGGTGGTGGTCTATATAATTCCAAATTAGCTGGCAAGGAGGGATGAATATGATGCTCTTCAATAGCCTTCTTAAGTAATGAAACATGAAATGAAGGATGAATTTTGGAACCCTTAGGAAGTTGTAACTTGTAGGCTACTGTCTCACTTTCTTTAATATCTAAAATGGCCCATAGTATTTGGTAGAAAGCTTAGGATTGATTCTCTCAGCTATTGACTACGGGTGATGTGGCCTTAGTTTTAGATACACCTAGTCTCCTATCTCAAACGAGACATCTCTCCAGTGTTTATTAGCTGTTTTGTGTCATTTTGGTTTGTGCTCGGTTTGGATGGTAACTCAGCTGTCTGATAGCCTCATCCTAGTCCCTCAGATCATTTGCTATTGCCTATGCCAATGTTTCCCCAGATAATGAAAGAATCAAAGTGACACACCCTTAAAAACTACCATACAGTAACTACTCACTCCATAAAACATAACTGTCTAAAGCATATCTAATGCTGCCCATTAATTTTGTCTTTTAATCTTCCTAACATAAACCTTCAATGGCCTTCGGCTGTTTGGCCTATCAAAATATGATCTAGTTATTCTCAAGTTCTAATGTTATGATAAAACCAGGCTGAATTTTTCTCAAATAAAGTGACAATTAGCTTTTGTGTGTTTTGTTTTGTTATAAAATCCTGGATTTGACTAATTAATGCTTGATTCTCATTCTAGAGTAAATAATACCCAGTAATGGCTGACTAGTAACATGTGCCATTGCTCACTATTTTAATCATGTATTTGATCTTGCCACTGTAGTTTGCTTCTTACTTTTTCATGACGCTAAATTTCCACCTAAGAAAATAACAATAGCTTGATGTTGATCTTTGATGTATGGGACATCATGTCCAATCCACATCTGAACACCCTCCCCCCTATAGTTACCAATAAAACAGTATGTTCTAGATTTCTAGTATGAAATTTGCGGATAGAACATGTTGTGTCACTTGCATAATGAGTCTCTAAATCAAGGTTGTGAAAATCAAGATCTTACACAGGATCGGAAGGGGAATGAAAGATTGTAAATCAAAGGATCGTAATAGGGATTGTAAGATCTTCTACAGAATTATATATAAACATGTGCTTGTGATAAAAAACATGACATAGATAAGGAAATTTCTTGTAATTCATGAACATTGAACTAAACCTGAAAATTCACATGCATAGATTTATAAGTCATAACTAATAGGTCCAAAACAATTCATAATTAGTCACATAATATAAAACATAGGAAACTCATAATCAACTAGCCTAAATCTATATTCTCTAGAACTAGAACTAGTACAAATCTTGCAAGCATCCATCATAATAGTCATCCTCTAAAGGAGCTTCATCCTCATTTTCATTAATGTTATTTCCACCTTCATCATCATCACCAACTGGAGGAACATCTAAATCATCCACGAGTGTATGCGCATTGCCATCACCACCCGCTCTAGCATCTCTAATGTCAACTTCAATCAAGTTGTCTTCATCATTGTCCAAATGAACATCATTTCATCATCTTCCTCTCCTCCTTTGTAATCCACTCATCATCTAAAGAAACATCCTTAATGGGCATGTCATAATTATTTACTTTCCTAGCTTCTTGCTCCTTGACCAACCTTGAATTAGCCATCACAAAGACAAGATCATTTATGTTATTTTGCTCTGGACAATTTCTTTTCTTGGTGTGAACCTACAATTAAAAAATCAATTAATACATGATAGGTACAAGCCTACTAGGTAATTTGAAGAAATGAAGATCATAGTTCTTAAATCTAACCATGTCAAAAGCACTCCAATTACACTCACAGCCAGAGGAACTACATGTCAAGCTCAACAGGCGAATAGCAAATTTCTGCAACTCTAGATGACTATCACTGTATGATTCCCACCATTGTGCTGAAGTCTTGTTTTTAAGTCCAACCAAAGCTATTGGACTGCCAAAAAACCTGCTTTATAGTCATCAAGCTGGCCATCAATCAATTATACTTATTTTATCAATATCTCCACCCATCATCCTTGTTAGGCATTCATAGAATTAATTCTTAACTTCATAATCAACTTTATAACCTAGAGCGTAATGCAACAGGAAGTTAAGGTAGTAGCCTACAGCATGCAAAGACCAATGCCTTTGTTCTTCCTTTGATCAATGATCTCCCATAGAGGAATGTAACATTGCAACTAAAGAATAGGGGGAAATTAAATTAGTTCCTAAAATCTGAACTAATAGACTAATCCTCTAAAAATTGAACAAATGAGCGTGAAAGTAATATACGTTTTTCTAATACCATTGAAATTAGTTTGAATCTTCTCCTTAGCCTTGTCCATTTCTTCATAGATGAACCCCATGGTTGGCTTTTAATCTGAATCCACCAAGCGCAATACTTTTAGGGAAAAGCGTACCTCAAGCATTTCATAACATTCTTCCAATAATCCTTATTTTTCCACAAGCTTCTCATCCTTAGTCTTTGACAACATGCTGGATTTCCATTGGTCAGAGTCAAACATTTGTTGCAATTTCCCCTTATTATCATGCAAGCAACCCAGTGTCAAGTATGCTCATGATTGGTCTAATTAAATCTTTTCCCTTAGTAAATTGATGCAACAAAGAAATAAGAGATGTTCTTGATGAAATATAAAAAGTGATTTTTCTACCACTTGCGATTGTATCCCTATGAAGTGGCAACTTCTTCTCAAAATCCTCCAACATTAAGTTGATGTAGTGAGTTGCACAAGGTGTCCAATAAAACTTTTTCCTCTTTTTCAACATTTTGCCAGCTACCTTATAATTTGCTGCATTGTTTGTGACAATATGAACCACATTTTCTTCACCCATGTCTTCAACTAATTCATCCATCATCTTAAACATTTTGTCAGCTATCTTATTTATGCTAGATGCATCAATGGACCTCAGAAAAACTATTCCCATAGGACTATTCACCAAAAAATTTAGTATTGTCCTCCTCCACTTATTTGTCCTTCCATTCGTCATTATTGTGGATCTCACTTCTTCCATGTTTCTTTATGCTCCTCCAATGCTTTTGTAGTCTCCTCAATTGTTTGATTCAAATACTTCACCCTGATCTCATGGTAGGATGGTGGCTTATATCTAGGACCATGCCTTGCTATAAACTCACATCTTGGAGAAGTCCTCACTCTTTGCCACATTAAATGCAATAGCATTATTGTAAAAAAAACTTGGTAGTTTGTAGGGCTGCATCCTTTCTCAAACTCTAATTGAAAATAGAATTAATGGTGGCTTAGGAGCTCACTCCCTTCTTCTTGAAAAGGGTTGCAGCAGTCTCTTCATGTCTCTTTATTTTTAGATCATCTTCACCACCTTCGAACTGTTTTGAGCTTGACTTTTTTTATGAGATTTTCTTGTAACCCATGAACAATATCCCACATCTGCATCCTACCATCATAAGGAACAGATTGACAAGCTCCAACATCTTTCTTAGTTTTAGCCAAATGGTGTTTTAATTGATACACCCCGCCTGTATAAATCTTTTCGCAATATTTGCATTTTATTTTTGTTGCATCTTTGTCAATTGAGACACCATGATTTCAAGCCACATCATTTTGTAGTCCAACGTTCTTCTGACTACTAGCTGCATCACTAGACCCCGGCTCCAGAACCACTTGTAGGCATGTTTGATTCAGAAAAAAAGGCAGAAAAAGATCTATCAGACCTAAAAGTATAATCATTTTTAAATTTAAATTTTGATACTATATTAAAATAACAAACACAGGCAGAACCATATAGAAGTCAAAATCACAATCACTAGATCATAACACAATTGATAAAAATTTGTGATTTTAGATAAACAAAAAAAATTAAGAAGTGACAGGTTGGCAACAAAACACAAATTCTACAACATGACAAATAGAGACACGAATTTTTTAAAGTGATGATAAAATAAAAATATTAATGTGGTCCATGACCATAGAAGAGGGGGGGTGTGAACACTTGCCACTTAAGTCAAACAGTCAAAAGAGGGCATCAGGCATGGACATGTGTGTGACTCTTGGGAAAGATTAGTGTTAAGGTTATGCTGGCATTTTCATCATGTGCATTTTTATTGTTACTAAAACAAATAATAATAATTATAATGTAATAAAACATTACCCATGAGTCACATAGCGTAAGTTCAACCCCACTTGTGGCGAGGCACACAAATTTTTACAAGTAAAAAATGGAGAATGAAAAAACAAGTGCAAGAACAGGGCAAGAAAGTAGAAACGAACTACAAAAAGTATACAACAAAGGAAAGAAACGAAAAACAAGTGAGATGAAGAGTAAGGGAAGAAAAACGAAAAAGGTACCTGCAAGATGAAGAATAGGGTGCTTGAGATCTCCATTTTAGATGAAAAACAAGGGGAGAAGCTTCAAAGCTAGGTGAAAAGCTTGAATGGAAAACAAGGGATGAAAAATCGCAAAACGAATCGTATTCGCAAACCCATTATTTGATTTTGTAGTGCAAGAATGATCAAATGTGAAACCCAAATATAATGATAGCAAAAGATGAAAAATGATAATAAAAGAAGAATGATAGCAAAAGATAAAAAATGATCATAAGTCAAAGCAAAAAAATGATCGCAATGTCTAACGATCAACACGAAATGACGCTTGCAATTCTTAATGCTGAAAATCGCGATTTGGAGTGATCCCATATGAGCCTTAATTTTCAGCACTGGCTTCTCCTTCCAAATTGCATGATCGTGCAATTTTTCAATCTTTCACTCGATCTTCAAAATCGTCTCTAAATGATTGTAATTGTTGTGATGTGATAAAACTCTGAGCCAATATGCTAATAATCTTATCATGTAAAAGTGTAGTTCAACTAGTACAAGCCTAGCACAATTACACTCTTAATATTATAATCATCCTAACATTCTAGTGTTCCACTTAGCATGGTACAAGTGTAGGTTGGTGTTCTTCTTTCTTATTGAACTTGCAAGTTACATATCCACATTAATGAGTACTGATTAACGTACATCCAAGAATCCTACACTCGACGTCCACCCACCACATGTGGTTAACCACATATATAAATATAGTTAATTTTGTATCACAAGTAGTTAATTACTATTAAACATTTCAATAACCTCATTACACTATTAACTACTTGTGAGACAAAGTTAACAATTATCAGACATTTCAATCACCTCATAACATTGTTAACCACATTTAATAATTGTATACAATCACATTCATTTACTCTTAACCACTTATGAGACAGTTAACTATATTTACACATGTAGTTAACTACATGTGACTATCAATAACCTCATGACACTATGAATCACTTGTGAGGCAAAGTTAACCATTATTAGACATTTTAATTGTAATGCTTGACTGCTTTCAGGATAGACGACTATCTCCACAAACTAACACAAGACTTTTCAACATGCTTTGTGCTTACTTACACGTTTCCTAGAAAACGTTTCAAGAGGTCAACCATCCCAAAATTGCTTTAAGTCAAACATGCTTAGCTGTGAAATTCTTAAGTGATAGGCTACTGAAAAGTAGATGTATCTTGTTGGTATCTGTAGCACTTATTAATTCTTTTAAACTATCCTTAACTGTATAGTCCTATACCTGCACAATCTCTAGATCTTTCTCATTCTGGTGTGTATTCATTCATGTGTACCTCTCTCTGGAAGTGTGTTAAGAGTTGCTCTTTGTCCGTGCCTCATTTATTTTGCATTGGTGATCACTTTTTGCTCTCGTCAGCATCTGGGATGTTATATTAATAACCTCATGATACTATTAACCATATATCAATAATTATATATAATCACGTTCATTTACTCTTAACCAGTTGTGAGACAAAATGAACTATGTTTATACATGTAGTTAACCACATGTGATAATCAATAATCTCATGACACTATTAACCACTTGTGAAACAAAATTAACCACTATTAGATATTTCAATAACTTCATGACACTATTAATCACGTATTGATAAATTGATAAATTATATGCAATCATGTTGATAAAACACCAATTGATAAAAGAAATAAAAGATAATATTGAATGTTGAAATCTCACACACATACAATACAATAATATGCTGTCTCAGAGACAATCTCCTACAGAGAACATTCTCTGTCCACAAATTACAAATAACTTCACACTGTCTAATTACACAACCTACAATCAGATATATAGTCCTAATACATAACTACCAACATATATTTTCTATAGATAACTGCCATCCTTCATATTCTAATAATTAACTAGCTGCCAGTAGTTATTTTTCACTCATAACTGTCACCCTTTAATACATATCTGATTTCCAAAGCAGTTATCTTCTACATGTAACCATCATAACTGCCCCTAACTCTCAGTTTGTATCACGCGTTCATTTAGTTTTAACTACTTATAAAGTAAAATTATCCATATTCATACCTATAGTTAACCAGATTTCTAGGTGGATGCTGGATGTAGGATTCTTGGATGTATGTTACTCTTTTTCTCATTAATATAGATGGTATTATTGTTTGAAGTACAAATTTCAGTGGCAATATTATCAGACCATGCTAATACATATCAAAATTACTTGATGTAAATCAAGGCATGGTAAAAGCTTGCTTTTACATAAATGGAGCAAAACTCCATTGGGTGTTAGAAAACAATCAGTTTAAAAATTGAAGAAAACAATAAAAGCATCTAGAATGATTTTTTGGGGCACAAGATAATTGTTTCCTTTGACATTTCCAAACATTTCATTAGGTAAGAGAACCAATTTCTAACTTCTTTTAGTTTCCAAACATTTTCATTAGGAAAGAAAACCGATTCCAAACTCAGTTTTTGTTACGATTTTCTGCCTCAATAAGTCATAAAGATGATAGATCCTTATCAAGTTTTCATTCCCTCATTTTTAACTTGCTTGGATAACATCATCTATAGCAAAAGCTTTGCTTGTAACTTTGCAATGAATGATTGAATTTTTTTTTTTTTTTGGTGGGGGTGGGGGGATGGGAAGGATCTTTGTCAAGCTGATTCTAAATCTTTATCCATGCAATGGTCGTTGCTTTTGCCAACTAGTGATGTACTACAACCAAGGTATGGCCTGACCATTCCTCCTCTCATGAATTCAAACTTCAATCTTTATCTCCATTTGACGTTGTTTTGTTGTTTTACATAATTGTTTTTCTATTTTTCATAGGATGCATGATGCAACTTTAATGACATGCTTGCTATTTGATCCTTGTTTGAAGGTAATGACACTGATGTTGATACTTGTGTGTAGTTGCCCTGTACATTTCTCATTGTGTATTAATGTTTGCCGAACTCAATTTTCTATTTTAAATTTAATGGTCACATATTTTGATATAATATTTTGCAAGTTTTAGACAAGTCCTATGATGTTATTCTGGGTTGTTAGTTGTTATTGTTATTTTGATAAGAACTGGGAATTAGAATAGAAAATGGGGAGCCCAGCCCTTATGATTGAAAAATAAACGAAAAAGAAAGAAGATAACAAGGGAATTCTGGAAATGCAATGAATGTCCCAACCCACCATAAACCTCCCACCTTATTCAGTTCTTATCTACCTTTTTCTCTCTCTTTCTTTCCCCTTATTTTTACCTTCTCCTTACATTCTAGTTTGATGGATGGTGAACTGCTATTTAGGCCTTCACTACCATCATGATCATCACTTGTAATTACAATGCCATCCACATAGACTACTAGATAGGAAAGAAACTCATTGTTTCAACCTTTGCCATTTTCCCTTAGCCTTTATCTCTAAAACCTTTTTCTCCTCTTCACATTTTGTTCTAGGTTGGATAGTTCAAAAGAGAAATGAAACTGGTGTAATTCCTGTTTTTCTCCTCCATTAACTTCCTGCCCTTTTCCAGAAGTGTGACACCCACATTGGCCTCCAGTGACAAATTCTTGCATCTTTGAATCAATGGCTGTTGTGGACCTTATGGTGTCCATCCCTCCTTTTCTCATGACTGACTCTATTCTGTTCTGCTTGCTCATTGCCACTGCCCCCCCAAAAAATACATTGTTAACTTTATTGCTCAAGCTGTAGTCTCTTACTATAAATTCATCCCCATCGCCATCATAGACAAAATGTTTAACCCCTCTTCCAAACCTCATGTCTTCTTGGCATTATGGTCTTAAGATCATCTCGGATGGCCCACCCAACTGCACTTCCCTGGCATGCTTTCAGCATAGTAGTTCAGAGGATATCTCCCACCTTGGCCGATGATATGTTATCTAGATGGTTCGATTTGAACCAAATGTTTCCATACCTTCATCTTTGCTTCTATTTTATGGCTGCCAAGGTTTTAACTCCTCATTCTGGAATCAAATTGGTTGATCCAAATCAATCTTCGGCTGGAATAATTTGATTACTACCTTAAGAGGGTTTACCAAGTTGGATTTGGATTGAGCTAATCCCAACATTGATATCAGATGAGAGGTCAATCTCTCAACTGCTTAATTCTGGTATGATACTGGAATTCCTTTCTCCATTCATCATATGACAGCTGTCTCATGCTGTTGCAGTCGTTGAACTCTTATTCTAACAAATGTTCTTTTGGCAATATCTCTAGAGTGAGAACTTTTGCACCTTTTCCAACTTCTCTTTGCATCTCCTTTCATATGCATGCAGCTGACCACTTTTGGCCTTTCTCTTCAGCCCATTTTGCCCCCTAGCATAAACATGTGCTATGGTTCTATTGAGTTCTCGATTTCCTGGCTAAGAAAAGGTTGTTTATGTTATCCAGGCACGTATGGCATCTGCATCCACGCTAGTGGCCTTGTTGGATGGTCTCTCTTCCATTTTCCTGCAAGTAGCAGAATATAAGGAATCTAACAAATTTGGATCTTTTATGGCACTTTCAAGCTCCCTTGGGAAGATTTTACTGGAACTTCATAGAGGTATCTAAATCATTTGTAGTATCTTATTGAATAGATTGTTGTTTACAGACATATGTTATGGTGCTTTTTGATTTTTTTCTCTTGGCTCTTCATTATTTATTTATTTATATTTGCTTAATTTTTATCTTATCTTTTTTTCTCCGATGCAGGTCTTCTTTACTTAATAGAACATGAAGCTCATAGTAAATTGCTAGCTTTGTTATTCAAGATTATCAAGCTTGTGATATTATCTACACCGTATGTTACTTTGTTTCCAGTATTATACTATTTGTTCATTCTAGCTGTTATTGCAATGATAAGTTTTTTCTTTTGTTTTTCTCCTCTTATAAATTAGTGCATCATTCTTCTTGTTTTGGTTATTGTTTCTTGCACTTATGCTTTCATGGTTGAAGCCAGTAATATTATTTTTCGCCATTTGAAATACCTTATTAAGTTGAGTAGAATAGTATAACTAATACAAATGGTATTAGTGGGATCCCAATTCATCAAATGTTTTGCAAACTGAGGAACTTCCATAGTTCCATGTATAATTGAACAACTATCTAATTGTTTAATTGACATCACAACCATTTTATAAGTGGGAGGGTGTTATTGAAAGTTGAAATAATTGAAAATAAAACTATGGGACAAAAATCATGCAATTATGGAAATACAAAGTGCAAAAGGGTAATTAAGCGATGTAGTAGATGGCAAACAACTTAATCATAGATTAATATTTATATTTAATCATATCTTCCTGTTGTTTGTTTAGATGTTGAGGGAAAAGTTTTTCTTCTGTTGATGATTTAATTCAAAATACAGTTTTACAAATAAATAGTTAGCTATGTGCTGGAAATTTGGAGAAGAAAATTGGAAGGAAAAATTTCTCCCTGTGACAGAACTGTATGGCAAGACTACCTAAATTTAAGGGATCTACTATTAATGCATTATCTAAATTGATGGGATATGATTTACTTCATAATTATATAATTAAAAAGAAACCCAATAACTATCTTGTCTTGTATATAGTATGAGTTAGGTAGATCATATTCACATAAAACCCAATATCTATGGAAAGATAGGCTGAAATGGAACTAGTATGTAGAAGGACGGGCTAAAACACCTAATTTGCCAGATAAAGCTGGAATGATAGCAACGTGTGGTGAACCAAACATTTGAAACTAAAACACAAATTGACAAGACTCACAAAGGAGGGTTTAGGAGCAAACATAGATGAAAAAACAAAAACACAATACGGGTTTGGTGGTAATCAAAATCCATGAACTGAACACTACAGAACCGAGAAACTATTTAGGAAGTGAATACATTGGTTTTGATACAAATACAATGTTAAATTATAGGGATTTTGGTAAGGAAGAAATATATAGACAGTATTTATAGCATAGTAGTCAATAATGTGCTATAGCGATGCTACAGCAGAGCGGCCCTAGGCTGCTATTATGGGATTCGTATAGTGGAGCGTTTTTTAATAGCAACCATTGCAGCCACAATAGTGGCTTTTTGTGTGCTGTAGTGGTGCTATCGTGACATTAGCTTCAAAAACCTATTTTTACACCTGAAATGTTGTTGTTTAGTTTTTGGGTAAAATTGTGAATTCTCTACAATTTATAATGTATTTAATTAGAGTTAGAGAAATTAGAAATATAATTTCTCCTTCGTATCTCTCTGCTTGGGCTTTGTTAGTTGGCTGGGCCCATGTATCTAGCTGTCAGTTACTCAATCTGAGTCAACTATAATATTTGTCTCATCTCTCATGTAACTAACTTTTCAGTCATAATGGAGTACAGATAGATTTTGGTTATGTGTTCTTCTTACTCTCTGATTTCTATCATATTTTTGCTTTATAAACATAATAGGATTTGTAACCCTTCTTCCTTGATAGCTGTTGAAAATCAGAATAAAATATTCTGAATTTATTGTAGTTTATAGGCATGTAATCATTGATTTAGAGGAAACTAAATATTCTCTATTTATGTATCATTAATGTAATAAGCCTATATAAACTCGTTTCCGTTGTGTATTCAGACACACGGTTTCAGTCAAATATGTCTCTGTTTTCTCCCTTTTAACATGGTATCAGAGCCTAACAGAGGCATCTCAAGGACCGTGCCTACCCGGTGGACCCACTGTCCCCGGAGACAAATAAATTTTTTTTTTGGTGAACCGTGTGCGTCTCCTGTTCGCCCCCTGTTCCAGCGCCATCGTCTATTTTTTCGGTGTCTTCTCCTGCCACTGCCGCCGGCCGCCGCTGCTGTTTCGACGACTTTTCCGGCCGCCGCCGCTTCTCCGACGACTTTTCGACAACCGACCACTGGGTCCGAATCGCCGTCTGCCGATCTACACAGATCCGTTGACGGCGTCGGCATCCAACGACCCACGCGCGCTCACGCGCCCTTCTTCTTTGCGCCAAACAGCGCTTCTCGCCGGCGCGTGGCGGCGCTTGGACGCTCCTTTCCGACCGCGACTCCGGCGCCGACGTCGCCAAACCCAGCCGACCTCACCCTCCGAGTTTCGTCTCCATCCGATCAGTTTTGGACCGCCCCCTGTTCTCTATTGCTTGCATTTCCCAATCTCCTTCCCTGGGTCCCTGGGTGCTTGACTCTGGTGCGTCTGACCATATCTCTGGTAATCGTTCCCTTTTCTCTTCTCTGTCTACATCTGGCTATTTACCCACGATTACATCTGCCAATGGTTCTCAAACAAAATCCAGTGGTATTGGCATTACACATCCCTTACCCTCCCTCACTGTCGAGTCTGTGTTATATGTCCCTGATTGTCCTTTTAACCTGCTTTCTGTTTATCGTCTTACCCAATCCCATGACTTTGTCATTACCTTTAATAAAGATTCTGTTACCTTGCAGGACCGGACTTCGGGACGGATGATTGGCATCAGATGTGAGTCTCATGGCCTCTATTATCTCTCAACACCTCCGCAAGCATACTCAACCACTGTCTCTCCGACGACCATCCACGCTCAGCTGGGACATCCTGGTTTGCCGAAGCTTCAGAAGATGGTACCCAGTCTCTCTAAAATCTCTAGTCTTCACTGTGAGTCTTGTCAGTTAGGAAAACACACTCGTACTACGTTCCATGATAGAGTCAATAAATGGGCTATGTCCCCATTTGCCTTAGTCCATTCTGATGTTTGGGGTCCTTCTCGTATTGTTACCTCTTCTGGTTTTAGGTATTTTGTAACTTTTATTGATGATTTTTCCCGTTGTACGTGGTTATGTTTGATGAAAAATAGATCCGAACTTTTTTCCCTCTTTGAGAAGTTTTATCATGAGATCAAAACCCAATTTGGTATTCCTATACGCTCTATTCGTAGTGATAATGCTTGTGAATATTTGTCTCATCAGTTTCAGCACTTTATGGCATCCAAGGGCATTCTCCATCAAACATCTTGTGCCCACACTCCTCAACAAAATGGAGTGGCTGAACGCAAAAATAGACATCTCATTGAAACTACTCGGACTTTTCTCCTCCACGGTCATGTTCCCCCACGCTTCTGGGGTGATGCTGTACTCACAGCCTGCTATCTCATCAATCGCATGCCATCCTCTGTCCTGAATGACCAGGTTCCCCATTCGATCCTTTTTCCTCACTCACCCCTTCATGAGCTTCCTCCTTGGATCTTCGGCTCTACCTGTTTTGTCCACAACCTAACTTCAGGTCTCGACAAACTCTCCGCCAAGGCCATCAAATGTGTCTTCTTGGGTTACCATCGCTTGCAGAAAGGATATCGCTGCTACTCTCCTACCCTTCAAAAGTATTTTCTTTCCGCCGATGTCTCTTTTTTTGAGTCTATCCCTTATTTTGAGTCTGCTTCCTTCCCTCCCGATCTGTGTCTGTCTGCTCCTCCTGGTACCCCTACTCGTGTCCCCCTTCCGTTTGTCTCTTTGGATGTCCCTGTGGTGAATCACGATGTTCCAACGGAGCCTTCGGCCGTGCGACCTCTTCAGACATATCACTGTCGCCAACGACCTAATGCCATTCCTCCGCCTACACCAGATTCCACAGATATAATAGAGGCCCTATCAGACCCTTTCCCGGCGCCATCTTCTCTACCGAATCCGGGCTTGCCCCCTGCCACTGATTGGCCCATTGCTCTACGAAAAGGTATTCGTTCTACTCGCAACCCGTCTCCCCATTATGTTAACCTTAGTTATCACCGTCTTTCTCCTTTGCATTATACATGCCTCTCTTCTTTGTCTTCTGTGTCTATTCCTCACTCTCCTTATCTCACCCTGACTGGCGGCAAGCAATGATTGACGAGATGTGTGCTCTTCAAAGCAGTGGTACCTGGGATTTGGTTCCTCTTCCCACTGGCAAGTCCGCTGTTGGGTGTCGTTGGCTATACACTCTTAAGGTTGGCCCTGACGGAACCATTGATCGTTTCAAGGCTCGTCTGGTGGCTAAAGGATACACACAGGTGTATGGGCAGGACTACACTGATACTTTCTCTCCGGTCGCCAAAATGACGTCTGTCCGCCTCTTATTCTCTATGGCTGCCATTCGCCATTGGCCCCTCTTCCAACTTGATATCAAAAATGCCTTCCTGCATGGCGATCTTGATGAAGAAGTCTACATGGAGCAACCTCCCGGGTTTGTTGCTCAGGGGGAGTCCTCTACTATGGTGTGCCGACTTCGTAGATCCCTATATGGACTTAAGTAGTCCCTTCGAGCGTGGTTTGGCCGCTTTCGTACCGTTGTACAGCAGTTTGGTTTGACTCGCAGTGAAGCCGACCACTCTGTCTTTTATCGCCATTCACCTCAGGGATGCATATATCTTATTGTTTATGTGGACGACATCGTCATTACGGGCAGTGATCAGCGTGGCATTCTTCGTTTAAAACAGTACCTCTCCCAACAATTCCAGACTAAAGACCTTGGTAAGCTTCGGTATTTCCTAGGCATCGAAGTCGCTCAATCCAAGGATGGTTTGGTGATCTCTCAAAGGAAATACGCTCTTGATATCCTAGAAGAAACTGGCCTATTAAATGCCAAGCCAATAGACATTCCTATGGATCCTAATGCCAAACCGCTACCAAATCAGGGGGAGCCCTTATCAGATCCTGGGAGATATAGGAGATTGGTGGGAAAGCTGAACTATCTCACAGTCACTCGTCCAGATATTGCCGTTGCTGTCAGCATGGTAAGCCAGTTCTTAAACTCTCCTTGTCAGGATCATTGGGATGCAGTAATTCGAATACTCAAATACATTAAGAGTGTTCCTGGTAAAGGCCTCATTTATGAAGATAGGGGACACACTCAGATAGTTGGGTATTCAGATGCCGATTGGGCTGGTTCACCCAGTGATAGGCGATCCACCTCTGGGTATTGTGTGTTGGTTGGAGGAAACTTGATATCTTGGAAAAGTAAGAAGCAAAATGTTGTAGCAAGATCTAGTGCTGAAGCAGAATACAAGGCCATGGCTTTAGTAACTTGTGAACTCATATGGTTGAAGCAACTTCTCAGGGAACTCAAGTTTGAAGAGTCCACGAAAATGACGCTGATTTGTGACAATCAAGCGGCTTTGCATATTGCATCCAATCCTGTCTTCCACGAACGAACCAAACATATTGAGGTTGATTGCCATTTTATCAGGGAGAAGATCGAGTCGGGGGACATTACCACGAGCTTCATCAACTCTAGTGACCAGCTAGCAGATATCTTCACCAAGTCTTTAAGGGGACCAAGAGTTGACTATATATGTACCAAGCTGGGTGCATATGATTTATATGCTCCAGCTTGAGGGGGAGTGTTGAAAATCAGAATAAAATATTCTGAATTTATTGTAGTTTATAGGCATGTAATCATTGATTTAGAGGAAACTAAATATTCTCTATTTATGTATCATTAATGTAATAAGCCTATATAAACTCCTTTCCGTTGTGTATTCAGACACACGGTTTTAGTCAAATATGTCTCTGTTTTCTCCCTTTTAACAATAGCTTTTGCTCCATAAAAAGTTACCTTTGTTTGACCTTTGTTCCTTCACATTATCGTACTATGTTTTTTCCATGAGTTTTGTTCTTTCTTCTTCCTTTAGACTTCCTAGTTCCATTCTACTAATTTTTTTTCTAATTTGTTATGGTTTTTCTATTAATTTTACCATCATCTTTCATTTTTTGATTTCATTATTATGTCCATGTTGCTCCTAAATTGATGGTCATTGTGCGTAAACCGTGACTTATTATTTATCATTAATTTCTTTAATTTTTTTGGTTCTTTATTATTTATGTGTATTATAAATTATTTACTGCTATAGCATTTTTAGAGTTTGCTGCCATGCGCTATCTAGGGTTGATAACTATGATTTATAGTGTGTATAAAATACAAAACACTATAGTTACTTTAGTCCTAAGGTTGTATAGTGAAAAATATAAAAAATGTGGGAAGAGAAACAATAAATGCAAAATATAAGAATAAAACAATTAATTACAGCTAATGATGTTGATCACTATAAATATCCACTAAATGTTTAATTGCATGAATTACACTAACCATATGCTTCTCGATTTCTTGAAGGTAGATTAGATTTATTATTTCCTTCTCTGTTCCAAATGTAGTATGGTTAGGGGGAATACCTGGCTCTTGATTTGCAAAATTAGTATGTGCACTGAAATAATTGTTTTGCCAGATATTCAAGAATGCCACCAAATTTGTTGCCTATTGTTGTTACATCAATTAGGACAAGGGTTGAAGAAGGGTTTTGGTTGAAAAGTGACCGAAATAGTCTGCTGGTTAGTTGTATGATTGATTGTTCAAAGTTTTGTTTGTCCTTCTGGTGCAATGATATGTATGTATAACATCGACCTGTGTTAGCAGGCAGCTGCTATTGGTTGCTTGACATTAGCTTTGTCTACCTCACCATCTTCTGCTCAATTAAGGAAGATGCTCTATGACGAGGTTTCTACAGGTAACTTTTATATTACTCTTGTTATTAAAAGTACTTGTGTAAGTAATTTATTACTTAAAATTAATGAAATAGTCTGAAAATTTAATATCAATGTTTACATAATTCATGACTATAAATGTGGATTATATTTTATGTAGGTTCATTCATTCTTATTTTTTGTTTCTGTTAATTCTTTTGTGTGTGTGTATTCATTTGAATATTTTGGTTATTTTGAAGGAGATAATATTTTCATTTCAACTAATATCATATTTTTTGAGGGTTTGTTGTTTGAGAAATGAACAATTTATTAAGATAGAAGAGAAAGGAACAAATACAAGAGGATAGTAAATCCCCAAGAATATGGATGGAAAATCTTAAATAGGCCTAACCAATTTGCTAAATGTAAGGCCTAAGCTTGTCTTATTTCCTTAACATAGGTTGTTTTAAAAGTCTGACTTGGTTTGAAAAAAGGCCTGCATTATATAAGGCCTTTTGAATAGTCCTACAAATCTACATCTAAATAAGGTAATAGGCCTAAGCCTTATATAAGTTAGCGGCCTAATCCTGTATAAAAAACAAAGATATAAAAAAAACACTATTAGATAAAAATCAATACAATAATAATAGTAAAATTATTATATATATATATATATCTGTTTTTTTTTCACACTTAAATAGATCATCGTGTTAAGCCTAAAAAGGTTTTTCTTGATAACTTAAAGCTAGCTTTTTTAATTGAATAGGCTTTTAAAAATCCTAGACCAAAGGTACTTAGTATATTGACCTTGTAAGTGATGAGCTCAAGAGGATGATAGTGAGTGATGACCTTTAGCAGGTATTGAGCAAGCTTGATAATGTGTTAACTGTATTCATCCTTAAAAGTCTTCACAAGGACTATGAGGTTGTTCAAGATTAGACCTTGACAAATCCTACCATACCTACCATGGAAGAACTCATTGTTTAATTAGTGTTCCTTCATTTGAGACTCCTCCTCAAAAGCTTCTGAAATCTATTGCCTTAATCTAAATTGATCGTGGAGACCTAGAATGTGGTTGAGGTTGTGGCAGGAGGATAGAGGAAACCTCCATTGTACTATTGTAAGAAGGATGGACATACCGTTGATTGGTATTGGAGTTTTCGCACAGGCCCAATACAAAGTGAGTGTGGCAGTTCAAAGATAATGGCAGTGCCTTTGCTCTCCAAGAAGATCGTGAAGAAGAGGGTCAAGAAGTTCAAATTGCTTCAGAACGACCTTAAGATTTTCATCAACCCAAATTGGTGCATATTAAAGGGTATATATTCTTGTGTTATGAGAAAGTTCGAGGGATGCACTTTAATGCCAAACATTGGTTATGGTTTAGACAAGAAGACTTGCCTCTATCTCCCAAACAGTTACAAGAAATTTGTTGTTCACTATGTGAAAGACTTGGAACTGCTTATGATGCACAACAGGACTTACTGTGTTGAGATTGCCCACAATATATCCACAAGAAGGAGAAAGTAAATAGTTGAGAGCTGCACAACTTGATGTTGTGACAAACAAAACATCCAGACAATGTAGTCAGGAGGATGAATAGTATAAATGACTGTGGAAGTCACTTACGTTTTGTAGTTATCCTAGTGACACTTGTGATATTGGATTTTTATCTTTTCTTATTTCTTATGCTATAAATTGTAGCTTGATATACAATAACATGGTTTTTCCTGTAAATAAAAGGCAACTAAAGACAGGCAAAAATGTATGTAAGCATAGATGGTTTGAGTCCAATTGGTATTTTCTGGAACTGGGACATGGAGTGCCATCTGCAGTTGCTATTTTCTTTTTGCTGGGACATGGAGAATAGGTGGAGAAGTATTTAGATGATGGGGTCATATGGTCTGTGGCTCCAGAGTTGAGAACCTAGTGGGATTGGAGTGTTTTTGAGACATTAAATCCAAATGAAAGAGGAAGCATACCTGAATATGCCGAAGTACAAGTACCTGATGGATTTTCTAGTAAATGGGATGGGTACATGATGAGAGCCCAAGAGTGCCTGAGTATTATTATTTCAAATAGAAAAAGAGATTGGCAGATTAGTCTACTGTCCCCCTCTCCCAGAGCACAAGCTCCGAAATACAATTCAAGAGAAAATCCCCAACAGTGCCTCTACCTCATAGATTACCCTCTATTTATTTTCATCTCCCTCAACCAACTCCCTAAAAAGATAGGAAAAAGATAAAAAACAGAATAACAAAGATAAATCCTAAAGATAAGCTATGATAACCAAATTCAAATGACATTAAATCACATAGGCGTTCCCTCTTATGTCTGTTTCTTATTCTTCCTTGAATAAACCTTCCATATCTTGGGCCTGTTATTCTGCTGATCTACGAGTTGGGCTCTATCAATGCACAACCTCTTCTTCCATGGTGAACAAAGACCAAGAAAAGAGAGACAATCAACTGTTTGGATGAAAAAATGGGTACTGTTCATGCAGAGCAGTTATCATCACAGAAAATTGGAGCGAAATGAATTCTGGGACAGATTAGTGGTTGCTGGAAAAGATATAACAGTGGCCAGGAAAGCTGTTGGAATAATCCCGATAGTGAATAGTGATAGGAAAAAGTGCCAGAAAATTCTAACAGTCACCAGAAAAGTCTGACAGTGGTTGGAACGGTTGCCAAAAAAGACAGTCACCGGAAAGGTTGTGGGAAAATATGGCAGTTGCTGGAAGTAGCCGGAAAGTGGCTGGGAAATATGACTGTTGCTGGAAAATTCCAGCTGTATTTTTTAATGTCTGACAGCTTCAAAAGCCCAGTCAAACCTTCTACAGAGACATTTTTTTGCAGAAGCTGAGCCCCCTTGGATCCGGAGCTCCAATACCATGTAAGAAGAGAGAAACAAATATTTTCTGAATATGCTTGAATGATGATTCCACCCAGCAGAATGAATTTATTTATGTTCAAGAGAATTACAAATTTAATTAATGCTGAAACGATTTACAAGAGAACAATTAAGATACCGCTACTTCCTATGATGCATTGAACCTAGCTATACCTAGTGTCTAGGCAACTTGGAAAAATAAACATTAAAGAAGTTCTTATCTCTAAAATATTCCTATTTCCAACTGTAATACAAATTACATTATTTGTTCTTTGGTCTGCATTAGATTCAGACTGGAGCTGATAAAATCACAATTCACAAATCTTCCTTCTAATTGGAGTTGGAGTGAAATTTTCAAAGCTAGTGACCTGTAAGCCCTAACATGTTAAAATATTTTGATCATCAGAAAGTTTGAACCAAATAGCATTTATGTTCCTATAATCGTGTTCTCTATAATTAAATGCTTTGACGACAAGAATCTAAGCCTGTTTTCTATGCTTTGCCTATTAAGTTTTGCTTTGCTTTTGGATATTGATCAACCGCCAACAATATGTGTAATAAGTCATTAACTGATTGGGATGACTGATTTGTGTGGATTTCATGTTTAGCCACAAGACATTACTGGTTGGGTTTGTGATATTCTATTGTCAGGTTGTTGCTTTGTTGGTTTAGCTTCATGTTTTCTGTTGTTGGCTTTCCTTCAGGTTCTATTGAGACTGAAAAGAAGTCAGGTGTTCTTTCTACGTTATTTGAATATTCCATGCAATGGAGTTGTCCAACTATTTGCCTTGAGGCCCTTCAGGTAATCTTGTTGGTAAATTTGAATATTTTTGGCATAGATTGCTGAATTATTTATTTGTTAGCAACTATAAATGGAGATGGTGTACATGGTATGTGGAATTTGTCTTTTGATGAGCCTGTCATTTTTGGTTTCTATTCTTTAACTTACGCATACATTGGATGGATATCTGCCTAAATGACAGTGTTAAGACTTCGAAATATGTAAAGAAAACTTGGAAATATGTAAAGAAACTGAATATTATCTGTTGATAATGAGTACAAGTGATTACTCATATATATAGTAGGACTAATCTTAATGTTTACAGGTTATAGTCTTACTGTGATAATTATTATAATTATAGCTAAAAAAGGAGACTAAATTACAGGGAAATAAATTTGTACAAATAAAAACTGAAATAATGAAACATGGAAAGAAATTCATGTGCTTCAACACTCTTCCTCAAGTTGGTGAATGTATATCTATAGCAGGGAAGATCTTAGAAATGTTTTGTGGCCAATCTCTTTGTTAATATATTTGTCGGTTGGCCCCCATAAAGGATATATGTTGTTGCTATAGGCCATTGTTCAACTTCTTAGTAATGTGCTAGTTGATCTCTTTGTGCTTTGTCTTGTCGTACTAGATTGGGTTATGATCAATGTTAATGATAAATTTATTATCACAAAGAAGCTTCATAGGAGTTGCATATTTTGAGATTGTCAATTTATGATCTTCATTTATAATAGTCCATAAATCCCTTGAGCTATAGCTTGAAATTCTGCTAAGGACTTGGCCTCGCAACTACACTTTGATTCTTACTCCTTCAGGTCACCAAGTTTCCACCCATGACAAACCAATATACTAAAGTGAATTTTTGTGTCCATAACACACCCTGCTTAATTTGTGTCAATGTATGCCTCCATTGAGTCTTTCTCCTTCTTAAAGAGCAGCCTTTTTTCGGGGCTTCCTTTCAGATATTGAAGAATTTTATTCATTGCCCTGGATAGCATGACAAAACCAAGCATATATAGATTGACAGATACTTATGAATTAAAGAGAATTTGGATCGTGGTCTTATAGCCATAGCTTACATCTCTTCAAGGCTTCAATTTGCAAATGTATTCTCGCTAAGGGACTCCCTATAGTGAGATTCCAAGAACTTACTAGCATGTTGAGAATGATTGATATCCATTTACCAACTTGAGCGGGAGTGTGGTAAATATCTTTGTTATTATTAGATATATATATATATCTCATTGTATATTTGATATTTTTCCTACTTTCCTTTTTTACGTTTGATTAGAGTTTGTATTACAAACACATTAAAATATTAAGTGCTTTTTCTTTCAAGTCTTAAGGAAGGAAATATTTCCTTCTTGATCAAACCCACTTGATATTTGAAAAAAGCCTAATTCTCCTTCCCAAGAATTTTGGCATAGACCAAGTCAAAAAATGGACCCCATTTTTGTATTTTCAATACCACCCTTGCTTTACTTCCTTTTCCTCTTAGGTTGTGTAACTTGTGTTTTGGTCTTGGAGTTGTTGGGCATAACCCCTCACCTCTCGTCTTTGTCATTGAAATAGCTTTGATTATCATCCAAGTAATTGGGAAAGGAGGTTTTGGCAGAGGCAATTTATCACCATGCCTTGGTGCCAAAACATTTCCATCACTGATGACCCACCATGTGCCATGGAGGAACTTGAGCTTGGTGGTCTCGTCAGTGAAGATGGATTTTGGATTGAAACCTAGACAATGGCAGGTATCACTCAATCCTTCTCCCCACGAGTTATGCCTTAATCTTGAGTTTGTGAAATGACATCTTGTGGCATCCATTGTTTTGTTGTCACCAACATCTTATTCCTCTTTGTGGCCGAGTTTGAGTACAGTGGTTTAGGTGGCGGTGGTGGGGTGCTGCACCATTCAACACCCAACCCTTCTCGGTGGTTGCTGATTCTACCCTTTTTGACGTTAGTACCTCGTTATAAACGTTATCACCAACACAATGATCATTTATGCTAAGACTACCCTAAAAAAGTACCCATTTCTACTGCGTTCTTTGCTATTGTCCTATTTGATTCTTCCCCCCTTTTCTCCTTGCAATGTTCTTTGTTGATTTCATGGACCCATTCCTCATTCTTTGGAATTTCTGTTTGCTTTTCCTATGTGCAATTTCTTCCATCCTTGGGATCTACTAATTCTAGTTTTGTTTCTGAAGCTATAGATTCCCCATCTTGAGTCTCTTTTTCTCTCTTTGTTCCTTTATTGCATGATTTTTCTTCTATTTGACCCAACCTTCCTCCAACATTGGGTTTTGCTAAATGTTCTGACTTAGTACCTTTTTGCCAATCAAAGAAATTAATCATTCCCCACTTTTCTCCAATCTTGTAAGTCGCCCATCTTGCTAAGCAAACTGTTACTCAAACCTTTCGTTCTTGTGTTTCAATCCCAGGTTGATTCTTTCCATGAATTCTAGCCTGGCCTCCACAATAGTTGACACCTTGTAATACGCACTAGCACCTCCCATAACCCCGATGGAGCTCTGATACTAGTTTGATAGAAACTAGTTTAGCTACAAATGAAGAAATGAACTTTTACTAAAAACCTAATTCCCAACCCTTGCCCCAGTGTTGTTTCAAAATCAAGAACAAGGCAAAGACAGTGAAATGAACATTCTTGGACTCTCAAGAGGTTCAAGCCTCTCCCAATTCCCTTACAAATTTCCACCCAATGAATGAATCCTTACTCAAACCCTCTTCCTATTTTTATACATTGTCACCCACTTGACTCACGAACTAACTAACCAGATGTTACCTATCACTTGGAGACATTGAAAGGTGGATGGCCAAGACTCCTGGTCAAATCTGACCATCTAAGAAGCTGTAGACCTTGTCTAATTACAAGAGATGAACACCTTCCTTTGACACCTCTCTGCTCCCTAGCAACTCTTGTCCTCCCCTTGTAAGATCTTGAATGTGAATGAACAAATGTCCTGCACATTTTAAATCTCTTGCAAATTTATGATGGAAGTCAATTTTTTTAAAAGATTACGAGTAGACTAATAGAGGCAAATTATTTAAGTGGAGTGATGGTTATAATTGTATGTTACCATGTCTAGCAATGGGGCTATTGGTTCCATTAGCTTACAGTAATATGATGTTTACTGGAGAGAGTAGAATAGGGCAAAAGACATGGGGAATGAGAAATCATGTGGTTAGTAGCACTAGAGTCAATAATCTAGAGATCCTGAGACATAGTACCAAAAATGTTAAAGTTCTAGAATCCTTACTAGTTGTGGAAAGACAGCAAGTGCCAAATGGCTTATTGAAAGACTTCGTAAGTGCTTGCAATCTTTCCAACTTGTCTTCGCTAAGGGCATGGGCTTCCTTATCTATTAAGGTGCAGGCTAGTCTATGAAAGCTTGAGAAACAAAATTTTCTTAATATTGTTGAGTATATTGTCCACCCTATAGAATGGTCTATTTATATTCAAGAGTATTACAAGGATAATCTATGCCAAAACAATTTACAAGAGTAATTAAGATATCACTACTTCCTAAGATGCATTGAACCTAGCTATACCAAGTATCTAGGCTACTTGGAAAAATAAACATTATAGAGGCTGTTATCTCTTAAAACACTTCTATTTCCAGTACTTCCTTCCAAGCAGGAGAATAAATGTTTTTGAATTCCTAGCTTGTACATAATTCCTTCAAAATTTGGATGGCATAATCCTTTGGTAAGGATATCTACAAGTTGACTTTGTGAAGGTACATATGGAGTACAAATCAAGCTGTAATTGAGTGTTTCCTTGATAAAATGCCTATACACTTCAACGTGCTTTGTTCGATCATGATGATCAGGATTATGAGCTATGTTGATAGTTGACTTATTATCACAGTAGAGTTTCATAAGTCCATCCCATTTAATCTTCGAGTTTTTTAAAATAATTTTTAGCCAAAATAATTTACAAATACCTTGTGCCATAGCTCAAAACACAGCTTCAACACTAGACTGAGCCATAACATTCTGTTTTTAACTCCTCCAAGTTACTAAATTTCCTCTAAGAAAGGTGCAATAGCTAGTAGTGAACCTTATTAGAGTTCACAGTGTTTGAGAAAAAGAGAAATTGTATTGATCAAATGTGAATGTACAAAGGTGTCCCAGTCACTGACTTATAACCCTATATATACTTGTTAGGACTAGTGAGTCAGTTATAATTGTCTGACATGTCAGACAGTTATAACTGTCTAACAATGACAATTATAACTGATAGCAATAAATACAAAAGCAAGTCAATACAGAAACAAACAAAGAAAATAGTAGACCTATAGAGAGATACTTGAGAAGAGTATTCTCTTAACACCCCCTCCCCAAGCTTAAAATGGGTAAGAAACTACAGGTGGCTCAGACACATTGAGCTTGGTCCTCAAATGAAGAAAGTGAGTAGGAGAACGAGGTTGGGTCAGAAGATCTGCCCATTAATCAAGGCCAAGAAATGTTGGACAACTAGCTACTTGGTGAGAAATTTCTTTCAAACAAAAAAATAAGTCAAGTTACATGTGCGTGGTTTGCTCATGAAGAACAAGATTAACAACAATGAGATTTTTACAAAAACAATAGGAGTGAGATGAGGCACTGCATGTTCTTGAAGTAATGTCTAGATCCATAAGATGTCTTGAGTAGCATTAGCAAGATTGCGATGTTGAGCCTTGGTACTTGAATGAGCAACAACGGTTTGTTTGCAAGACCATCAAGATACCAAATTAGGTCCTAGGTAAATAGTAACCTTGAGGTATCGTAGGATCCTCTTGTTTGCAACCTAATAAGACTCAAGAGGAATGGACACAAATAGGCACACCTTGATCTCTGGACGAGTAATAGTAACATACTAAAGAGCACCTAGCATTGATCAATAAAAAGAAGGATCTGGTAAAAGGTCCAAACCTTGTTTAGATAGCTTGGAACTAGAAATCATGGGAATGGAGATAGCCTTAGCTTCATTCATATTTGTCTTGGACAATGCCTTTAATGTACTTAGTTTTGGGTCATGATAAGAGAGCCATCAGATTGAGGACGGACCTCAATGCCCAAACAATAATTAAGAGCACCAAGCTGCTTTAGCAAGAAAATAGAATCAAGTGATGAGTTTTTGAACCAAGGAAGTGGAGCTTCCAGTTATAATGATGTCATCAATGTACACCAAAAGGTAAATAGTGGCATTACGTTGATAGTAAACGAATTATGAAGGATTGCATTTGCTATCCTTGAAGCCAAATTGAAACAAAGTGGTTTTAAGGTGTTCAAACCAAGCTTGAGGAGTTGTGTAAGCCCATAAATGGCGTTGTACAATCTGCAAACTAGAGGGATGAGTCATGTAAACCTCTTCTTTAAGAATGGCACTAAGAAAAGAATTGTTCACCTCAAGTTGAGAGACCACTTGCAAGTGAGTGCAAGGGTTAAGATAATGGAAACAATAACAGCCTTTATGACAGGAGGGAAGGTTTCATTAAACAAGCCTTATACTTGTTTATAGATTCATCAGCATTCTCCTTAATTTGAAAGACTCATTTATAGCCAATATGGACTCGGTTAAGAGGAAAAGGAACAAGTGACCAAGTGTCATTATGTTGTAAAGCAAAAGGGTCCTGTAGTGATTATTTAGTGCTTTTAGGTTCCAAATGGGTTAGGAGAAGGGTAGGATTGAGGCATCGTTTGAAGATGCCAGCTTTAGATCTAGTTTGCATAGGGTGAACATTTTGTGGTATGGGAGTTGGGGAAGGTGAGACTAACAAAGAGGTGGTCGAAGGTGAGCTATTAAAAGGTGAGATTGACTGAGAAGAGGTGGAAGGTGAACTAGATATAATGATTGGTGGGGAAGAAGAACTTGAAGGAAGGGAAACCAGGGGAATAGTGGCTGAGATAGTAGTTTGGGAGATTGAAGAAGAGGTAGAGGATGTGGAAGGGAACATTTCTTTATATGGAAAGCGAGTTTCATTGAATAGAACATCCTTAGAGATATACAATCTGCCTAAAGACGAGAGACACTTATAACCCTTGGGTGATGTAGGGTAACCCAAAAAGAGACATTCTTTAGATCAAAACTCTAATTTTTGAGAATTATATGGACGAAGTAGGGGAAAACATGCACAACTGAAGGCTTTAGGAAGGAGTAATCAGTAGTAGTGTCAAACAACTTGGGCTATGGAACATTAAAGTTAAGAGCAGCAGAGGGAAGACATTTTATGAGGTAAACTGCTATGAAAAAGGCATGATCCCAAAAGAAAGAGGAAATGAGGCTTGACTGACAAGTGAGGGACCTAACTTAACAATGTGGTGGTGTTCACGTTCAACAACTCCATTTTGACGATGCATATGTGGACAAATGGCTCGATTTTGGACCCCTAAATCATTAAGATAGTTGATAAAGGGCCTAAACTCCCCACCCTAGTCAGTTTGAATTGCTTTGAGAGAGGTATTAAACTGCAGTTCAACCGTTGATTTGTATTATTTAAAGACAGACAATGCCTTTGATTTGTGTTTAATTATATAGATCTAGGTGAAATGAGAATACGCATCAACAAAGGAAATATAATAGAAGTTGTTGGAAGAAGGAATAGGAGAAGGACCCCACAAGTCACTAAATACTAATTGAAGAGGGGAACTATATTCAGTTTGAGAGGAATGATAGGGCAACCAATGTGATTTTCCTACACAACAAGTTGAACAAAATGGTAAATGATCTTATTAGGTAAAGAAATATTATAATGCTGTGAAACAAGTCGCATTACAAGGAAATTTGGATGTCCTAACCAAAGATGCCAAGTGAAGGCATTACTAGGTGCTAGAGTAGTACAAGTATTAGAAAAAGTAAGAGCAGTGTTGATACATGGCTATTTACAATGTTTAAAAATAAGAGATGATTGTTTGGAAGGAGAAACAAACTGTAGGCTTGGAAATTGATAGAGGCCATCGGGTCCAGCTTGTCCATGAAGCAAAACTTCATTAGAACCCTGAGATTTGATAAAACAATGGTTAGGATGAAACTCAAAAAATACATTATTATCCCAAGCAAGTTGACTCACACGAGATTTCTAGTGATGGATGGAACATGTAAGAGTTTAGTAAGAACAAGATTAATATTCGGGTAAAGGGGACATAAAATTCTTGTGGAACCAAGAGAGTTAATAGAAAGACCTTGTCCATTGCCAACAAAGATTTGATTTGAACCCTCAAAAGGAGTGGCTTGCTATATATTCTGCAGAGTATTGGTCACGTGATATGTGGCGCTAGAGCCAAGGGACCAAGTCTAAAATGGTGCCTGATCATTGTTAGCCACAATGGCCTGAGGTTGTTTACGCCTAGGAAATTGTTGAGAAGAGACAAATTGTGAAGGTGGCATATGTGAGTATGATTGATGATTGGAAGCTTGGCCCCAATGATTTTGAGTCGGAAATTGAGGCTAGTAAGAACTAGTATGTGTATGGAAAGCCTGTGGTTGATATTGTTGATTAAATTGATGAAAACAAATGAATGTAGAATGCCTGTATTTGAAGCAAACCTGACAATGAATCGAGTTACGGCCATCGTGACCTCTGCCAAGACCAAAGCAACGTCCACAGCCATGTCCAAAACCACAAAATTCACAAAATTGAGAAGATTGATTTTGATCAAAGGAAACAAGTTGTTGTTGCTAATTAGTGGAAGCTAAAGGAATTTGAGAGGAAGCTTGAGCCAAATTGACGAATCCAGAAAAAGTAGTATAAGATGACATTTTCTTGCGATATTTGTAATCGCAATTCTTTAGCAAGAATGAGCCCTTCAATGCGACTCTTGATCAAAGTGATTACAGAGCCAAATTCTTGAGGCAAACCTTCAAGAATTGCATCCATATGCTCCTTAAGTGAAGCAGGATCTTCGACAAAGTAGAGTGAATCAACAAGAGCCTTTATTTGAAGAAGAAACTCAGTGACAGCGCGATTATCTAGAGATGAGTTGTGCAATTCAGAACATAGCTAATACGCCTTGGTTTGAGTTAGATGATGGAAATACGCATGAATTTTATCCCAAATTTCATAGGCGTGAACGCATCCAAAAACCCTAGATAAAATCGAGCTCGACAGAGAAGATTGAAGCCAAGCAAGTGGCATTTGATCTTATGTTTCCCACACAAGGTACTCTCGATTGATGTGATTATCATCGCGACCTTGTTTGATGAGGAATCGAGGAGGAATCTGAGGTTGTGATAACGAAACTGTGAAGTCGATGAGCTTTTATGACTGGCTCAATTTGTTGACACCACGAGAGAGAATACTTGTCGTCCAATTTCTTGGTGATTTGATGAGAGATGTGGTAGGAGTAGTCACTGGAACAAAGAGAAGAGGATCTCTTGGAGACGGAGGGTGAGAGTTCAGCAGTGGAGCTCGAAAAGGTGGAGGAGGATGAGGTGGTTGGGTTTTGGAGGCCATGAGATCAATTGGCTCTAGATACCATATTAGAGTTCACAGAGTGTTTGAGAAAAAAAGAAATTGTATTGATCTGATCTAAATGTACAAAGCTATTCCAGTCACTGACTTACAACTCTATATATACCAGTAGGACTGAGTCAATTATAATCATTTGACAGTGACAGTTATAGCTGATAGCAATAGATACAAAAGCAAGTCAATATAGAAACATTCCCAGAGATAAAACAGTAAAGTAGACCTATAGACAATACTTGAGAAGAGTATTTTCTTACATACCACCTATCAATCATTGACCCTACATAGTCAGCATTAGTGTAAGCATAAATTGACTTATCGTCGAGGCCTATAATGTATTGCTTTATGAGTGGCCTATAGACTTTTGAGCAGTGCATAAATTGACTAACGTTAAATTTACAGAGAGAGAGAGAGTATGAGAGTAGAAATTGAGAAAGTTTTGTATTATGAAAACTCAATCTGAATTACAGAAAGTCGTCTATATATATAGGTGATGAAAGTTTGTTAGACTACACTAACTAACAATTGTATACAGCTGTCATGA
Organism: Spatholobus suberectus; assembly: GCA_004329165.1. NCBI lineage: Eukaryota > Viridiplantae > Streptophyta > Magnoliopsida > Fabales > Fabaceae > Spatholobus > Spatholobus suberectus. The sequence goes on from CM014737.1 coordinate 16,103,997, forward strand.
TAGTTACCCAACTATCAAGACACTTACAAAACTAACTAACCGAAAGTGATAGTTATACGAACATCTGTACATATACAATATACATCAACATACACTAACATTCCCCCCTACATGCTCAGGGTGAAACATGACTGCTGTGAATCTTGAGCTTGTCTCTTAAAATGGTGAATCTAAGTTTGGATAGGCAGCTTGGTAAGAATTTCTGCAATTTGATCTTGAGCTGGAACATGAGTGACATCAAGTGAATTAGCAAGGACTTTCTCACGAACAAAGAAAATATCTCGCTCCATATACTTCGTGCGGGAATGGAGAACAAGATTGTGACTCAGTGCCACTGTGCTTTGGTTGTCACAATAAATGGTGGGAGTTGAGCAGGCAATATGTATTTCTTTGAGTAAAGACTGCACCCAAAGAATTTCAAAGGTAGTAGATGCAAGGCTGCCATATTTGGCTTCTGCACTTGACTTTGCAACTAGAGTTTGTTTCCTAGACTACCAGGAGATGAGATTTGATCCAAGAAATAAACATGCCCCATAGGTTGATCTGTGATCATCAACATCAGATCCTCAATCAGCATCGCAATAGGCATAGAGAGCGTAAAATTGCACCAGATTGGTGGGCTGAAGGAGCCCAAAATCAAAGGTTCCCTTCAGGTATCCTAGAATGCATTTAATTGCCTGCCAGTGAGAAATTAAGGGCTGTCCCATGACTTGACAGACCTTATTGACACTGTAGCCATTTTCTGGCCTTGTAATAATAACATACTGTAATGCACCAACAATAGACCTATACAAGGTTGAATCCTCCATATAATCACTCCCAAATTTGGAGAGTTTAAACCACCCAGGCAGAGGAGTAGCTAGGCCTTTTGCCTCAGACATTTCAGCTCTCTCAAGTAGATCCCTGATGTATTTGCCTTGGGATAAATGAAGTGATCCATTAGGGAGGTGTTTGACCTCAATTCCCAGAAAATAATCAATAGTCCAAGTTGCTTTAGAGCAAAGACAGAATTCAGCTTAGTAATCAAACTCTGAATCAACTGTGTAAAGGACCCTGTGATGATTATATCTTCAAAATAAATGAGGACATATAGACAAGCAGGTAGTGATGTTTAGAACCAGTAAAGAGGGATCACATTTGCTTTGCACAGGACCAAACCCAATGAGAGTTTTAGTCAAACATTCATACCAAGCCCTGGGTGCCTGTTTTAACCTATAAATCACCTTGTTTAATTTGTAGACCAGATTAGGATTTGTAGATTCAAACTCTCAAGGTTGAGTGATATAGACATTCTCCGTTCAGAAACCATGAAGAAATGCATTGTTGATATCTATTTACTAAATGGACTAGCTATTAGAGAGAGCAATAGTCAGTTTTATTCTGATTGTGATAGGCTTAACCACAGGTGAGAATGTTTTAGAATAATTACTGCCAGGGACTTGATGAAGACCTTTGGCAACTAACCGTGCCTTATACTTATTTACTGTACCGTCTGGATTATCCTTTATCCGAAAAACCCATTTGCAACCAATAGCAGATTTCCTAGGAGGAAGAGGAACCAAAGTCCATGTTGCATTAGTCATTAAAGCATCATAGTCCTGTTGCATGACAAGTTTCCATTCGGTGGACAAAAGAGCCTGCTTTACTGTTCTAGGTTTTGTGCAGGTGAGAAGAAGTGTCTTAGAATGCATTTGCATTGGGTGGATAGAATAATAGGGTGGTATATTTGCTGCAGGAGGGGAAGAGACAGATGAAGGAGATGGGTCTGAAGTCGAGTTGGCAGTATTTGAAGAAGACAAGGACGAAGGTGTAGTTGAATGTGGTGGGGAAGAGAAATTAGGTTGAGGAGCAGTGGGAGTAACAGTAGAAACAATACCAAGTGGGAGAAGTTTTGAGGACACAAGAGGAAATGGGTTTAGATATTGAAGTAGACAATGGAAATTTAGATTCATTAAAAATTACATCCTTAGAGATGTACAACTTCCCATTGGCATCTAGACATTTATATCCTTTATGTTGTGTTGTGTTTCCCAAAAAAGTACACTCAGCTGATCTATGTTGCAGTTTATACATGAGATAATGTCTTAAGAGAGGAAAGCATGCACATCCAAAGATTTTGAGAAACCATAGTCTGGTGATTTGTTGAAAAGAATAGTAAGAGGAAATTAATGATTGTTGAAAATAGATGGAAATCTAGTAATCAAAAAGGTTGTAGTGTGAAAAGCATGATCCCAAAATTTATTTGGGAGAAAGCTTGAGACAATAGTGAAAGTCCCATTTCAACAATGTGTCTGTCTTTTTGCTCAACTACACCATTTGATAGCGAGTGTCAGGGCAAATAAGCCTATGCTGAATTCCCAATTCAGACAAGTACTGAGTGAAGGGTCTAAATTCAACACTTCCCCCACCCCCTCCGCCCCCAACAAAAAAAAAGGGTTGTACAGCTTTTATTTTCTTGTTTAATTGAAGTCCAACCATGGTTTTAAATTGTTTAAATGTGGAGAGTGTTTTAAATTTTTGTTTAAGAAAATAAATCCATATAAAACAACTAAATGGATCTACAAAACATACATGATAATTATAGCCCATGGATGAAGTCATAGGGGCTGGGCCCCAAAGATCACAAAATATAAGTTGTAGAGGTTTGGTATATACAGTAATGGAAGGAGGTGATAGAATGCGTTGAATTTTGCCCATACAACAAGCAATACAAAATGGTAAACTTTGTTTATTTGAAGCTGCAATATTACAATGTTTGAGTACATCAAGAAGTACAGCTGAGTGGGGATGCCCCGGTCTATTATGCCAAAGAGACATTACATCTGAACTGCAAATAAGTGCAGATTTATTTCCATTATTTACAGAAAAAGTATCTGAACCTAATACAAAATGATTAGTACTATTGGAAGGTGTATTGGTAATGTCAGACCTGGATAGAAGATTTTTGAACTGGTAGAGGCCATCCAAACTTAGAGTCTTAGACAACCTTCAAGAAGAATGCAGTGATTAGCCTGAGATTTAACACAGCAATTAGTAGGATGAAAGTCAAAATAGACACCATTATCTCTAGCAAATTTGCGAACACTGACCAACTTTTTGGTAATAGATGGAACTAACAATAAATTTTTGAGATGGAAAGTAACATTGAAGTTTGAAGGTGAAGTAAAATAAGCGGAACCCAGAGAACAGATTGGAAAACCTTGTCCATTGCCAAGACATGCTCTTGGCCTAAAGCTGGCACTTCTTGCATCAAGTGCTGAGGACTTGCAGTAACATGGTGTGTTGTACCAAAATCAACATACCAATTCTGTGACTGTTGCACTGGGACAGCACAGGAAAAATAAGCTTGTGGAGTGGAATTGTAGTGCATATTTGGAGGTGGAGGTACGTATCGTGGTTGTTGAGATTGATGAGGATAGCCATACTGAACACCAAAGGAAGGATCAAAACGGTGAAAGCATGTTGCAGCAGTATGATCAAACCTTTTGGAGACTTGGCACTGAACAGTGCCTCTACCAGATCGACCTCCTCTTTGACCTCCACGTCCTCCCCGGCCACCACGACCTCCATCAAAAGGAGGACAATAGCCTCCAAACTGAGGTGAGGCTTGATTTGCATAAGAATTAACATTGTGCTGCGAAAAATTAGCCTATGGAACAGAATCAGATGCAGTCCCATGAGTCTCTGTTTTTGGAGCCGCTTGTGTTACATTGAGTGAAACATGTTCACCAGATTGCTTAAGCAGCTCATTTCTTGATTCTTGCACTACAATTTGGAATTCAATTTCTTTGAAGGAAAATAGCTCAGGTTTACTATTGATAACAGAGATGAGAGATTCATACTCCACCGGAAGGTCTTTGAGAATTGCATCAAGTTGTTCCTGATTGGAAACAAGATTGCCAATTGATTTTAAGCATGCAGCAAGTGCTGTGATGTGTAAGAGGAACTTTGCTACAGTACAGTCTCCTTTGACATTTCAGAGTTTGGTGCAAAGTTGTCACACTTTAACCTTTGTGTGCAAGTTGCAATGGCTATGAATTTTTTGCCACATGTCATAGGAATGGTGACATCCAATGACACAGGTCAAGATTGTTGAGGAGAGTGACGATTGTAACCAAGTAAGGAGTTGGTCTTGAAGTTCCCAGGCTCGGAATGCAAGGTTTTCTAACCCTAGGGTGCGATCTTCATTAGAGAGAAATTGATGAGGAATTTCTGATTGAACCAGAAAATGATGAAGATGGAGCTTTTATGATTGGCTCAACATGTTGTTTCCATAGCAGAAATTTTTTATCATCAAGCTTCTCGCTAATTGTGTAGGAGAAGTTCACAGGTGCATTCATTGGAAAATGACGCACCGGAAAATTAGGGTGGCGCGGCAATGAATTTGAGTTGGTAGAGCTGAGATCAGGATTGGAAGCCATGAATTAGGCTTCTCAAGCTTTGTATACCGTGTTAGATTTATAGAGAGTATGAGAGAAGAAACTGAATAAGTATTATATTATGAAAACTCAATCTGAATTACTGAGTCACCAAAATATATATTTGATGAGAGTCTGTTAGACTACACTAACTAACAACTGTATACAGCCGTCATGACAGTTACCCAGCTGTCAAGACAGTTACAAAACTGAAACTCTGAAAGTGATAGTTATACTAACATCTGTACATATACAATATACATCAACATACACTAACAACTAACCAAACTTACAGCAAATGTTATATCTAGCCTTGGGAGCTCTAGTACCAACCTGAAATAAGTGAACAACTGAATATCATTTCTTTGATAATTTTTGTACAGGGTGATTGCAAATATATAGGCTCACTAGTTAATTCCAACCAAGTAATTATAGGCAAAAAATATGTTAATTTGCTGTCCTAATTATAGAAATAAAGGAAACTAGTAACAGGAAATAATTCTGAAATAAATCTGTACACAAATGGAAAGGATGAAATAAATATCTCATACTACAACAAAAACAGTACAAATAAAGACTGAAGTAATGAAATAAGGAAATAATACTGTGTTCTCCAACATTAAGTCTTATGATATATTGTATTAAAATATTGTACTTGGATAAGGTCCCTCCCCTCCCCCCAAATCTCTCCTTCTGGAAAAGATTACTGAAATTTGGTGACTTACTGCAAAATGAGATAAGGGTAGTGTTGATGTCAACTGTAATATGCTTGATTATGAATGCTAAATTGGTATCTTGCCTTTGTTATTTTTTCATGGAAAGTTACATTAATAGCTAGCTGTTTTCAAACTTCAAAATAATAGTTATTGGTTGACATGTTTTTTCTTTTGATTTTTCAATAATAAGTTGATGCGTGCATCAATGGTAGTTTATTGATTTATTCAGATTTACCTTCTACAGGCACTTAAAGCTGTATCCCATAATTATCCTAACATAGTGGCTGCTTGTTGGGAACAAGTTTCTGCTGTTGTGTATGGTTTTCTTAGCAATGTATGCCTTGAAGCTCCTTCCAGGCAGTCAAGTGAACATGTTGGTAGCCCTACTCCATTTATTAATGAAAAAGTTCTCATCACTGCTATTAAGGTAACAACTTTGCCCTTCCTCATAAATGCGAAATCTTCCCTGAATTAGCCTTTCAGTCCCCTTTCTGTTTGTTAGGTTACTTGGTGTACAATCAGTAGTCAATTAGAGTGTAGAAAATGCATGTGTTGTGTACATGGAAGTTAATTGGTGTCTTTGCATTCCTGTCTACCATATAGATTTTAATGTTCTTGCTGTTCTTATATTAATGTTCTATTATTCTACGGATCTGTTTGATTTACCGAAAAATGAAGGACTAGACAGCATTAAAATTATTCTTCTTGTTTGATTTTAGAAGTGGTTATGGAACAGCACAAAACAGGGGATAAATCATCAGACAAAACAAAAATGTTGCCTAGTAAACCAAGGGATAACCTTTTTGGTCTCGCATACATTACCGAGAAAACAAAAATGCCCAACCTACTCCCTCATTATCCTAAACAGTGTTATTAAATGGAGGCAATGGTAGTATGGTGTGACAGATTTTTGACAAAAACGTCATCTAATGGCCATGGTGTGCCAATTTTCACATGGCAACTACTATTTCCACTGTGGGTATGACAGTTGAGGCAGCTAAAGTGGAATAGTAGGTATATCACCTTACATTGTGTTCAGATGTGGGATTCTTAATTCTAATTAACTATAGTCAAAGAATTTAAAATTCTACCTTAGTAGGAAGAATTTGGAAACTTCTCGTGTTCTGATCTCTTGGGTCTCAGTTTCTGGTTCTGACCTTTCTGCACATATGTTTTCTCTTGTCTCTTTTTGTGTTGTATTTTTGACTTAAAAGAAAGTTCAATTTCATTGGGAAAAAAAATCTTCAATTAGAGTTTCATTTTTGTGCTCTCATTTGCTTTGAATTTTGGTGGCAAGATTGGTGACCTCAAGGATTTTGGATTCAAAACCTCCATTTCTACCTTTATTTTCCTTAAAGAAAATGAAAAAAAGTGTGTATCAGTGAGCTGTTTTAGACCTTAATGACTCATCAAGCCCATAATGACCCGAAAAATCCTAATGATCTATCAAACCTTAACACATACCTGCACACCTTTTCTCTTGTTCATGTGGCATGATGTCTCATGTGTCTTATACTGGTGCTACTATATTCTATTCACATGCATAGGAAAGTATTAAATTTCCATGTTCGGACTTTATTTTGTATGACAAAACTTAGATGCAGTTCCTTATGTGCTTTTGGTGCTCTTCTCCAATCAGAGTTGTAGTTTCACCTTGGTAACCTATGCTGACCTTTAATACTAACCTTTATTACGCAGATTATCAAGGTGAAAATTCAATTTTGATTGGAGGAGAAGACCAAAAGCACCTAAGGAACTGTCAACTATATCAAACTTTTTCCCTTGTTTATTGTAAATGTTTTTACTCAATATTGACAAGTGTAGGTGATGTCATTTCTGAGTCATGATTTCTTCCATCTGTTTTGGGTAGTGATAAAATTTATGTAAAAATTTTAAGGTTCTAGATGAGGGTCTTCGAGCAGTCTCTGGATTTCAAGGAACAGAAGATCTTTCAGATGATAAATTGATGGGTATTCCTTTTGCATCTGATTGCATTAGGATGAAGAAAGTGTCATCTGCTCCATCTTACGAGCTAGAGTGCAAAGATGATGTGATAGTCAACTTTGAAGCTTGTGAATTAGGAATTCAGCAATGGTGTGAGGCAGTTGAGAAGCATATGCCTCTTATCTTGTGTCACTCTTCAGCAATGGTGAGAATTTTCATTTCTTTAGTAATGTTTGTATTATTTTGTTTGATACTAAAGAATTGAGTCATGTTTGCTAACTTGAATCAGGAATCTTGTTAAGATATCTTACATCTATTTGTTTTTTTCTTTTGGTTTTTGAAATAAGCTATTTTACTCTCTGATTTGAATAGTATGAGAAAGTATTATTGACTGATAATTTTCATTCACAAATTGGCTAGATTTATACAAAGTCAGCTGCTACGTAACAGAAACAATAATGCAGAATAAATGGAGAGAAAGACAAGCCACAGGTATTGATTATCAGTGAAAATAAAACTCCAGGACCTCTTATAGACAGAGTGACGTTTCAATTCCTATTCACAATATACAAAAATAACTGTTTTTCCTCCTACAGCTCTGCCACTTTACTAAAAACACCCTTCCATAGGACTAACATGTGACAATGATAACCAACTTCTTCCCCCCAAAAAGTGTTATCAAATTGCCGCCATGGCGGGATGGTGTGGCGTTTTCGGGCCAAAACGCCATGAAATGGCGGTGGTAGGGCGGGTTCCGTATGGCAGCCGCCACGGCGTCCATGGCGGCCATGACGTCCGTGGCGGGATAAAGTGGTCCCAATCGAAAAAAAAAAAGGGGGGAATGGGCCTGTAGCCCAACCCAGTTCCTGGGGTTTAAACCCTAAACAGAGCAGCAGGGAGAAGTTTGTGACTTCTCTGCCTGGTCTTCACTGCACTGCGGTTTGGACCCTTCACCAGCGAACAGTGACCAGCGACTGGCGACCCACTTCGGCGTCCTTCTCCGGCAACGGCGATTCCCTTCTGATGACCAGCTCCAGCGATGGCACCATTTCCGGCGAGTTTTTTTCCCTCTGTTTTGCTATTTCTTTTTTTGTTCTACTTTGTTCTTTAGTTTTCTTTCTTCTTCTTTTCTCCTCCAACGTCCAACCATCACCTTTTTTTTTTTTTTTTTCCTTTTAATTTGTTCTTACTGAGTTGCTCTTCTCCATTTTCTTTAATTTCTCTGTTCTGTTCTATATTCATTGCAGTACTGCTGTACTGCTCTTTGATCATTCTTTAAATTTTGTTTTGTTCAACTTTTTTTCTACAATGGCTGAAGCTTCCATACGACTCAAGGACAAACTCCAAGACAGACCCTGGTTGGAAATACTGCCATCAACTTGAGGAAGGAGATACTAACACAATTGTTTGTAATTTTTGTGCAAAAGTCACTAAGGGAGGAATAACAAGAGCCAAACAACACTTGATGGGGAAGAAGGGCAATGTTGCTCCTTGCCAAAAGTGCCCAAAGGATGTAAGAGAGAAGCTTTGGGGATATCTTGCTAACAAAAAGAAGGAGGACAGTGTTGATTTGCCAAATGTTAGGGATTTTGATTTAGCTCCCATCAGATGTGATGAAAGTGAAGATGATGAGTTTGAGGACTCTAGCACTGCTGCCACTACTACAAGGAGAAAGAATGACACTAAAAAGGGCCAATTGATTTATTTTGTAAGAAGCCAGAAGTTGCTATAAGTCAAAGAAAGAAGGAGAAGTTGAAGCAAGCTAGTATAAGAGATGCATGTGACAAGGAAGCAAAGGAGAGGGTGCATCAATATATTGCTCGCTTTTGGTATCAAGCTGGGTTGTCTTTCAACCTCATTAAGTTGAAGAGCTTTGAAGATATGGTTGCAGCCATTGGTTCCTATGGACCACATTTTCCCATTCCTAGCTATCATGATATTAGAGTTCCACTACTAAAGAAGGAATTGGAGTACACTAATGATTTGATGAAAGGCCACAGGGAGCAATGGGTCAAGTTTGGTTGTTCTATTATGTCAGATGCGTGGACCAATCGAAAACAAAGATGTCTCATTAATTTTTTGGTAAACTCTCCAGCTGGGACAATGTTTATCAAGTCTAGTGATAGTTCTAGTTTTGTGAAAACAGGTGAAAAACTTTTTGAGTTGCTTGACTTCTATTGTGGAGGAAGTGGGAGAAGAGAATATTGTTCAAGTTATCACTGATAATGGGAGCAACTATGTTTTAGCGGGTAAGAAGTTGGAAGAGAAAAGGCCACATCTTTATTGGACTCCTTGTGCAGCCCATTGTATTGATTTGATGCTTGAAGACATTGGGAAGCTTCCCTTGATTAAGAAGACAATTAAAAGGACAATCAATTTAGTTGGGTTTATCTATGCCCATTCTAGTACCTTGAGTTTGTTGAGGAATTTCACAAACAAAAGGGAATTGGTGAGACATGCGGTTACTAGATTTGCCACATCCTTTCTATCCTTAGAAAGGTTTCATAAAGAGAAAGGAAATATTAGAAAGATGTTTACTTCCAATGAATGGACCTTAAACAAGTTGTCAAAGGAGGCTAAAGTGAAGGAAGCAACAAAAGTTGTGCTCATGCCATCATTTTGGAAGAATGTGGTTTACACTCTTAAAGTGATGGCTCCACTTGTTCGAGTGCTCTGTCTTGTGGATGGTGAAAGGAAACCGGCCATGGGCTATATCTATGAGGCAATGACAAGGCAAAAGAGACAATTATGAAGTCTTTCAACAACAATGAAAGCAAATACAAGGATGTGTTTGCAATCATTGATGAAAGATGGAATTGCCAACTTCATAGGCCATTACATGCGGCTGGCCACTTCTTAAACCCAGAGTTCTTCTATGACAACACAGATTTGGAGTTTGATTTTGAGGTCACGAATGGCTTGTTTGATTGCATTAGAAGATTGGTTCCACAACCTGAGGTGCAACAAAAAATACTATCTAAGTTGCATCTTTACAAGATTGGTGCTGGTCTCTTTGGTTGTGATTTTGCACTTAGAAGCAGGAAAACCACTTCTCCTAGTAAGAAACTTAGAACACCACTTCTACTAATTGAAGTTTTTTTAAAAGTTTTACACTTCAGTATTAAAATTCGAAGTCATACTCTTGGTTTTGTAGCTTATTGGTGGCGAATGTATAGCCAAAATGCTCCAAATTTGCAGAGGTTAGCTATCAAGATTTTGAGCCTGACTTGTAGTGCATCAGGATGTGAAAGAAACTAGAGTGTTTTTGAGCAAGTAATTGTCATAGTCTCATAGACTCATAATAAGCTAATAATTATATTTTTTATTTAAGTTTGATGGTCATAACATAACTATATTTATGTTATGTTACAGATTCATTCCAAAAAAAGGAATAGGCTTGAACATAAGAAGTTACATGATTTGGTGTTTGTCAAGTACAACCAACTCCTCAAGCAAAGATATAATGCTAGAGATGAAATAGATCCAATTTCTCTTAATGATATTGATGATTGCAATGAGTGGTTGGTGGGAGAGATGGATGATGATAATGAGGATGGTGGACATGAGTTGGTATTTGATGATGATAATGCCCTAAATTGGGCAATATTTATGAGGCATCGGGAGTTGGAGAGCCTAGGATGTATCCTAGGCGCAAAATGAATAAAAGGAAGGAGCCATCAAGTGGTGGTCCTAGTCTTACAGCTGCCCACACATCCAAAAAACAGGCAGTGGCTGCATCTTCTAAAAACAAGCAAGTTTTGGCTCAAGAAGAAGAAGAGGATGTGGAATTTGAGGATGAGGAATCCGAAGAAGAGATTATGCATAATTTTGAGCGATGAGAGAGGATATGCTTCACTTCATGATGACAAAGAAGAGGATTATGTTGGGGTTGAGGAAGAGGATTAGAGTCATATTAGAGACCTTATTTGTGTTTAGATTATGTTGTAATCATTTTGTTAATGTTTGGAACTCTTTGTTAGGTGTTTAAGACTTTATTCTTGTGAAATTTGTGATGTTTTTATTGACATCTACTGTTTTTTAGTGTGATATAGCTGCTGTTTTTTTAGTTTTTTATTTATAATTACTGTTATATTGACTGTTTTTTATTTTTTTTAATATCTACTGTTTTTTAGTACTTATATGTGTATATATATATATTTTTTGTCCACCATGGCTTCTGCCATTGTCGCCACGCTTCCGCCATTTGCCGCCATGCCATCCGCCATATGTATATGGCGGATTTTGGGCTTGCCGCCATGCTCTGCCATCCGCCATTAACAACACTGCCCAAAATATGGATCACCCTTTTTTCCTCTTTCTCTCATACATCGTCAACCCCTTAGTCATATTTGGATCTGCCACAATCAGAAGGTCCACCTAGTTCAGGCCCAACAACTGCCTCTAATTCTTTTGGGATAACCTCTGCCTTGATAGACAAAGAAATAATATACATTTGGATTCCATTATATTTGGGATTTCCTTATCGACTAGAATATACAATTAAACATGCCCAATCTTTGGGATGAAGTATGTTTCAGAATATTTCTTAATATAGATAACAGGATTAGATTATGGTGTTACGAACCATCAATCCCAAAAGATTAAGTTGTGAAGTGAAGACACGAGTGGTTTTTATTATATCTCTAATGTGCCCCCTGATGGAAGAGCCTTTTGGGCTTGGAGTGTAGATAATGGACAGGCCCATCAATCTTATGTTGAAACTCAACTTTTTATTAGAAAAAAATCGGGTGGCATGGATCAAACTCTAAACCAGTTTGCTTATGAATGGTTTTATATTACATCTCTAATATAGTATTTCATGCTTCCCTTTCTGCGTGTGAATGAATAGACATTCTCCATTCTTAGCTTGGGTACAATGTTCTCAAGTGTTGGACCTCATTCCTTTTGTTGAGTTTACAGGGGGAGAGAAAGAGAGATAGAACAGAATCTTGAGAGAATTTAGTGAATGAAAAACTTTATTTTTGCAGGCTATTAGCATAAGCATGATGGATGACGTAAAAATTATAATATATATATATAGCAAAAAAATATGCTAAATACAACAATTAATAAAAACTACACATATATACAGATTACAAAATTTGAAACTCATTCAATGAAATAAAATTCATCAAAGTCTTATAACATAAGCATAATGTCTCATTTATCAACAGTAACAAGAAAGATAAAATCTACGTAACTCAAAATGTCAATACAAAACACAAGAATAAATTAAAAATGTAATCCTCCTCCTTCGCCCCTTCTCTTCACCAATATAACAAGAAAAACAGGAAAAAAAAGGAGAAAAAAAGATGGTGACAAAAACTGACTAAAAAGCAGATAAGGAAAAAAAAAAAAAAAGGAGAAAAAATATAATGACAAAAACTGAATAAAAAAGAACAGTGAAGGAAAAAAACAAGAAATATAGAGAACAGATGAAGAAGAAAAAAGAGAAGATGAAAATAGAGAAGAAAAATGAAAGATGAAAAAAAAGAAGGAAAGGAGCGATTTACCTCAACAGTGGTCATTAGAGTTTAGGTCGCCGCAGTTGCCAGCAGGTGGTTGAGGGAAACAATGAGTGGCAGTCGGCCTAGGGTAGTGGGAGAAGATATGATGTGAAAGAGTGAAGAAAGGGTTTTAAAAACCCTATTCGAAAATTGAAACTCTTTGAAAACAATTAAAAAAGAGGCTGCATGTCTGCCATTGTTGCCATAAACCATGGCAATGGCAGCTGCAAAATATGAAATGGTGGAAGGGGACACAAAACACCACAAAATGAGTGACTTATGGTGCTTGGCATCAAGTCTGCCCTGCAATTCCATTTTGGTGGTGCCATAACTCCCATTTGACAACACTGCAATATGTAAGTTCTGCATGTCATTCGTATCTTTAGACTCTTGATAGACTTACTGGAGACTATTTCACAGGATTATAATAAGTGATGCAACTTCCTAGACACTAATGCCCATGAACATTAAATGCATTTTAGCATGTGATACATAAAGTAAATACTTCAAACTCCTTTGGTAAATACATTGTCTACTTGAATGTTGACCTTATATAGTCATATAAGGTGTTCAAAATTAATCCGCTTTCCACTTTTTCCTTGATAAAGTGTCTTTCCACTTCAATATGCATTATTATGTGATGCTGTACCAGATTGTGGGCTATGCTAATTGCAGACTTATTGTTATGATAGAGTTGCATTGCTCCTAAACAGTTGCCAGTCGATCTTCAAATCTTAAGTATGATCTCTAACCAAAGTAGCTCACGCACACACCTTGATCTGTTGCTCTAAATTCTGCCTTTGATTCTTAGAGTTTGCCTCAGAGATGCTCTGTCTGTCAGAAAATGATCTGGAATCTTTGGAGTTGCTACAAAGCAATGGAGCTTCAAACTTCTGATCACAGCTTCAACTTCTTTCCACATCAGAGAACTCTTCTCATTGAGTTTGACAGAAACAAGGTGCGAAACATTGATCAGTGCAGCTGCTGCAGCCACCACTGTTGATAGTGGAGGAGGATGTGTGTCCCACAAATTATGGAATGAATTTTCTGCAGAAGTCATTGCCTGGACTTCTGACTCTTGATACCGTGTAAGAAACTAAGCAAAGATGTGAAAATGTTGGAAAGTGTAGGAAACACAGAGAAAAATAAAGTGAGCATAGAGAGAGAGAACTGTTTTGAGGAGTCTCTAAGAATCTGTGCAATTCATTTCTGATGAATTCAGTGATGAATTTTATAGTTGTAAAGTTGTTCAGTTGCTCAATTCTATTATACCAGCTAAGTAATCTGTCACGGGTACGTTAACATTCTAGAGCAGTTACAACAGTGAATAACAGTCTAATTTAACAGTGACTAACAGCTTTGCAACTACACGAGCATGTCTCTAACTCTAATAGAGGACAATGGGCATAAGGTTTGCAAATCTAAATTATTAAGCTCTATTTGTTGGGTAAAGCAAGGATAAAGTATTCCCAAGGCTAAGTGGCTTAACTTAGCTCAGTGCTCGATAGCATACACACTTGCTGACATTCTCCATATTGTTTATCTTGTATTTTTTTTTTCCATTTCATTCTTTTTCTATTTTATTGAAGAGAATTATAATATTACTGAATGAATGATGTATCTTTAATGAATGTGTTCTCTTTCTGTTTTTCCTGGAAGGTGAGAGCTGCATCAATTACGTGTTTTGCTGGTATGACTTCTTCAGTGTTCATCTGTTTCACTAAGGAGAAACAGGACTTCATTTTGTCTTCATTAGTAAGTATTGATAGAACTCATGCTCATTGCTATGTCTAATTCCAGTATTGTACTGAATTGACTAAGGTGCTGCTGTACTGAATTGACTACTGCTAAAATTTTGTAGGTACATGCTGCTGTACATGATAATGTGCCATCGGTGAGATCTGCTGCCTGTCGAGCCATTGGCATCATTTCATGTTTTCCACAAGTGTCTCAGAGGTTATGCTAAAACTTGTACTGTCAACATTATGATTTCTTTTTTAAATATGTGTCAGATTCACTAGAGTAAAACTAAAAAGTTCAATAAACTCTGTAGTGCCGAGGTACTTGACAAGTTTATCAATGCTGTTGAGATTAACACTCGTGATGCCCTAATCTCAGTAAGTTCTGCTTCAAAATTTTTGACACCGTACTTTCCTATACACTTTTTGTACTTAAGCAGTAATTCATTGTTTCCCTTATATCAGGTTAGGATAACTGCTTCATGGGCATTGGCAAATATATGTGATGCTATTTGTCGCTCTGATAGAATCCTTCCCTTTGGACAGAGGGGTGAGCTCAATTTGATGTCCCTGATTGAATGGTCAACCATTTGTTGTCAAGACAAAATTTTCAAGTTCTTCTCTTCCGTAATCTCTTTATTTTCTTCCTTTTAAAAAAATAAATTATGCAGGTTCAAACTCCAACCCCCAGTTGATTGTATCATTGAGTGAATGTGCTTTGCATCTTACTAAGGATGGAGACAAGGTAGCTTTATTTTTGTTCTGTATTTCTTTCAATCTGTATGTTCTATATTGATGAAATATCATTGTTGAGAAGGAGAGAAAGCAAGACGTGATTGAATCTGTTTGTCAATGTACACAACGGAGTGTATTATTATATAGTGTGGGTAAAAATTACAGAGAAAATAATTTCCTCATTACTATAATTATGTGAATCCTAGAATTAGCTAATTACCATAATTCAAGATATCGTCAATATCTAACACTCACCCTCAAGTTGGAGCATATAAATCATACACATCGAGCTTGTTACAAATACAATCAATTCTAGGACCCCTCAAAGACTTAATGAAGAAGACATCTACCAATTTATCGTTAGACATGACAAAATTGGTGGTGATGTCACCCAATAATATCGTCTCGCTAATGAAATAACAATCTACCTCAATGTGTTTAGTTCTCTCATGGAATATCAGATTTGAAACAATGTGCAAGGTAGCTTGATTATCAAAAATGAGTGTCATTTGTGTATCATCTCCAAACTTCAATTCTTTGAACAATTGTTTGAGCCAAATAAGTTCACAAGAGGCTGAAGCTGTGGCTCGATACTCCGCTTCTGCACTAGACCATGCAACATGTTGTTTCTTACTTAAGTGGTAACTTCTTCAGGAGTGGAGTATTGAACATCCTGCAAAGTGAGAAAAGGTAATGACTCAATAGTAGACTCGACTTCTAGACTACTGTTCCCCTAAAGCTGAGGGCTAGTCTAAAAAGACTCAGTTTCATGAAAGGTGACATCCATAGAAATGTAGACATGGCGACTCAGAGGGTGATAACACTTATATTCTTTTTTGTTTGGGGAATAACCGTTAAAAATGCATTTGATAACCCGTGGATCTAACTTTCCACGGTTTTGATTGTGAGAGTGGACAAAGGCAACTCATCCAAAAACACGAGTTTGGGGGCGTGATATAATAGGAGAAAAGGGAAGGAATGACAACATGTGTTGTACAGGACTAATACCATTTAAGACACGCGTAGGTAACCTGTTTATTAGACATATGGTTGTTAAGACAACTTCTCCTCAATAAGCTTTAGGAACTGACATTTGGAAGGGTATAGCTCTAGCAACTTCAAGCAATGATGTTTCTTTCTCCCTCTTCCCCATTTTGTTGAGGGTGTAAACACAAGTTATTTAATGAATAATGTCATTTTCTTTAAGGAATTTAGCAAAAAATGATTAACATACTCATTGTCATTGTCAAACCAAAATTTCTAATAGACTTTTTGAAGTGGTTTTGAACAAGACAGAAAAAATCTAAGAGTACTTGAAAAACATCAGATTTATTTTTCATATGAAATATCTAGGTCACACCAGTGCAATCATCAATAAATGATGCAAACCACTTAGCCCCAGATATAAAGTTAGTAATGGGTCCCTACACATTAAAATGAACAAGATCAAAAGGTGCAAAACTTATGATTACTAGGAAGAAATGTTGCACGATGGTGTTTTGCAAATTGACAAACATCACAGTGAGAAGACTTAACTGACTCTTTTGTAAATCGATGAGGAAATAAAGACCTAAACATACTTAAAGATGGATGTCCAAGACGCTTATGTTGAAGCCAAAGTTGGGAAGCTATCCAAGTCTTTGAATTTGCCTAATAACTAGAAGACAACACCTTTTTGCTGGTATCGCCATCAATCTTCATATGTTGCAAAATATATAACCCACCCTGCTCCTTAGCAATTCCAATTGTCCTCCTTGTGGCAAGGTCTTGAAAGACACAATGAGCTGAAGAAAGTTACTAAATATTTCAAATATTGTGCAAGTTTATATATAGATACAAGATATTAGTCGGTTTAGGAACATGAAGGACATGGTGCAAGAACAAGAATGGTTGGAGTTGGATATTGCTTGATTCAGTAATATGGATATGAGCTCTATTAGCCATAGTAATATGTTGCTCTGCAAACAATGCAAAGTAAGATGTAAAGTTTGAAGAAAAGGGAGTCATGTAATTCCTTGCCCCAGAATCAACAATCTAAATATCTTGAGGAACAATTCCAGAGATATAGCAAGAACTCTTACCCATCATGGTCAAATGTTACAGTATAGGAATTATAACTCAGATTGTATTAGTTAGTTACACCTATCACTGTTGTGATAGTTGCCATGTACAGAGTTAGTTTTCAGTTACAGTTAGTTTTGTAATCTGCTCTCTATAAACAGCTCTTGTACCCTTTCTACTCAATTCAATAAACACTTTCATTTTCAGTTTCTACTTTCTCTCTCTCTCTCTTTCTCTCTGTCATACCATTCTAACATGGTATCAATAGCTATTACAACTTAATTTTCATGGCTGTTGATCCTGCACAGAGCCCTACTACTTCAAGCGTGCCTCCTCCTCCTCCGACACCGGTGGATCTATTTTCGATGTCTACTCTGGACAATTTCTCCTACTGGATTAGTGAGAAACTTGACGACTCCAATTTTTGTGTGGAAACAACAAATTGAACTGATTCTCAAAGCTCATCACCTCCATCGGTTCCTAACTCAACTAGAAATTCCGATCCTGTTTCTCTCTAAGGAGGATCATGACTTAGGGTTAGAAAACCCTAGCATATTGAGCTTGGGAATTGCAAGACCAGCTTCTTCTCACATGGTTGCAATCTTCTCTTTCTCCACCAATTCTCACTCGTGTAATTGGTTGCACGCATTCGCATCAGTTGTAGAATAAGATTCATAGCCATTTCAACACGCACACAAAGGCGTGAGTTTAATAGCTTCACATCGGGCTTCGCAATGTCAAGAAAGGAGACAAATCTGTATCAAACTTCTTCTTACGCATCAAAGCCATTGCCGCCTTAAATCCATTGGCAATCCTGTTTCTGATCAAGAACAGCTTGATGCGTTACTTGATGGACTTTCAATTGAATATGAATCTCTCGTATCAGTTGTCAACAGTAAGCCTGAACTCTTCACCTTTGAATAGATTGAATCCCTAGTTGTAGTGCAAGAGTCACGCATTGAACACATGAATCAATCAACCAACTAGGTTGCATTCAATATGGTGCAACCCACTACGAAGGCTGAATTAGAGACCTCAGCTTCGAATGATACTCTTTAGGTCCATTACACACAAGCAAATGGTGGAAGTCATGGTCCTTAGACTCAATAGCAAGGATTTTGCATGGAAATGTTTAGTGTCAACTGTGCAATAGGATTGGGCACACTGCAGCTACATGCTTCCACCATTATGATCCCAATTATGGTGCTCAGTATGGAACTTAATATCCACCATGTTTCATGCCTCCTTAGGCACCTACCATGCCTTATACTCCTTAAGCTTTCTTCTCCAATGCCATGCCTCTACAGCAATTGCAAAATTGGTACATAGACTCTGGGGCCACTCACCATGTGATTGCTATCAGAATCTGATGCAGAACACTGCCACACCCTCAAATGACCATGTTTTCCTTGGTAACAGACAAGGTTTGCAAATCACATCCATCGGTTCTACTTCTTTTACACCTTCATCCTTTCCTAATAACAAATTGTATCTTAACAATCTGCTTCTTGTTCCTTCAATAACCAAAACCTTAGTAATGTCTATTTTAAGTTTCACTCTAATGCTTGTTTTGTCAAATCTCAGGTTAACCACAAAGTTCTACCTCCAAGGTTATCTTACTTCAGATGGCCTATATCAATTTTCCAATCTTTTAACTCAAGCAAGTTCTTCAAATATCTTAGCTATTCCCACTGTAAATAGTATTAATAGTGATGTTTTAGGATCAAATGTTTATGTAACAACTTCAGATAACACTGTAATCACACACACTGCACCTTTAGTTTCTCTTTGGCATAATAGACTGGGACATCCCCATTCTACTGTACTCTTTGATGTATTGAAATACTACAAGATTTCAGTATGAGCAAAACTCACAAAATACCTTCACATCCTTCATTTATTGTTTACAATGAACCGCTTTAACTAATATTTTGTGATCTCTGGGGTCCTACCTCAATAGAATCATCTTGGGATATAAATACTATGTATGTTTTGTTGATGCTTTTAGCCGTTACACATGGATTTATTTTATGAAAAAAAAAAAAAAAACTAACACTACAGAAATTTTTAAGCAATTCAAAACTATGTTTGAATTACAACTAAATAAGCAAGTTAAAGCAGTTCAAACCGACTGGGGACGTGAATTCCGTCCCTTTACTCAATTTTTACAAAATTTAGGTGTTTAGCATAGACTTACTTGCCTACACACACACCATCAAAATGGTGTGGTGAAACGCAAGCATAGACACATTTTTGAGATGGGCCTCACTTTACTGTCTCAAGCCTCTTTACCATTAAAGTTGGGGACCATGTATTTCACACTACAACTTTTCTCATTAATAGATTACCTTATATTTCAACAGTCACAAAATTCCTCTAACAGCACTTTTTAACAAACCACCAGATTACTGTTATCTCAAAGTGTTTGGATGTGCTTGCTTTCTCCTTTTAAGTCTTTATCTTAAGCATAAACTGCAGTATAGGTCAGCAAAGTGTACATTTTTGGAATACTCCTCTCAACGTAGAGGATATATTTGTCTAGAAGCCAATGGGCGACTTTTTATTTCCAAAGATGTCATGTTTAATGAAAATAGGTTTCCCTTGTAGGTCTATCAATTTATAGGACAACCCTTGATCTCTCATTAGCAAGCTGTTAAACACATTCTATGTTATCTAAAGGGCACCTCAGACTATGATATCATCTGTCATCCTAGAGTACAGAGGTCACTTTATCCTCTATATGCATTTTGTGATGCTGATTGGGGATTAGAAGTTGATGATTGCAGGTCAACCTCTAGAGCTACTATTTTTCTTGGACCTAACTTGATGTCTTGGTGGTTTAAAAAACAAACCTTGGTAGCTAAGTCCAGTGCAGAGGCAGAATATAGAAGCCTTGCCTCAACAACATCTGAGGTTCTTGGGGTTAACTCCACCCCAACTATCTACTATGACAATCAAAGCACAATGGCTCTGAACCACAAGCTTGTTTTGCATTCTTGAACCAAGCACATGGAGCTAGACATTTTCTTTGTGAGGGAAAAAGTCTTAGCTCAGTCTCTTCTTGTCAACCCTTGTTCTAGCACAAGACCAACTTGCAGATGTGCTCACAAAGCCCTTATCCAAGCTCAGATTCACTTATCTTAGAGACAAGCTCAAGATCTTCAATGTTCACCAATCCCCTTGAGCTTGTAGGGGAGAATGTTAGAGTATAGGAATTATAACTCAGATTGTATTAGTTAGTTGCACCTATCACTGTTGTGACAGCTGTCATGTACAGAGTGAGTTAGTTTTCAGTTACAATTAGTTTTGTAATCTGCTCTTTATAAAGAGCTCTTGTAACCTTTCTACTCAATTCAATAAACACTTTCATTTTCAGTTTCTACTTTCTCTTTCTCTCTTTTTTTGTTTGTCATACCATTCTAACATCAAGGAACTAGAGCTGCAAGGCTTATTGAAATAATTATGATCATTAAGTCTATACGAACCCAACAGGTTTTGGAGATCATTGTGACCTAGAGATTGAAAAGATACAATTTCTTCTTCCATGACAAGATTAGGGTAAAAGGGGCGTCTTGGTCCAAGAAAAGGAATGAGGCTTGTGGACAGCCCCCAAACGAGGCAAGCTATGGGGAAATCGACCCTTGAAATAGATAAAGGAGTCGTCGACAACCCTTTTTGGGTGGAGCTGGCAAATGGGTGTTGTCGGAGGGCAACATGTGTGGTGTTGAATGAGTGCGATCTTTCGAGGTTGTTTTGACGATGAGGAGGCATTCCTCCTAGTGCAATTGATAGCCCAATAGGTGGCAATAGCAACGGTGGCAATGGTGCACAATAGCGTAAGAACAATGCAATGGAAATGAAGCCCCCAAGATCGGGAGCTCTAATACCAACTTGAAATTAAAAGAACTTTTATATCTCTATGTTTTGAATACAAGTTCTAATCTCCCTTATATAAGCTAAGGATGACTAATCCTATCAAGGGAAATAAGGAAATAATATTAAAAGGCAATTGGAAAATAATGAGATATTTATCTAAAGCTAATAATATCAAAGGTATACATAAGAAGATATTTACTACAAATTCAAAGTAGAAACAATAGGAGAACCCAAATTTTGTGCTTGTTCCCAAACTGCTTCACAAGTATTGCAAGCACGAAATATCTGCTTCAAAGAAGGTTGAATGGTGGATTTCAAAACACTACAGAGTTGCACATCAATCTTGTTCCAACAACAATGACCAGCCTTAGGGATAAGAATCAACCTTCGTGGTCAGGTGATCAATATAGCTTTGACCCTTAAGCCAAAGTTTGATGTTGGAAGCCCAAGTGTCATAGTTGGTCCCATCCAACTTGTCAATAGAGATTGGGGTAGAGACATAGTTAATGAAAATAGGAGGATCGGCCTTGGGAGGGGCAAAAGACACCATGGGTTAGCTTGGAAGAGAGAGGAACAATCGAAAAGAGTGGAGGACAGCCACGTAGTAGTGGCGGCAAAGGCATGACAGGGCCAAAACAGGGAAAAAAAGCAGTGTTAGAAAAAGAGGACAATGGCAGTACCTAGAAATCAAAGAGACATGCCAAAAACAAAAAAAAATTGGTGTCGATAGACACTGGGTCCACTGAGAAGGCACAAAATAAGGTTGTCTCTTGTTAGGCTTTAGGATACCATGTTGAGAAGGAGAGAAAGCAAGAGACGTGACTGAATCCATGTGTCAGTGTACATAGCGGAGTATATAATTATATAGCATGGGTAATAATTACAAAGAAAACAATTGCCTAATTACTATAATTATGTAAATCCTAGAATTGCCTAATTACCATAATTCAAGATATCTACAATATCTACGGTCATCTCACCTATTCTATAGGATTATTAGATAAATCATATATTGATTATTTGACTCCTTTTTATACATTTGTCCATTTATTTTTATTTTTTTCTTTTTTCCATTACCAGGTTAAATCTAATGCTGTAAGGGCTCTTGGGTATATTTCGAGAATCTTAAAATTTTCAACATCAAAATTCCAGAACACGTTAGTGGACTACCATGACCGCATGACTGATTCATATCTCAGTAGTGAGAATCTAATGGTGTGTCAACAGTATTGCATATCAGATTCTCTGCAAGATTTTAATAGGCTAGCGAGAATAGTTCAGGCATTTATTTCTTGCATTAATACTGGGAACGTTAAGGTACCATAATTTTTTGTCTTAATATTAATATTATTTGATTATTTTGAATATTTTGATTTCTTGTTATCTATCCTCTTTATCCTTCTTGAACCTGGAGTCTCTATTGCTAGGTCCAGTGGAATGTTTGTCATGCTCTAGGCAACCTATTCCTCAATGAGACATTAAGGCTGCAAGATATGGATTGGTATGTTAGAATGAAGCACATGATTCTTATGTTTCTCATATACATTATATATCTTTATTCTTCTCCTAGTTACTAAATATTGTAATCTGTAGCATAAAGGAAAGTGTGTTTGTATTAGGGTTATTCTTACAGCACTCGTATACTAATCATATATATATATATATATATATATCAATGAGGCTATTTGTGAATCAACAGAAACACAATTCAACTACCTCATTTTGATGATGAGTGTTGGTGAATAAGCCTAAGAATAGCTCCAATTTGATTGAGATACTGTGAAAAGAGCCTAAACTCCCCACCCCAATGAGTTTGGTCTGCCTTAATATCAACTCTACCGAAAACCCAAAATTTTCAACATAAGTGATGCCTTTTATTTAATATGAAGATGAAACTTTCCCAAATTAGAAATATACATGGGAACTTGAGATTGATTGCTGGTTTTTGAAGTTTATAAGGCACTACAATTCTAGTATTGTCCTTGAGTGCAGTATTCAAAGAGGTATTGTAGTTGAATGTGTTTCACTCATAGTTATCAATCTCGGATAGCGGCGTGTAGCGGCTAACTCTAAATTGCTATAATGGGAAGCGGGATAACCGCTATTTTAAATATTATAATACAAATTAAATAATTTATACTATACATATGAATACTCAAAAAACAAAACTAAAAACCTAAGATTAGAAAAATTCACAATAAATAATAAGTCATAGTTTACACACAATCATCAATCTAGGAGCAATAAGAACATAATAGGTAATTAAGTCGAAAACTGAAAGATGATGGTGAAAGTGAAATTAATAGAAAAAGAACATAATAAATTAGATAAAAAATTAGCAGAATGTGAACCGGGTGGGAAGTCTACAGGAAGAAGAAAGAACGGAACACATGATAAAATATAGTCCTATAATGTGTGAAGGAATAGAGGGCAAAACAGGGGCAACTTTTGGTGGAATATTTTCCCCAAAAAAACTTCAAACAATGATGCTCCAAGGGTGAAAATGGGTTTTTGAATCCTATATTATGGTAGTGACACTGTAGCATGCAAAAAACCGCTATTTTGGCCACTATTGCAGCCGCTATGACTGCTATTGAAACTCCTCCACTATTTGAATCCCATAGCAGCTCAGGGTTGCTCTGCTCCACTATCCTGCTATAGCACAATATTGACTACTATGGTTCACTTTCATTAGATAAATGATATTTGTTGCATTGTTTATGGTCGTGTTGTTTTATAGGCTCTCTTCATGAAGATATCTTGTTCATATTTGTTACATGTGTAACATAGAAATGAATAATGCTTTATGCTTCCTTTTTGCAGGTCTCCTGTTGTGTTTGGTATTCTTCTTCAACTATTGCGTGATTCGTCAAATTTTAAAATCAGGATACAAGCTGCAGCAGCATTGGCTGTGCCAGTGTCAGTGCCAGGTAACTGTTATTCTTATGATGAATTTGTATCAGTTCTTTATTATCTTGTTTCTGCTTTCACCCAAGAAGTGCAGATACTTCTTGGATGCAAAATTACTGTTTTTTGAAATATAATTGATTAATTCTCACCAAAAAGAAAAATATAATTGTATGATTAGTTTTCCTACCCATAAACTCCAAGTTGGGCCAAGAGTTAATAATACTTCTAAGAAATATAATTTCAGATGTGTAGTTTGCAAATTGTTAGTTCTTATTTGTTTGTTATAGTAGTATGTACTTCTACCTAGCTTAGTCAGAGTGTTAGCTTTAGGTGATTGTAATACTTAACAGTTAGTTAACTTACTGCTAGCCTGACAATGTTGTATTGATTATTGTGTCAGTGAAATCAGTTAGCACAGATCAGATTCTTTAAGAGGATTCTATTAACCTGCGACTTCTATATGTACTTGAATGTAATTGTATATCAATTAACATAGAAAATTCACAACATAATTCAAATTTACAGCAAAATTTTCTCTCCACATTTCTCTTCTCTACTTCCTTTCTTACTATTTGGTTCTTGAATCATATTTTGGTATCAAGAGTTTCTCAGTAATCCTAAGCCATGTTCACTCAGAACAACCCATTCAACACCACTGATTATAGTGTTCGACTGCTGGTGTCAGCTACTGCTCCAGTGACCTCTCAACTCTCATCCTCTGTTGGTGCACATTGAAGAAAATAAATTTTCTTCTTTGGAAACAAGTCAACCATTATCAAGGCTCATTGCTTGCATCGTTTTCTGGTCAATCCAAAAATTTCACCTCAATTTCTCAGAAATCACTGTTACGATCACACAACTGCAATCTTCATTATTGCTGCCACCATTACTTTTTGTGATTCACTGTTCCTTGCAATTGCGTCAGTGCAATTCCTGTTACTGTGATTGATTTCACATCTTTATGGCACAATCTGTGATTGCTGTTGTTACACTTGGAAGATCACTCACTGTTTCAGTGTCATTTCAGATTTGTGATACAGTAATGGCGTCCTCCTCAAATGCACCGATAACCTTTTCGCACACCATTTCATTGAAGCTTGATAACAAGAATTACCTACTTTGGTGCCAGCAGGTAGAACCGATTATCAAAGGCCATCGCCTTCATCTGTACCTTGTCAATCTGGTTATTCCAATGAAGTTCCATACAGTTGAAGACTGTGACGCAGGTCTAGTCTCAGATGAATACTTAGCTTGGGAGCAACAAGATCAATTGTTACTCTCATGGCTCCAATCATCCATGTCTCGTGAAATGGTTATGACAGTCATTGGCTACAAAAGTTCATGGCAGCTTTGGGATAAGATACATGCATGTTTTTATTCACATACAAATGCAAAGGCTTAACAACTTCACACTGAACTCCACAGTACTACACTTGGTGATAAATCCACTTTGGAATACTTACTCCAATTTCCAAATTCAAGCTCTAGCTGATGCTCTTACTGCTATTGGTGATGCAGTATCCTCTAAAGAATGCCTTGATGTGATTCTTGAGGGTTTACTAGTATGAGTCCACTGTCTCTCATTTCCAGCAACTTCGATCCTCCAACTGTTGAAGTTCCAAAACCTCCAGTTTCGGTACCTCAGGAGCCATCACAGATCAATATTGCTAAGCAGTCTCCCTCTACTCCTCAATATTTAGAGTATAACAACCTGATCAGTTTTTTGGCCACCATGGTGGTCGTTGTTATGGACGTGGAGTTCGTTCTTCTTGTCAAGGTGGCCGTGGAGGTCATTGTCATGCCTCTATTCAATTCCAATTATGTCATAGATATGGTCATGATGCATCCACATGTTTTCATCGTTTTGACCCCAACTTTGTTCCTCAGCAATATGCTCCCTATGGCTCATATTCTCAACAACATCCGCCTTTATGCTTCAATTCTCCATGGACCAATGCTGCTACACAGTATTATCCATCCAGGCCAGTTGTGCCTTCTTTTCGCCCACCCATGGTGAACCCATCGAGCAACCAACCTCAGGCTCTATTTGCCAGAACTGATGCTTCTCCTAATACCACTTGGTATCCTGACTCTAGAGTGTCCCATCATGTTACTCCTCATGCTCAACACATTCAGCTGCTCACTCCTTTTGAAGGACCAAATCAGATTGTTGTTGGCAATGGTCAAGGCCTAAACATCTCCTCTGTAGGTTCCACTACCTTTCCCTCTCCTTTTAAACCAAACACTTCTATAACTCTAAATAATCTACTGTATGTTCCTTCCATTACCAAAAACCTTATCAATGTCAGTTAGTTTGCTAATGACAATTCTGTTATATTTGAGTTTCATCCTAAATTTTGTCTAGTAAAATCACAAGTTACCAATGAGATTCTCCTCAAGGGTACGGTTGGTCCAGGCTATCGTTTTCCTTCTCTACTTCCAAGCTCTACTCCAAGTCACACAGCTAAGCCATTAGTTTTTCCTCTTGATACATGTAAAAATCAATCTACTGCAAATACTGCATTTGTTTGTAATGTTTCATACTCTACATGGCACTCACATTTAGGACACCCTAATAGTAATGTTCAGAAAATTCTATTCAAACATTGTAGTATACCCACTATGAATAAAACTGTTACTGATTTTTGTTCAGCATGCTGCATTGACAAAGCACATAGGTTACCATCTCATCCCTCAGTTTCTAATTACAGCAATCCGTTTGAATTAATTTTTTGCTATTCCAATTGTTTCAGCATGTGGTTTTCATTATGTTGCATTTGTAGATGCACACACTAGGTTCACATGGATTTATCTTCGTAAACAAAAGTCTGAAACATTCACTGTTTTCAAACAATTTCAGTCAATGGTTGAAAAATAATTTAATCATCCCATTAAAGCGGTCCAATCTGACTGGGGAGGGGAATTTAGACCATTCACTAATTATTTAAGTCAGTTAGGTGTTCATCATAGAGTAATTTGGCCCCCCCCGCCCCCCCAATCACCAAAATGGAACTGTTGAATGAAATCACAAACACATAGTTGAATTAGGTCTCACACTCTTAGCTCAAGCATCTCTTCCCTTTTGGGATCATGCATTTCTCACCAGTGTATATCTAATAAACAGTTTGCCCACATGCTCACTAAATTTTGACATCCCTTTTTACAAGTTATTTGGTCAACTTCCTAACTATAATTTCCTACGAGTCTTTGGTTGTGCTTGTTTTCCTCTTCTCAGACCCTATAACAAAAATAAACTGCAATTTAGGTCCAAAAAGTGTCTTTTTCTTGGTTATTCCACAGCTCACAAGGTTACAAATGTCTGTCCTTTAATGGTCACTTATTTATCTCAAAAGATGTCATTTTTAATGAGTACAGGTTTCCTTATCCAGAACTCTTCCCACCACCCAGCTCCAGCCCCTTCCTCAGTTCCAGCCAGCACACCCATTTTACCAACCCCACCTCAACTTCCTCCCTTAACTCCATCTTCTCGTTCCAATATTCCTCCTACTTCCTCACCCTCTTGTCTTCCTCCTTGTACTAGACCGCTAAACACTCACTCCATGCAAACAAGAGCCAAATCCGGCATTGTCAAACCTCGCCTAAATCCTACCCTTTTACTTACCCATATTGAACCTTAATCCACCAAACAGGCCTGGTTAATCCAACCTGGCTTACTACTATGAAGGCTGAATTTGATGCACTTCAGCGAAACAATACCTGGACTCTCACCTCCTTGCCTCCTGGCAGAGTTCCCATAGGCTGCCAATGGGTTTTTCAGGTTAAGAAAAGCCCAGATGGTTCAGTCAACAGGAACAAGGCCCGTTTTGTAGCCAAAGATTGGGTATGATTACACAGAGACTTTCTCCTCAACAGTTTGGGTTTTTGGGTGTGTGTGCTAGTCTATGTTGATGACATTATTGTCACAAGCAACAACACTCCGCTTATTCAGAAGCTCATCTCTCAGCTGAACTCGGTCTTCTCCCTCAAAGAACATGGTGATCTTGATTACTTTCTTGGATTTGAGGTCAGACCTCAGGCTGATGGATCTCTCTTTCTAACTCACAGCAAATATAGCCAAAACCAATATGGCAAAGGCAAAGTCTCTTCCCCCATGGCTGCAAGTTGTAATCTCTCCAAAGAAGGCTCTGAGCCACTGCAGGATGCTACTCTCTATCGCTCTATTGTTGGTGCTCTTCAATATGCCACAATCACACACCTTGAGATCAATTGCTCCATTAACAAAGTCTGCCAGTTCATGTCCAGACCTCTTAAGGCTCACTAGACAGCAGTCAAACACTTTCTTCAATATCTCAAGGGCACTATTTCATGGGGTCTGCATCTTCACCCTGCTTCTCCACACTGCCCTATCTCTGAGACTTATTGTGATGTTGATTGGGCATCGGATATGGATGATCATCATTCTAGCTCTGGTGCGTGTGTCTTTCTTGGACCCAATCTCATCTCCTGGTGGTCCAAGAAGCAAACTGTTGTGGCCTGCTCCAGCACTGAGGCTGAATTTAGAAGCTTGGCTCATACTGCTGTTGAAGTTATTTGGGTTCAAACTCTGCTGTTTGAGTTGGGAGTTAGTCACTCTGTTCCTCGTATCTTGTGTGACACAAGTACGGTTGCTCCTGCCCAAAATCCGGTTCTGCACACTCGAACCAAGCATATGAAATTAGATTTGTTCTTTGTTTGAGAAAAGGTTCTTAGCAAGCAGCTCCATGTTCAGCATGTTCCTGCCACGGACCAATGTGCTGATAATCTTACCAAAGCTCTCTCCCCCGCTTATTTCACTACCTTTAGGTCCAAGCTCAAAGTGAGTTGACTCTCTTGCCTCACTCCCGTCTTGAGCTTGCGGGGGGGTATTAGAGTATTGTATACTCTTGAGTAGATGTAATTTGTACTGTTATATTAAGTGTTGTAAAACTCTTTGTTTGTATTCTAGAGTTTCTGTTTGTATCTCTCAGTTAGTTATCCTTAGTCAGTTTGACTAAGCTTAGTTAGTTAGTCCCTGCCAGCTATAAATAGCTGACTCACTTTCTGTTGTAACTATCTTTTCAGAAATCTAATATACAGTTTCTTTTAGCCTTCTCTCTCTCTGAAATTATCAAGGCCTGTAAAGTTTATGAAAGTTAAAGAAGAGAGGGGAACAAGAGAAGTTGGGTGATGCGGTTATACTTGCCACATAGGAAAGAAAGTAGTATAGCATATATGGATAGTTAGTTATGAAGTGGGGAACTATTTTGGAAGTGGGTTGAGAGAGAATTATTCTCTTTAAGGGATGTTTGACACTTGGCCCTTGGGGGTTATTTCCTTTCTTTTCATTTGTTGAGACTTGCACAGCCATTGTCATTCTGCATTTGCACAGAATTCCTTCCTAATATTGATATCATACTATTTCAGTAGCTACTTTATTGCTATAATTTGTTTCTGCTTTTACATTGATCAACCATGACTTGACCATGTGGTTGTCAGACTTTCACTGCTTGTATTTTGGGTCAAACTTGGATGGAGGATCAGCAGTTCTGGTGGTATGCTAATCATCCTTCCCTTTACTGGTGATGAACATAAGAACAAATTCAGAAAACTGGAGATAATTTTTGTCACTGAGTTTATTCCCAGTGATGGGCATAACCAAACTACTAAAGTTCTATTGGATTATGTCAGAAGCTATATTAGGAATTAAGGGTTTCTTTGTACATGAGAGTGCTTTGATACCACAAAAGATCAGATGATTGAATTCACTGCTTTCTATTGTAATAGAATGATACAATATATACAGGTGGTGAGAAGATTCATTGATGGTTTCTGGGCCCAGATTTGGTACACCATAATTAGATATAATCAGACTACATAGCTAATTAATGAGAGGAGATAAACCTAGCTGTTGAAAGAGAAAAATAGATGCAAGAGATGCTGAAACCATGTGTTTTGACTACATAATAGAGTCTGTTTTATATAGACTTAATGCAATAAATACAAATAAATATAGGAGATAATGTTCCTATTTACATGATACGATATGCCTATAATTACAAAGATCCTATTTAAATAAGAAAACCAATCATAAAATATAGAAGAAGAATAAATCCTAAGAGATCATCTAGGATACTCTAAAATATTCTAAAGATATAAAAATGATATCACCAGATATTTCTCAGATTTTCTAATACTAGCTAATTAAGGAAAAAATTGGATCCTAAAAATATTTTCTGATACAGTAATTCCTAAACAGAATCAATTATAATAACTTCTGTTAAAAATTGATTGCCTAATCAGAAACCTCTATAATCTTCACTGCCTAAGCAGAACTGTCCATAGTCTTCACTATCAGAGTTTTGTACCATTAGACCTTATCCTATCATGCATACCAAATGGGCGTTGATATATTAAAAGATAATGTACATAAACCTTAATTTTCATTTACCTTTTTACCTACTTTGGCATAAATAGTATCGCGTTCTGATACTTTTCCTCCATTCAAACAATTTTCGGTTCATAGTCTTCATTTGAAAATAACTTTTTCTCATTTTTTGCAGATTATGGCCTATCCTTCTCAGAGATTGTGCAATCTGTAGAGCATGTAATGGAGAATATAGATGAGGACCAAATTTCGGGGCCATCAAATTTCAAGTACAGGGTTTCATTACAAAAACAGGTCATACTTCATATTCATCAAATGACATGTGAAAGTAATCATTTGAGTGGTCAATGAAATAGGCATGAAACTGTGTAATTGTAATCGTAATTCGAATTTCTTCCAATAGAGGAGGCTGAAGCCTTGCTCCTTGCTCACGAAATGAGGCTCCAAAAATTTTGCAAAATAGTTCTCTTCGAATCAGCCTCCATCAATCTTACCTCAAGCTCCCTCTACCAATTCCTCTTCGCACCAACAATCAGATTCTACCCTTGTACAATGTCACCTTACTCAGAATCATGAGGGTGAAAGTCAAAATTCTAAAGGTCATGGAGGTCGCAATAGTTGTGACCATGGTAGTCATTTTGCCGATGGACAATGCCAAGTATGCTTCAAGTGTGGTCATATTGCTTCTCATTGTTACCATCAGTATGATCAACACTGCTAGCCTACTTTGCCTAATAATTTTCAAGACTTTCAATCTCTCATTCCTTGAATTGTAGAAGTTGCATCCTTGATTTCTAGTGACATGCTATCTAACACTCCCCCTCTAGTTAGAGCATATATGTCATATGATCCAAGCTTGTTATAAATGTAGTCAACATGAGAGCCTTTGAGGGACTTAGTGAACATGTCGGCCAACTGGTCACTAGATTTGACAAAGTAGTTGTGATTTCCCCTAAAAGTACCTTCTCTCTTACAAAGTGATAATATATCTCAATGTGTTTGGTTCGTTCATGGAAGATTGGATTTGAGCAATCTGAAGAGCAACTTGATTGTCACAGATAAGTTTCGTATTTTGGATGTCTCCTATTTTAGCTATTGGAGTAGTTGCCTAAGCCATGTAAACTTGTGTGTAGTTGCTGCCATAGCACGATATTTAGCTTCAACTTGGATCAAGCAATTATGTTCTACTTCTTGCTCCTCCATGAAATCAGATTTCCTTTAATAAGAACACAATATCCAAAAGTAGAGCTCCTAAGTTATGGTAAGCCTTCCTAGTCAGCATTTGAGTAACAAGTGATTTTGGCATTGCCTTGTTGTCCTAGTACATTTTTTATGTACCAAAGAATATGTATGACAACACCCTAATGACTATCATAAGGGGCATTCAAAAACTGACATGCCACACTAACTGTAAAGGATATCAGGTCTAATGATAGTGAGATAGTTGAGTCTGCCCACAAGACACCAATATCTTCTCAGGCCTTTCAATGGCTCTCCCAAACCCGAAAGAAGCTTCATGGGATCCATAGGAATATCAGTTGAAAGAGAAAGGATTTGTATATTGATTACATCTTTAATACATTCTCTATTCTCCCTTTTATAGGGTAAACAAGTATGTCTAAAAAAGGAAATAAAAGAATAGGACATAAGGAAATAAATATCAAGATACAATGAGATATTTTTGGACCCCTTAAAATATCTATGATATTTACAACACTTCCCCTCATGTTGGTAAATGAATATTAACCATTCCCAACTTGCCAATAAGTTCCTGAGTACTTCAGCCAATTAGTGAGGACATCTCCTAATTGGAGCCCCGTATGAACATATGTTGTAACTATAAGGCCGTTGTACAATTTCTCTTTGATGATGAAGTGTCTGCCAAACTCTGTATGTTTTGTTCTGTCATGTTGGACTGGATTATGGGCAATACTAATAATTGAATTTTTGTCACTACTTCATGGGCCCTCATATTTAACTTTGAGGTCATCAAGAATAATCTTCATCCATAATCCTTCACATATGTTGTGTGCTATAGCTCAAAATTTTGCTTCTGCACTAGACCAAACAACTACATTCTACTTTTTGCTCCTCCATGTTACCAAATTCCTTGCAAAAACATGTGGTAACCGAAGGTGGATCTCCTATTTATGACTGACCCTGCATAGTTTGCATCTCTATAAGTCTTCAATGACAGTGTACTTTCTCTCCTGAATAACAATCCCTTCTCTGACCTACCTTCAAATATTGGAGGATACTATCAGCCACCTAAAGGTGCCTCTCTCGAGGGTCATGCATAAATTGATTGACCACACTAACAGCATAGGAATATCAAGTCTAGTGTGAGATATATCAGCTTCTCTACCAATCTCTAGTATTAGGACTTCTCTACATGTGGACTTCCTTCATCTCCAATCTTGTGGTTCTGTTCAATAGGTACCCCTAAGGTCTTACATCCCAGTTTTCCTATCTTTTTGAGAAGATAAAGTACATACTTCCTTTAGGAAATCAAGATGCCCTTTCTAGAATAGGTAACCTCTATTCCAAGAAAGTACTTCAGCTTTCCCAACTCCATTTCAAATTGAGTTACCAGCTTTTCTTTCGAAGGTCGGTTTCTCTATCTCATCTTCACCTGCAATGATCATGTTGTCTACATAGACTAGAAGAAGATTCTGTTTGCCATCAGCAAAATGTTTTATAAAGAGGGTATGATCACCTCTGTTTGTACCTCAAGGATATCAAGGCTTGAGTAAATCTTCCGAACCATACTCACGGAGATTGTTTAAGGCCATACAAAGCCTTCTTTAGCCTACACATCTTGTTCTTTCCACCATGTGATTTGAATCCTAAGTTCTTCTTCCAAGTCTCCATGAAGGAAGGCATTTTTAACATCAAATTGCTATAGCTCCCAGCCAAAATGGGCAACTAGGGAGAGAATAATTCTCACTGTATTCATTTTATTCACGGGGCAAATGTCTCCCCAGTCTATTCCATAGGTCTGTGAGTACCTCTTTGCCACCAATCTTACCTTGTATCGATCTAAGGTCCCATCGGATATACACTTCACCATGTATATCCATTTGCACCCTACAACCTTCTCATCCTTAGGTTTGTCAACAATCTCCCACGTTGAGTTTCTCTTTAATACATTCATCTCCTCATTCATGGTTTGAACCTAGTTTCCATCTTTTAGGGCTTCCTGGACTGACGCTGGAGTTTTGATTGCATCAATGGCTGCAATAAAACTCTGATGCTAGATAGAGAGATGGTTAGTACAAACAAACTGAGAAATAGGATACTTGGCACACAATCTTTTTCCTTCCTTAAGGCAATAGGCATGTCATCAATAACCTTGATATTATCCTTAGGGACACTTACCTCAGGTTTAGACAATTGAATTTGCTGTGGGACTAGAGTGGGTTTGTCGTCTTTGTTATTTCTTTCCAAAGAACCGATTTGTCTCTTCTGCTTCATTATGATCTTTCTCTTTTACTTCACTATGGGCTTCTTCAGTGTTGGTTTCTTGAACATCTTGCGAAGAAGGAAAAGGTAACCTTAAGACAGACTCAGCTTGTAAAATACTCTTCCCCTGAAGCTGAGGGCTAGCAAAGAAGGATTCTATTTCATGAAAGATAACATCTATTGATACAATGACCTGATGACTTTGAGGGTGATAACACTTGTACCTTTTTATTGAGGGTAACCAATAAGACACATTGACAGCTCTTGGGTCTAACTTACCAAGATGGGGACTATGAGGACGAACAAAGGCCACACACCCAAATAGACGACATGGCAGGCTTAACATTAGTGGAGAAGACGGAAAGAATGACAACATGTGTTCGATTGGACTAATACTGTTTAAAACTCAAGTGGGTAACCTATTAATGAGATAGGTGACAATTAGGACAACTTCTCCCTAGTAACACTAAGGATAGACATTAGGAAGAGAAAGCTCTGGCAACTTCAAGAAGCTAACGATTCTTTCTTTCTGCGACCCCATTTTGTTGGGGGTATTAACACAAGTTAGTTCATAAATAATACCTATCTTTAACAAATTTAGAGAACTCAAGATTGACATATTTTGTACCATTGTCAAACCAGAGTCTTCTAATAGACTTACCAAATTGATTCTTAACAAGACGGAAAAAATTGACAAATGTTTAACAAACCTCAAATTTATGTTTCATAAGAAAGGTCCATGTCACACAGGTACAGCTGTCAATGAACGTGACAAACCATGTAATCCCAAATATAGAATCAAAAACTAGTCCCCACATCAGAATGAACAAGATCAAAAGGAGCAAAAAGCTTTTATTGTTACTAGGAGGAAATGTTGAACAATGTTGTGTTGAAAACTAACAAACATCACAATGAAAAGACTCGACTAACTCTTTTTTAAACAAATGAAGAAATAAAGACTTTAGCATGCTAAAGGGTGGATGTCCAAGACACTTGTGATGAAACCAAATTTGGGAAGATGCCCAAGTCTCAGAGTTTGCCTATTGATTGAAAGACAATACTTGTTGTCCAAGGGCACCTAAGCAGGGGAAACACAGTGGAGGGATAGCTGGAGGATGCTAACTAAGGTTGCATAGGCACAACAGAGAAAAGAATTTATAATGGCATGGAAAAGGGACGCACAGTGGTCGTAGGTACTGTTGACCCAAGAACGAGGACCTTATTTGGCAAAGAGGATTAAAATAAAAAAAAACAAACAAACAAACTAAACTACTGGTACCACATAGAAAGAATGTATCTAAATGTTGTGTTGTATGTTCACACATGAATCTTATTTATAATCACATATTTGGGTGCAACAAAATCAATCCTAAATACATAAGAATAAATCAATTCCCTAAATTATAGTAGCTCCATCCTTGATTTCTAATGACATTTTTTTCCATATTTAACATGTATTAAATATATTATCCAACATTTCCATATTTAAAGCATAGTGGTCAATAGCAAATAGCGGAGCAGTCACTTCCAAAAATACTATAGTAGGATAGCAGATAGCAGGATGACCACTATTTTAATATGATAGTAGAATAATATTAAAATTTTCTGCTATTAAATTTATTATATATTAAAATTTATAATAAATATTCTGCTATTAAATTTATTATATATTCATTAAATATCAGTATTTGAGAAACTATAACAGATTTTATGATGTTTTATAATGTATTTTATGATGAAAAGATTTTTTTGAGAATGATAAAAAGATACTAAATAGTAATTGAAATAAAAAATTATCACATCAATTAAATATTTTTTATTTGATCCTAAACAATACTTGATAAATTCTGTTATTAAAATTTATCATATGTTCTAGCTTTTTGTTATTAAATTAAACTTGAAATTTTAAAATATCTTAATTAAAAATATTTTTATTTTAGTTTCTAAAATATCTTGATTAGAAAATATCAGTATTTAAATTTGATTAGAAAATAAAGCTTGATTATAATGTATCTAGATCTGAATTTTGATATTTTTTATTAATTTTAATTAATAGAGATTAGAAAGTCATGGAAATAAGGGTCCAATAGTAAAAATTGAGGGTCCAGAGAAAAATAGTTATAATTGAGGCCAAAAATTTAAAGTTAAAACTAACCGTCCAATTGTCATAAAAGTTGCTAAAGTAAATAAATAAATAAAAAAGTAAGGTGTCGTTTAGGGTTAAGGTTGTGAATAGGGTCGTTTCTCTTCTCTAACCCACTTGCTGCAAGCGCAGCCATGAGAGAGGAACAGTAAACTGTAGAATTGCAATGCGGTGCGATTTGCCAGCTTCTACCTGCCATTTTCTATGATTTTGGCCATGAAAAGCGCCACTCTAGTCGCGACAGCCAAGTGCGACTGCAACAGACCTTGGAGGAGCAGTAGGGTGCCGCGACGCTCCAGCACAATAGCGACGCTATTGTGCTTGATTGACTACTATGATTTAACAGTGTATTAAATATGTTGTCTAATGCTACCCCTTTTAACTTAATATTATATTTTACTATTTTATAATAAAAAAAGTCATTCATTTTAGTAATTACACATTCGAAAGTGATTTTTAGTAACTACATCCAAACAACATTCATTACATTAAAATCACTTTTCACAAATGTTTCCATACATAAATCAAATTATTCACACCTGCTAACCAAAATAAAAATTGCAAAATTAGGTTCAACTAAAATCAAATTTGCAAACTCTAATTGAAATGAGTGTTGATTAACGTATCACTGAGATTTTTAACCCAATGTCCACCCAACACATGCGGTTAACCATGTGTATAAATACGGTTAACTTTTCCCCACAAGTGGTTAAGAGTAAATAAATGTGATTGTATGCAATTATTGATCTGTACTTGTGGCACTAATGGTTAAATATATCTCACAAGTGGTTAATAATGTCATGAGGTTATTCAAATGTTTAATGGTGGTTTACTTTGTCTCACAAGTGGTTAAGAATAAATGAATTGTACACAATTATCAGTATGTAATTGTGGCACTACTGATTAAATATGTGACACAAGTGTTTAATAGTGTCATGAAATTATTTTAATATCTATTGATGGTTAACTTTGTCTCAAAAGTGGTTAAGAGTAAATGAATGTGTGTATACAATTATCAATTTGTATATGTGGCACTAATGGATTAAATTTGCCTTACAAGTG
This sequence comes from Spatholobus suberectus, assembly GCA_004329165.1. Classification (NCBI taxonomy): domain Eukaryota; kingdom Viridiplantae; phylum Streptophyta; class Magnoliopsida; order Fabales; family Fabaceae; genus Spatholobus; species Spatholobus suberectus. The sequence continues at coordinate 16,140,934 of CM014737.1, forward strand.
GTTAATAGTGTCTAAGATTATTGAAATGTCTAATGGTGGTTAACTGTGCTTTAAAAGTGATTAATTGTCCAAGTGGACGCTGAGTGGACAATTCCTAATGGGACGATTATAATTTTCTTTTTCTTCAACCACTAGCAATAGGATAAAAAGTTATTAATAAATAATTGAAAGTATATATATATTTGAATGATGTTAGCGGTCTTATGTTAAAATTGCTGACATATTTTCTAATTGAAAAATGTCGTGGACTACTCCATGCTATCTAACACCTAGGGAGAGAAAGAGAGAGAATTGTAGGTGTGATAAGTGATATGATGTGATAGAAAGAGAGAGATAGAGAGAAATGATAAGTGCTAATGGATAAATTATTACATGGTCTCAGACCTCCATGGTCCTAGTCAATCTCCTCATTAGACAAAATCGAGTTTAATTAACTTTTTCTCATAAACTAAAAAAACTCGGTTATGTGTCACATGGAGATTCATCGGCACCATGGCCACATGGTGGTCCTGAACCATGTAATAATTTCTCATGTTAACAAAGTGTTTGTAAAATATAGGTGTTTATGTATTACCTCTCTTTCTAATTAAAGTAATAATATTCGTCTTATTGGGTTATGTCCACCCAAACACATGGTTAACTACATGTGTGATAAGAACCTTGGGAGAACCACACTACAAAAGCTAGTTGTTGTAGTTGGGGAGCCCAAGGCCTTGTATACTCCACACTAGAACCCCATACTTCCAATGTGGGACTCAAGTCCCATTCCTTGCAATTGGATCTTAACAATGTGTAATATGTTTAACTTTTTCTTACAAGTGGTTAAGAGTAAATGAATATGATTGTATACAATTATCGATATGTGGTTAATAGTGTCATGAGGTTATTGACATCAAGCTATTATAATTTCAAAAGAAATAGATGAGATATTACTATATTAGACTAATATCTTGATTTCAAAACTAGACGGTACTATATTTAAATTTTAAAATTTCAAATCAAAAAAACAAAAATTGAATGAATTTACATGGTATTCTTATTATTTTATTTTTGGTATTGAATTATGTAGTTGTGACATTGTTCTGTTGGTCTGCTGCTTCTATGTCATTACTTAACTAAATTCCTCATGTTCTTGATGCAGCTTACCTTGACAATGTTACACATTCTACGCTTTACGTCGAGCACAAATGATCAACAGCTGAAAGATTTTCTAGTGAAGGTATGAATTTTATCATGAACAAGAAATTATAGCTAACCACAGGCAGAGTGAAATTACTTTTCAGTGGCTATTGTCCAAAAGCAATAAATGATGACAGTTTGGAGAATATAATTCTGTCTCTTGATTTATTCACACAACCAAAGCACAATATATAGCCAAAACAGCTCCCCATAAATGTTTTGAGAGGTTTGAGATGAACATAAGAGAGGACAATACCATACTTGAAATATGAGAAAAAGATGAATAATTTTCACAAATGCTTGTGTATAGACTGATTACAAAAATGTTCTAAGTGACTTATTAATTCTGACCTAGTATTTACATGAAAGAATCTTGCTAATCTTAATTACAAGACATATGACGGAAACTAACTATAGGGAAACAAATCTGTACAAATAAAAATGTAAACAGGGAAGTTCCTTAGCTATGTGAGAAGAAGTTCCTTGGTTAATATATTTGCCAGTTGACACCCAGAAGTGACATATGATGTTATAAGTCCACTATCCAGTTTTTCCTTAATGAAGTAATGTACTTTGTCCTATCATACTGAATTGGATTATGGGCAATGCTAATAGATCTTTCTAGACAAACACCATTATATCCTTCTAACATACCGTACTACAAAACCTAATGTAACTATCGCTTGTGACATTTTAATAACACTGTGGATCTTAGTTTTGGAGTCAAATCAAATGATAACTTGTGTGTAGGCATGTAATCTATGTCTCTGTCTCTTATGACTTGGGATAGGTTTCTACCTTATGTTTGAATATAATCATAAATTTATTTGGGAAAGGAGTACTCAACCCCCAAAACTTTACCTCTTCTACAAATAGACACCCTTAACTTTAATTATATCCTAGTTGATCTTTAAACTTTATCTCATTGCAAATAAACACCATAAACTTTAATTTTGTTCTAATCGATGCTTAAACTTTACCGTTTTTGCAAATAGAGACCTTGAATTTTAATTTCATTCTAATTGATTTTTAAAACTTCTTTTTAACAAATAGCTCTTTCAATCAAGTTAAAGATAAATTATTTATATTAAATGTCAAACATTCATTAATCTTTTTCTTCTTTTGTTACAATTATTTTTTTCATTTATTAAACTATAATAAAAATATGAATTTAGAAAAAAAAATAAAAATGTCTTTATTTGTTTTTTTAATTCTAAACTTTATGTTTTAACATTTGAAAAAGTGATTTATAAAAATAAAACTAAAAATGATTGGGATTTAAAATAAATAAATAGTTGAGGTTTCTTCTTTGTTAGTAGTTTAACCCCAATTTAGTATACAAGACTATTTACAAAGGGGTAAATTTTAAGGATTAATTGGGATGAAATTGAAATTAAGGTGTTTATATGCAAAAAGAGATTAAGTTTTTGGATTAATTAGGAAAAAGTTAAAGATATTTATTTGCAAAGAGGGTGTCTATTTGTTTGCAAAGAGACTAAGTTTAAGGATCAATTAGGACGAAACTAAAGTTTAGGGTGTCTATTTGCAAAAGAGATAAAGTTTAAGGGAGTTAAGTACTCTTTTCCCTTTTTATTTTATATAAGTAAACTCAGCTGAATTTATAGAAGTTTCACTAGTTTATTTAGACTCTAGAGTTTGACTACCTTGATTCTTATACTCTTTTCTACATCTCCTTAAACAAAAATCATATAAATCCAAAGCTGCTCTCCACAATTCTAGTTTAACATTTATTGTTTAGTAATTTTATATATTTTTTAACATAGATGTTACTGGAGTCTCAGGATTGTGTTTTCTTCATTTAAAGAAAAAGCTACTTTTTTTCCTTAAAAGCTTTTCTGGGATTGTGTTTAGTCAGATCTCTTTGAAGAAGAGAAACTTGAAAAATGTTGGGCCAAATACTTCAGTCTCATGAGGTATAGAATAGCATCATTGACAGAAGAGCTAGTCTTAAACCTTCATGTATGATTATATGGTCCAGTTTTTCTCACACTCTCACTTGCACATAACAAGTACAGATCTTATTATATTACCGCTGTACTATGTACTTGTAGTCATATACTCCACCTTGTACTAGAAGGCTATTCATGTGTCTATCTGGTTTGTTATCATTTGACCAATTGAATGCAGTATTGATTTGAATATTCACGCAATAATGTTCTGTAGTTTAAAAATAACTAGATTAAAGGACTTGTGAAAAAGTAGTATATCCTAACTGTTGTCTTGTATATATTGGTGTTCAGGACAAAAGGTGATACCTGCCTTTTGGTCATTTATCCTTGCTATGTGTGTATGCTGGCATGCATTTGCAACTTCAGTTTGTCTTTTGAATGTTGTAATTTCATGCAGATCATAGGATTTTGTCTTTTCTAATAATCTTTGATGGAAATTTCCCTTGATTTGATTTTCCTTCTGCTTCATTTATGTATAGAAAGCATCGATCCTTGAAGGTTGGTTCAAGGGATTATGCTCATCTGGCGAGGGCATGCTTGATGTCCAAGATAAGTACATTGCAGACCGAAAGAGAGTAATGATATCTAGTGCGATACAGTCATTGATTGAAGTGTACAAAGAAAAACAACAGGATGCAATCGCTCAGAAGTTTGAGGAATTGAAGAACAATGTGTGAAGGTGGAGTTTTAAACGACAGAAGTTCATATAATTGTTTTCAGGCTGGTGGAAATGAAGGGCCACGGGAGCCGAACGATTGGAATAGTTGTCAAAAGATCCAGTCTAGTTAAGAGGAATTTATTTAATAAAGCACTTTATGAATGGATTAACTATATCGGTGGCAGAAGAGATTGCTTTACAGAGCAAGAGGATTGTACTGTGTCTACATATTTCTGGCTTGTGGAATGGTTACAGATTTTCTAAACTTAATCATTGTTATACCGCATTCAGTTTCTGTAATGATGGAGATCAATACCGTTTAACTAAAATGCTAGAGATTTTGGATGGTAAGTTTTCCTCTCATTGCTCTAATTTCTTTTAAATTTTAAGTAAAATTTAAAAAAATAAAAAGAATATAAGAAAATAATATTATTATTAAATAATGTTAAAATCTTGTATCTTCAAGAATAATAAGACTTAATAAGAGATGTTTTCATTGCTAATAATGAAGATTTTCTTTTATTATATATGAATAAATTAAGGATGGTGTGGATGGTTAGCTAGGTAAACTGGGTTTTCTGCATTGGGGTGCAAGGAGTATTATGAGTGTGAGTTGTAGGCTGAATGGCTGTAGTGGATCTCCAAAAAAAACTTGGATATGCGGAGCCGTACCGAATTAGGTTTCCTCAAAAATCGTTTCAAATGAAAACAATGCATGACATCCGTTAAAATATTTTTTAACAATTCAATATCATTCCATACACAATTAAGGCCCGTTTAGGGTAGTTTCGAGATTTTTGTTTTCAGTTTTTGGTTTTCAAATGTAATTTTCAAAACGTGTTTGGTTAAAATGAAGTTGAAATAATTTTTAATTCAATTTTAAAATACTTTTACATTCATTTTTAAAATAAATAAAAAAGATTTATAAATTTGGTTTATAGTTTTTAAAAAACACACTCTTATTGCATTTAACAATGACTCTTATTGTCATCGTCACTACTACCACCATCGGTATCAATATTGCCACAGACACTACCATCGGCATTATCACCACTACCACCACCACTAGCACCATACAGTCACCACCACCACCACTAGCACCACATGGCCACCACTATCACCACCACTGCTAGCGTCACCACTACCACCAATACTGTCACCATTGTTACTATTGGCACCATTGTCATTGTCAACATTGCTATTGTCATTGTTGCCACCATCATTATCGCTATCACCACTACCACACAAACATGCCGTTAAACTAATTTTAACAAGATAAGGAACTTTCAAAGTGAGTTTTGAAACTAAAAATCAGAAAAATAAAATAAATTAATTTTTAAAAACTAAAAATTGGTTATAGTTTTTGAAAATTTTGAAACCAATGACTAAAAATCACTCCAAACGAGCCCTTAGTGTGTGAGAGACATAATATAGTGTGTGTGTGTGTGTGTGTGCATGCACACCCACATTGCTCATTTTCATTGAGAATTGTGTATGCACAAGCATGCGTGTTTTGTGATGCACAATTTTCTATTCATTGTAAAATTATTGTCCATTTCCATCAAGAATTGTGTGTGTGATATACAATTTAGTGTTCATTCTGTATATCATAAAGCCAATGCTCATTTTCATCAAGAATTATGTGTTGGGTGTGTAGGGTGGGGGTAGGTGCTTATTTCCATCAAGAATTGTTTGTGGGGTGTTTGGGTGTTTGGGTGGGGATGAAGGTAGGTGTGTTCATTCTGTTATAAATTTTTGATGAAATTTTCATGGAGAATTGGCTTTATGGTGAGCCATGAAAGTTTCACACACGCATTTATTAATTTAAACTATATAAAATTCTTTTCAAGAAAATAAATATTTATATTCTTTTTAAATAAACTTTCATCCAATTTATTCATTTACAATTTGGTTTAAAAGTTTTGTTTTGGTCCTTTGTTTTCTAAATGTGACTCAATGTCAACCTTTTGTTAGTCTAAAATTAATGTTGTTCATAATTTTAAATAATAGCAATTAAAAACTATCCCAAAATAATCTCTCTCTTTTTTTTCTTTCCTATTCTTATCTTCCCTCCCCCCCTCTTTGTCTTTACCCTTTTTCTCACGTGTCTCTCTCCTTTCACCCTTCATAACATCCTCTTACCATAATCAACCATCCATAATTAAAATTTCCTTTAAAAAACCATGAAATCGATCAACCCATATCACCCTATGTCCCACAACCCACTCTTTTGCATTCATTTAAGATTTTGACTATACCATTATATTCGGAATGGATATTCTTTTTATTTAGGCTCACCAGAAATTAAATTTTACAAATTTGAAAAGTGTGTCGCAGTGAAAGAGAAATGAATAAGAAAAGAAATGAAGAAAGAGTCATTCTGCCCATTACAACAATTTTACAAACTTAATCTTTCACACACAAGGATACAAACCTACTACACCCACTTCCTCTTGGTTCTCTCTTTCGCACACATAAGTTGGGGAATGAAAACTTGGTTCTCAGAGAGTGGCTTGCATTGCATGAGCTGCGATATATGCTCATTCAGATCGAGGGTGGATTCTGCCAATGGTAAGGAATTGATGTCCATCTTGCTCCACTATTGGATTAAGGGAAAATCGTAACCCTAACCCTAATGGGAAATCGTAACCTTAACCCTATAGAGAAAAAAAAATAATATATATATATATATATATATATATATATTGTATTTTATTTAATTTAATTGGATAGAAAATAAGGGGGGAAAATTAACTAATAAAAGCAAAATTTCTTTTCTTATTTTTTCTCATCTTTTGATTTTCTCTCCACAGTCTAAAATAGGTATATATAAACTATACAATTGAAAGCTTTCTCTGATAGTGTTACTTTGTGATTTTTTATTCATTTTTTTATTTTTTAATTAAGAACAATTTAGTCTTAGAAAAGTATGCTACAGCTACACTGTTCTAAAGTACATTAAAAAGCTGTAAAACACTAAACATAAAGGTCTCTTCCAGACAACCTACGGCAACATTCGATTATTCCTAATTATTAATAATTTTATTAAATAAAGAAAATATTAATTATTTTAATAATGTTTTTATTTATTAACATCTCACGTAAATATTTAAATAAATTTACAATTATATTTTAACTGCTTTAATAAAAGTAATTTTATCAAAAATGTTATTTTAACTGTAATTAATTTTTTTTATAAAAGTATATATTACATTAAAAATGAATAATATTAATTTAAAGAAATAAAAAAAATTATTCTAACAATTAATATTTTTTAGTTAAAAAAATTATAAAAGAACTTAATTGGCGAGTTTTAATCAAATTACAATATAACTGAATTATAATATTAAAGAAACTTTATTTATAACAGTAGACGTTTAAATTTTAGACTAGATATTTAAAATCAAAGAGTTAAATTTATAAAAAAAAATTATATTATCAATCAATTAGAAATTATTTTAGGTATGATTTTAAAATAGTTATTATAAAAGTTAATAAATTTACAATACATGATCATATGTGATTGGAGAATAATGTAAAAAAATTTTACACCATGGATGTATTCTAATTAAATTCTTAAAGAAATTAAATTTGTATTCTTTACATAAAATAAAAATAAAAATAAAAATAAATAATTATTAACATGCTTGATTCAATGTAAATTTAAAGAAATGATAATTTATTTTATAAACTTTTCTTATAAATTAAAAACATATTTCAATAAAATAAATTAAATAAAACATATTTTAAGATTACTTGGAATATAAATTAAAATACTACTAACAAGCGCTAAATATGTTTTTTTTTTTCACATTAGTTCTTTGTAATCAGTCCAACTTTTTTATTTTTCCTTTTTTCACATTTTTGTAGAAATTCTTTCATTTTTTATTTCTTTTTTAATTCTCCAATTTTATTTTATTTTACATTTTTTCAGAAATTCTACCATTTTCTATTTCTTTTTTTAATTCTCTAATATTGGTTTTCTTTCTTAGTTGTCATTTTTTAAGTCTCTTAGTAATCACTCTTTGTTTTGAGTTAATTTGGTCAATATCATAGTTTTGAAAATTTTAATATGCCTTTTGTTTCTTTGTTAACTACAATAGGAATTGTTCATTGTGGACAAACATATTATTATGAATATATTTTTTATAAACTTATATGATTATAATTATTAGCAACTTAAGTATGGAGGTTTTTTTTTCATAATTCTTCTTATAAAAATTCGACCTGTTATTTATTTCAGTAATAAACTATTTTATCTTATACATTGTATTAGTTATTTTAAGTTGCACATATCATTTAACTTAGTTACTTGGAAGAATAAAAAGAATTAAAAAAATGGTAATAAACAATCAAGAGATAATACTAGATATTGTTATTAAATAATTAAATTATCTTGAGGAAGTTAATGTAATGAAATATAAATTTTTATGAGAGATTAAAATAACAAATTATTTTAACAGGATTTTTAAGAATTATTTGTTTCAAATAGATTGTGTTTTATTTAAATTATTTTTATACTTTTTTGTTTAAAATATTAATTATAAATTTTAAATGATATAAAAATAACAAAATTTATTTTTATTTAGAATACAGTTGTAAAATAATTGATTTTTTTTATTATTTTACATTTTAAAATTATAAAAAGATTCAAATTTAAGTGTAATTTGAACTTTAATATATTATATTTAATAAGTTTAAAATCTAATAGTAATAATTACTCATATTTGGATGAGCCATGATAGTTATTTCTCATAACATGATATTGAATATTTTTTCCGTCAATAGAAATATAGTCAAAGTAATTTGACAACTCATGTTAATTAGAAATACCTATAAGAATAAAAGTATCAAAATGTAAAAATATTATTTACGAATAAGAAAATTAGATAAAAATGAGATTAATTTAATAACTTATTAAAATAAATATTATAATTATTAAAAGGTAGTGTATTTTTTTTTTATTCTCCTAAGTAGTCCTATGACCAAATCATGCAAGTGAAAAACTTTAGAAAGGATAAAATTTTGAATACAAATTTTGTCTAATTATATATATATATATATTTTATTTGCACTATGGATACCCTTTGACCAAAGTGGGTTTAGCCTCTCCTAACAAATTCTTCTCTATTTACACAATCAGGAATCAAACCCTTGACAACATACTTCAGGAACCCAGTTATCTACCAATTGTATTGGACCTTGAATGTAAATCAAATTACATAAATATTATTTGAACATAGAAATAATATTGATCAAATAAAATAAATATCTTATTGTATCATTTTCTAAGAAGTATATGCATAAAAATGTACATGTAAAAGAGAGGTTCTCACAGAATAAAACAAACAAAAATGCATAATGAAATAATTAAAAAAGAAGAAAAAAAGAAAACATGTTCAATAGATAGAAAGAAGAAAAAAATATACTTGCATATAATTAGAAAATATCTTACAAAGTTATCACATATTTTAAGCACAAATCATTAATATTTTTACTTGATTTTATTTAATTTTAATTGATTTTTTTAAAATTTTCAATGTATTACTTCTCTTTATAGATTTTTTAGAATAAATTAAAAATAATCTTAAAAAAGAGAATTACTCTGAATGACTTAATTCTAAAATATTATTGTCCAAATTTAAAATTGAGTTAATTTTATATTATATCATCATTTTCTTTAAAATATCATCATCATAATTAAATTATTTGTTATATCATCATTTTCTTTAAAATATATATATATATTTAAAATATTTACTTTAAAATTTTATTTTATTTCATTATCTTAATTTTTTTCTACATTTTAAAATTTTAAATTAAAGAAAAAAAAAGCCCTACATCCCAAGTAGGGGTGTTTGCAAATTGGATTGAATCAGTTTTGAAGAGAAAAACCATCTGATCCAATTACTTCGGTTTTGTTAATTTATCATCCAATTGGTTTGGTTTAAAATTTAAATTCGATCCGATCCAATCTAATTTAAAACTGGTTTGGATTAATCGATTTTTGGTTTTAATCTTACTATTATTTTTTAAAAAATAGTATTGAATAAATAATATGATATATAATAATATATTAAAAAATAATTTAAAATATCAAATATTTCATTAATTAGTCATTATATAACTAATACTAGTAGAACTCTTCAAATATATATTATTATAAATAAATTTACACAGTTTGACAATTATGTTTATGCATCTTTACTCAAATAATTGCTAAAAAACTATCTTTAAATAAATATATTTTTTATAAACAAGTATAATTTATGTGATAATTTTACAAATATATAAGAAATAAAAACATAAACATGCGTGATATTAGAAAATTACAAGTAAAAAATATATATACATATATAAGTTTGGTTTAGATTGAATTAAATCAGTTTTCAAAGTCAAATATGAAATCTGATCCAATATAATAAAAATTTTCGATTTTTTTAATTTTTTATTTTTTAATTTTTGATTTATTCAGTTTTCGATTTTTTAGATAGATTTTTTCAGTTTTCATTAGATTTGATTGGTTTGTAAACACCCTAATCGCAGGGTAAATTACTGGTTTATTTACAATTACCTACGTGTCCAATATCTGGTGCAACGTGTCAGCTTGCCCCACAAGGTGACACCGATGGATAGCATACACCACTGATACGTCACCATGGCCTCTTGTAGAAGCCACCGACGAAGAAACCAAACGCAGCAAAATGGCGCCAAGGAAGAAAGCCGAGTCCGATCCTCATGGAATGTTCTCTGGCATGGTCGTGTTTCTGGTCCCCATAGGAGTTCAATCCCGTCGATTCCAGGTACAATACAACTTTTACCCGCAAACGCCAAATATGATTGTCGTTTTTCATTTTCAGAATCCACTCTTTAATTTCCATTCGAAGTTCCCCCAAGTTTGTTTCTTTTTCATGTTTCTTCACTTTCCCCGCGTGTCAGATTTGGAAGGAGCGGTTGGTGCAAATGGGGGCTGTGGTAGAGGAGCGCCTCTCCAAACGGGTCACTCATGTTTTTGCTATGCACTCCGATGCCCTTCTTCAGCAACTGGATAGGGAGCTTTTGTCACGTTTTGAAGGGGTTAGCTTTTTTTAACTTTGTGTAAAGTATGAGTGCTTGAGTTTACTCAATTTTTTCATGGGGATGAAAAGATAATAATAGTATTAGTATCCATAAAACATGCAATATTGATTGGTGTTTCAATAGCGGTTTCCAAGGACCTTGTATAGCTTTAGAGGGCTATTGGGATGAATTTATTGATATAGGGTCAATGTGATGTCAGGTCGTGTTGTGTTACAAGGACCAAAGTAGATGTCTACTAAGAGCATCTCCAATGCCGGTTACTGTGAGGTTCTTAAGTTTAAGATTCGGTTCTTATTTAGGATTACCATTGGAGGACGCTGTCATGACTTTCAGATGTAAGAACGGGTTCTTATATAAGCAACCCTGTTCTTACGATTAAAAAAGCAGTTTGTGAGATAATATGTGAGACCCACTTTAAGTTATTAGATGATTGTACCATTGCAATAGAAAATTGTTAAAGTTCTTAAATCTGATGTGCTATGGTGGTGAGTTAAGAATCTTCATTTTAAGTACACCATTGGAGATGCTCTAATGGTATTGAAGGGTCTTTGAGCTGCCTTTTTTTTTTTTTTCTATGATTTGTTATCTTGTAATTTGACTTATGTGGACTGAAAACGGTACTTGATTATTTTGTTTGTGTAGCAAACGCCTTTGAAGTGCATATTGTGGGTTTCTGTTTGTGTTCTGAATGTGCTTTTGCATGCCTTTTTTTTAATTAGTTATTTTATTATTTTTGGGTTAACGATGCCTTGTGCAGAGAGTTCTCCTTTATCAGTGGCTGGAGGACTGCTTGAAATCAGGGGAGATACTGTCTGAGGATATGTATGTCCTGAACTTGGATCCTCAAGGTGAACCTGAGAAATCTTTGGACCCTGAACCAACTAATCGAAGCACTTCTAGCAATCCTCAGCAATTGCATAATAAAAAGATCAAATTATCTACTGAGGATACGAAAATTGTAAATCATGAAAGTGATGATGATGAAAGTGAAAAAGCGTTATTTTCATCAACAAGCACGACAAGCAGTCATGGTGAAGTTGGCAGTTTAAGTTATGGAAACACAAGACCTCAACACCATGATGCTGAAAATGAAGCAGTAAGTACCAAGCTGTATGTGCCAACAGCTGAACATTATTCTGTGAAAATATTGTTCTTCAAAAAAAGCACTTTCCTCTGACACCTCTATAAAGAATAAGCTTCTGACAAATAAAATTAATACTTTTCTTATCTTCCAGTTCATATAACTGTGTCTAGCTTTCATACATATTCACACACACACACATGCTTATCAGTTATCACTCATACATAAGTTTATTACTCAGAGGTTTATTCCTTCTTGTTGAAAGTTGAAACTCCGCTAACATGGGGTACACTTTGCAGTCATCCTTGTCATACTGTCCACCTGATCTAAACAAGAACATAACAGAGATATTTGGGAAACTTGTGAACATATACAGAGGTAAGGCTCTTATAACTCCTACTCTCCTACACATTGCAGTCTTTTTATGTTTTCTTTTACTTTGGTGCTCTTATTTATTGTGCTAATGCTGTTTGAAAGCATTGGGCGATGATCGGAGGTCCTTTAGCTATTACAAGGCTATTGCAGTGATTGAGAAGTTGCCATTTAAAATTGAAATTGCTGACCAGATAAACAACCTGCCTTCTATTGGCAAATCAATGAAAGATCATGTAAGTAAAATATGTCACTAGACATTCTGTCTTGAGATTCTATCCTGCACTACACTTCATGTAGTTTTATCTGCTGGTACTTTGAATGACAATATATATCTTTAGTTTCTGAATATTAGTTGCTAATAGCTTTATTGCTCTTCTGCCGTTAGATTTTCCTCTTCTAAAATTTCAGCTGTCTTCCATGATATCCTCCTTGTTTTTTTTTTTAAGATTAAATATGTTTTTAGTCCTCCAAAAATATGACAGAATTGGTTTTAGTCCCCAGAAATTTTTTTTACTTGAATAAAGTCCCTTAAATATTAAAAATACCCTAATTAAATCTTTGTGTTAAACTTTATTTAACTTTTCTGTTAAATGATGTTTACATCAGCATCACAGTTACCATTAATTTGCTGATGTAACTATCCATGTCAACTGTTATGTCTAGATCAGATTAGTAATATACTTTTTGAATAAAATTATTACATGTTTAATCCTAAACCTCATTTTTTTTAACCCTAAAGCAAAAGTAATTACACGATTTTTTATTAAAAATTATTACTAGACATTTTAGGTAATAAAATAGTTTACTTGGAAGCTAATGTAGCCATCATGTAACAGAAAAGTTAAACAGAATTTAGCACAGGAATCTAATTAGGATATTTTTAATATTTGAGGGACTTTATTTAAGGAAAAAATTTCTTGGGGACTAAAACCAATTTTGTCATATTTTTGGAGGACCAAAAACATATTTAACCTTTTTTTTAATTACTGGGAATAAAGGTGCATAGTGTTGTCTAGTTGTACTGGGGATCCATCTAAGAGGACAATTGAGTCTTAGTGTGTTAATATGTGTGAGCTGATTCTTTTAGAAATTTGTTATTGGGCCATCAAATTATGATTGTTACTATAACATGGTTGTTTGGTTCTAATATTTAGTTATGCTTCTTATTTTAATGAATCTACATTGACAGACAACAATATGAATTTGGACCTCAAGAAGACATTTCTACCTCTTCTTATGGAATGATTTAGCACTTGGTTTTACTTTTGGTCAGATAACAAGACAAGCAACTGTTTTTACTATGTGCAGATTCAGGAGATAATAACTACTAGGAAGTTATCCAAATTGGAACACTTTGAAACGGATGAGAAGGTATTATATATGTTGACCCTGGTTAGTTAGAGAGCTATGAAAATATTGTATGAATAATTTATTTTTTTTGTTTTAGTGATTCATATTTTAATTTTATCCATGATCCTTGTGTGATCACATTTTTTTAATACTTTTGCATTATATTAGATTATTTGCACACAGACACAAGAACCCATGTAATACAGTGCTTGATAATGATAACTTGCTGTCTTGGTGGTGTTGGAGCCTGTAATTATGTTTTGTTTTAATTTCTTGAGAGTGATGTTTGAACTCAATTTTTGGCACTAAGGTTGGTTTAATGTGTACTCTATTATTTTCATGAATAATGAATGGTTGTTCTACTACTCTACAATATGTAAAAATTACCTTTGAATGTGTAATTTTTATCATTTATTGCTTTGTTGATCAATGTGTAATAGGAAATACCAAGTATTCTTTATGATATTGATACCCTGTATATTTTTGGTATTATATTGCAATCTTGCTGCCTTCTCTTTTTCCCCCTTTTTTAACTATAGGTGCGGACTATATCCTTGTTTGGAGAAGCATGGGGCATAGGTCCATCCACAGCACTGAAATTGTATGAGAAGGGACATCGTTCATTAGATGATCTTAGGAATGATGATTCACTTACAAATGCACAGAAGTTAGGGTTGAAATACTTTGATGATATCAGGCAACGGATTCCACGCCATGAGGTCTGTAATACTGTTGTTATAGAGATAATATCCTACATCCCCATCACCACCACCACCCTGCCCCCACCACCCCAAAATAAACCCATATTGTTAAAACCCTGATGCCCTTTCTGATTTGATAGGTTCAAGAGATGGATCACATTTTACAGGAAGTTGGGGAGGATATTTTGCCTGGGGTGAGTGAGCACTGTAAATTCTTGCTGGACTGATATTAATATGAGCTTTCTATCTTGTCATAAATGTTTCATAAGAATCTGTCACATGAAATCTCTCTCTCTCTCTCTGTTTGTCTGTCTCTGTATGTATATCAAAATAGATATATCTCCATGCTGCCCACGGTGAAGTGAAGCATCCAGTGTTTATTCGATACAAGTGGTATGCCATGTTCTTTGAAATAAAATGAGTTGTAGATGAAACACCAATTGATAAACTAATAAAATATAATACTAAACACAGATGTGAAATAAACCCATTGTGTATTGATTAAGTATTCCCCTTGCATACCATATTCTTTCCTAAGTGACGTACCGCGTATCCAAACCCATATTGCGTACCAAAGAATACTATGAACCTGGGAACTATGACTCCTAATAATAACTGCCTCCAATCCATCAATGTATCCTTCCTAACCTATGTGAATCTCAGTTCCCATGAGTTGTTTGCTCAGAAGTTATGTGGTGTTCAGTGATGCTTTAGTCTTTCATTCCTCTTTTAAGGATGTATGATACAATATCACCTTTACTGGCTTATTCAATAAGGCAGACACGTGGTCTAGGAGTTTGTTAGTAATGGATTTCATTACTTCCATATATTTCAGTTTTTGTTATAATAGTGGATTAAGTTATTTCCATTTATTTAGGTTCTATTATTTTGCATAGTAGTTTGTTACGTTAGGATATTAATCATATTATAAATATCCCCAAGTAGGCTTAGGGAGGTTTAAGTTTTCTGATTGGTAATTCTATTGTTGAGAGTCAGTCCACATAATATGGATGCTCTGGTTGGGAATAATATTTGTTCAGATTCTCAGTCTGTTATTTCCAGCTCTCTCTCTCTCTCTCTCTCTACACTTCCTTTACTGCTGAATATTTTTTATTCTTGGTACCTAGCAATGTGGCAGATGGCTTCAACTGCTAGTTGTTGGTTTTGGTGCCCAAAGTTACTTGGGACACAAATAATGTGGAAATGTTGGATGATACAAGCTTTATTTAAAAATCTACCTATCTTGTTAATTGTTATACTGTATTTTACAAAATTGTTGTAATTTACTTAGGCCCAAACCCACATTCTAAGATGGTATCAAAGCCTATCCTAGCGATTATTGTTGGGCCTATCGGGCCACCCGTTATCGGACTACCCGCAGATGTCTAGTCCTGCAAACTTCACGCTTGAGACGTCAAGTCCTCGGCGTGAAGGGGGGTGTTGGAGATCTCACATCGACTAGTGATATGGCCAAACAAGTGTATGTAAGTGGGGGGCAACCCTCACTTTACTAGTCGGTTTTGTAAGGTTGAGTTAGGCCCAACCTTTCTTTATCCTTCTTGTGCAGCGAAGCTACCAAAACGCCGAGGTTGCGGCTGGTGGTGCTCTCTTGTCGGAAAAACACGTCTCCAATGCTAAACTCCAAACCCCTTTCAATGTGGTAACCACTTTTGCAGGGTTTCGGCGCTAAGATGAGAACTTTAGCACTGTCACACCTAATTCGAGAGGAGGGGTTACGTGGAAAACATAAACAAACAACCAGAAAAAATAAAAAATAAAAAAAACAAAAGAATCCTTACTGATGAGGACGGTGTCCACCAGAAGAGAAGCCATCAGTCGAAGTAACATAGAGCAAGTTGCCTAATTTCAAAGTACTAATGGCAGACCTCAAGAAAGAAGAGTCGCTCCCAAAAGAATCCACATCAATAAAATCAAAGAAACTCTTCTGCAGATAATAATCCATCATTACCCTATTAGCTTCCAAATGAGTAACCACCCACCTCCCCTCCCCTCCCCCCGAAACCCTCAACAAATTCTCCACAATGGTGCTTCCGTACCCCTCATTCCCATCATTCGCCGCTACAAAATCCGCCTCCGCCTTTGCCAAGTATCAAAGCGACTGACATTCCGCACCCACATTCTAAGATGGTATCAGAGCCTATTCTAACGATTGTTGTTAGGCCTATTGGGCCACCCACTATCGGGCCGTTATCGGACCACCCACAGATGTCCAGGCAAACTTCATGCTCGAGATGTCCAGTCCTCGGTGTGAGGGGAGTATGTTGCAGATCCCATATCGACTAGTAATATGGCTAAACAAGTATATGTAAGTGGGGGCAACCCTCACTTTACAAGCCAGTTTGTAAGGTTGAGTTAGGCTCAATCCTACATTCTAAGACAATTCATGCTTTCACTTATAGATTGCAGATAATTCTTAATATTACTCACATAATCAGCATACAATTTTTTTGTTGCTCCCACAATTTGAATTAAGGCATGATGTTGAAAACCTGGTTATGGTGGTGTTGTGTCATTTAGGTTGTTATCATTTGTGGGGGATCATATCGACGTGGGAAAGCTACCTGCGGGGACATTGATATCATTATAACACATCCTGATGGAAAAAGGTACTGCTTCATTTCTTAGAACCTTTATTCACTGGTGAAGAAAATTTGCATTTACATACATGGAGGTTTTTCTAAATCATAGTAGTCAATTATGTGCTATAGCAGAGTAGTAAAGTGGAGCAGCCCTAGGCTGCTACAAGATTCAAATAATGTAGCAATTTTCATTTACTGCCATTGCAGCTGCTATTGGCTTTTTGCATGCTATAGCGGGGCTACCATGATATAGGTTTCAAAAACCCTTTCACCTCCAATTTTCTAATGTATTTTTTGCTTCAGAAACATAATAGGATTTGAACCCTTCTTTTTTGACCATTTGACAAAAAATCACGACTGTTTTGACCTCTGTTCCTGCACACTTTACACTCCATAGGACTTTTTTTTTTTTTCCCGTTTCAATCTTTCTTCTTCCTTTAGACTTCCCCGTTCACATTCTGCTAAATTTTATCTAATTTTCTATGTTCTTTTTCTATTAATTTCACCATCATCTTTCATTTTTTGACTTCATTACAATGTTCTTATTACTCCTAGATTGATGGTGATTGTGTGTGTAAACTGTGACTTATTTATCATGATTTCGTTTACTTTTGGTTCTTATTTTATATGTGTAGTATGAATTATTTAGTTTGTATTATAATATTTAAAATAATGGCCATCCTGCTATATCATTTTTAGAGCTGGCTGCTATGCGGTGCTATCCAGGATTGATAGCTATGTTCTAAATTCTAACTACCAGTGTGTTTTCAAATAACAATTTTATGCCATTTTTAGCACCATGTATCAAAATTTTAATAGAATAGTATATAGTAATTTTCTATTGATATTGTGTATCAAAATTTTCACTTGGTAAAACAAAATTCGCAAAAGATTCTTAGCAGCATGATTTAACTTTGAATACTGTTTTTACTTTGATTGATTGAATGATTATGTGTTTTCTGAACAGTTAAAGTAAGCGATTTATGTCATAGTTTTTAGATTCCTTGGTTTCTTTTGTGCTTTTTTCATCTGCATTATTGGAAAATATGTAACATTCAACGGCTAAGACAATACCTTTACTCTTGCTGTCAGGAGATGCAATTGACTAACATTCTGCACTTCTCTTTCATCCTTTACTTGATGGAAAACCCTTTTTTCATGTTCAGAGGTTCAATAGATTTGTTCATTGCTTGCAGTCACAAAGGATTTTTGCCAAAGTTCATAAAGCATTTAAAGGATATGAATTTCCTGAGGGAGGATTTAATTTTCAGTATTCACAGTGAAGAGGTAATTTTAGCATTTTCTTGTTGTCTATAAATGATATTTTTATTTGGCTGATTAAGCTTTCCTGGAAAACATAGATAATATTTTTCCTAGAGATCATTATTTTATCTGTATGCTGATATCATTACAAATAAGAGTGAGTGTGTGCTTGCATATGAAGATGCAAAGCAGGTAAGAGTTTGTTGAGTTGTAAATAGCAGTTTAAGCTCAACTCCACCACATTTTGGGTTTGTTTGCAAACACTTCTGTGTTATAATGTTCATATGGTTGAAATTTTAGATTTTAATTGTTTGAAGGATTGAATAAGCTACCTTGAAGTAGTGCATGAATTTTGAAATGACCAGCTTTTTGGAGAAAATGAGGAAGGTGGGCCAACTATGTTTTCTAACTTTTATGATTTCATATTATTTGGAACTTAGATTGGAAACCTACAGGAATGTGTTAGCATATTAAAAATTATTAATCTTATATCAGGAGCTAATAATTATATTTTTATCGTACTCTAAGAATTTGACTTAAACCATCATCCCATTCTGTAAGGAGCTCATAATTTCATTCTCTATTTCAGATATCTTTCTTGTTGAAAATCAGAATCATATTTTGTATTTATTATATAGCGGTTTAGAGGCAACTCATATTTAGTTTATAGGAAACTCATTTGATTTAGAGGAACAAAATCTCCATTAATTATGTGCATTTATTGTAATAAGCCTATATAAACTTGGCTCCGTAGTGTAATTCAAACACATGAATTCACATAATATTCTCTCATTTTTCTCTCTTTCAACATGGTATCTAGAGCTTGAGAGGCTCGTTGCCCACCAACAGCTCACCGCTTGCCGCCCGACTTTCTAGCTAGTAATAATGACTCTTTTGTCAACTTTTCCGTCAGTTGCTGCTGACTTTTTCGGCAACACACCTTGTGCTCGTCTTTATTTAGCTAGATGATCAACCTAGGGCAACTCTCGCTACTTATGAAGATTCTCTCTCTTTCGAGTTTAAATATTTTGGGTAGATTTCTTTTAATTTTGTTCATTCATAGTGCCTCCGTTCACCACCTCAACATGGTTGTTTGACTCTCTTGGGATGTTTTGCGAGATGCACTAGCCCCGTCTTTGTCCTAGGTACATTGGCCCTGTCTTTTTCCCATATGTACTGGCCCTGTCTTTGTCCCACATGCAATCTATCCCATCTTTTTCCTAGATGCACTAGCATTGGCCTTTTATCCCAAATGCACTAGCCTCATCTTTGTCCGTGAAGTAGTTGCCAACACTGGGGTTCTATCTAATTAAGAACCGTTTTTTTTTCCTGCAATTGTTTTTCAATCCAACCACTGTTTTTGTGGATATCAGCTTTTATGTTTTTATTTATATATTTTATTGAGGGAAAATGTATTGTTTTCGTGTAACAAGCAAAAGTTTAGTATGTTTTAGCTTGAGGGGGTGTGTTGAAAATCAGAATCATATATTTTTTATTTATTATATAGCAGTTTATAGGCAACTCATATCTAGTTTATAGGAAACTCATATCTGATTTAGAGGAACAAAATCTCCATTAATTATGTGCATTTATTGTAATAAGCCTATATTAACTTAGCTCCGTAGTGTAATTCAAACACACTAATTCACTCAATATTCTCTCATTTTTCTCTCTTTCAACATTTATCTTTCTATTATTTTTATATAATTATATCTATACATACTTTTTGATGAATCAATTTCTACATGATACTTTTCTGCATTAATCTATCTGCTAGATGTTTCTGCAATATTTCTTTTAGTCATTGTTCATTTTCTTTGTTAATTTTTCTTTGTCTAGACAGGGTACTGATTTTGGTGTTGATACTTACTTTGGTTTTTGCACCTATCCTGGACGAGAGTTGCGGCATCGTATTGATTTAAAGGTGACAAATGAAACTTTTCAATACATTATCTTATGAAGGTTTGAGAATTTAAAAAATTGAGGTTTTCCCTTTTTATTTCTTCTGACATGTAGCATGGCATATATTTTTGCTTAGTTGTATTGCCATGTTCTGTATGATTGTGCTGGGATTATTAATCATATCATTTACATAGTTAGCACTTAACCGTAGGATACTGTGGTAAAAAATGTAAATGCAATCTCCTCTCCTTCCTGTTGCTAGTTGTACTTTGTTGCTTAGCCAACTTTTAGGGTGGTTAATTTTATTTTTAATGTTTTGGCAGGTGTACCCAAGAGACATATTTGCTTTTGGACTTATAGCTTGGACCGGAAATGACGTCCTGAATAGGAGGTATACTTGCTTCTCTATGGACTTAACTTTCCGTTTCTAGAGTTTTGACCATCAACCTCTAGTAGAGAAGTTCAAATAGTATCTCTGGATTGTTCTTTTGATAGCTTATGGGAATATCATATTAATTTACTTTCTGACACATACATACGCTTTACTTTAGTGAATGCTTACAGAAGTGAAATGAATATTTAATAAAATTAATAAAAGATAGAGAAGATAGAATGTGGGAACCAAGATTCCCCAATTTTCTTTTAAATATTGAACTGTTGGATCTAGGAAATTGGCCTCAACAGTGAGTTAGGTGGCATCTTAATTTATATCAGTAAAAACAGATGTCTTTACAACACGTTATCAATGTTGCATTTTGAGCAAGTTTGGATAAATTTCTCAACAAACATTTATAGAAGAAGAAAATTAAAAAAAAAAATAAGGAAGTAAATGAATAACTTCCTATAGGTAAATATTATGCAACTCACTTTTAGAAGCATTTCCATTTAACTTATTCATATATAGAAGTACATGAGTTATTTTTAACTAACTCAGAAAAGTTTCATTCATTCTATCTCCTCACTTTTTCATTTTCTTCTCCTATATATACTTACTGAGAAATTTCACCAAACTAGTTCTTTATTGTTTTCTTGTGTAAACAGTGGATGTTTTCATAACCAACTTTATTATCAATTTGATGGGTCTTGGTCAATGTCTTAACTATCTATGTTTTCATTTCTGGGTCATCTATAGTTAACAAATTGCAGTGATTTTTCTTTTTCTGGGTGCTTGAGTGCAGGTTGAGGCTACAAGCTGAATCAAAAGAATTCCGGCTTGATGATACAGGGTTGTTTCCAGCTACTCATGGTTCTGGTGGCAAACGGGTATGGCATAAAAGAATCTTAACTGTTGCGTCCTGATTTGCTTGAATTCTCACATATACTTGTGCTACTGCAGGGTGCAAAAGGTAGTGCAAGTTTGAAGTTTAATACTGAAAAGGAGGTATTTGATTTCCTGGACTTCCATTGGCTTGAACCACATGAAAGAAATCTCTAAATATACGAATGGTCTGCAAGAAATCTCCTACTGGCTCTCGACATTCAACCTTGTAGAATATGATGATATATTTAGCAAATAGCATTTTGTTTTATTCGCTGGTTGCTGCTTTTGTAAATAAATATACATGTAGGATGCTATTCCCGTGTCTGACTTAAATTTATTTTTTGTACAAAAAATAGCTCAATAAGATCAGAGCAGTTTCGCTGTAGGGATTTGTTTAAAATGTATTATAAGTTAATCGTCATTACTACACATTAATTGAAACTAAATGTGGTGAGCTCAGAAGGTTGGAACAAAATCGCCGAGCTTTCAAATTGTTTCCCCATATTGTACATTCTCAGAAGGTTGGAACAAAATCGCTAAGCTTACAAATTGTTCCACCAATGTTGTACTTGGAGTTGGTTTTCTTTCAACCCTGCCCCAATGTATTCATTCCTCAAATGTGGAAGACGGATCGATACTATTCACTCCAATGCTTCAGTGGCATACTCGTCTATGATCTCATTCAGGATGTGAGCTGCATTTTTTGTGCCTGAGAATCGTTTCTCGTCAGCACCTTCAAGCGTATGAGAAATGTTACTCCAATGCAAAGATTTGCTAGTTGCCACCTTTAACTTATATGTATAAATAAATTCTTGTAATTGGCCGTATGTGTAAAGGTTGAGAATACACTAAAAACTACGCATCATTCAGTGGCTAAATATTTTTTAAAAATTCAATGGCTTAATTTAGCCATGGTTATAACAGGAACAAAATGAAACATAAACAGCAGCTATATGGTTCAGCGATTTTGAAAAATGTGATTATTCAATTTGTCATTGTAATCCTCTATTTTATGAAACGCAAATTAGTGCCCGTTCGAATTAGAACGTAGTAGAATTAATTTTGGTGAAATTGGTTTTCAACCGCTGAATGTAATTGAAATATGTGCCTAAACTTATCTTTTAATGAAATATATGCTTAAACTAATCTGAATCTTATGTTTATGTTGACATGTTTGTTTTTATTGGGAAGTGCAATAATTGATTTTCCAATTTTAAAACAAATAAGGACAAAACTAGTACAAGTCATCTCTTAAAATTGCTTCTTGACTAACAATACCATAATGATTTTTAAAAAGTCAATAATCTAAAAGTGTATTTGGCAAGTTATTTCTAACTTATAGTTTATTTAACTAATTTATGAACTCATTTGATCAAAATAAAAATGTTTAGTAAATGAGCTTATTTCACTAACTTATAACATTTTTTTCATGTTATTAGAAATAATGTTTAAACTTATAGCTTACATTCTATTATTATTATTTCATTTCTATCCTTAATATTTTAATAGAATTTCTCATTTAATATTCCACTATCTGTTTTAATAAAATCTCTCATTTAATATTACACTATTTGTAGAACATAGAAAAATACAAGAGAGGAGTTAAATTGTATTTTAAAGATTTTTTGCAAATCTTAAATCGTCTTGTGGATAGGACAATATATGAAATACTTAGTAAAAAACAAAATTGATATTAAACGATTGTTTAAGACAAATGAGTAAAAGAAACTAGTTTTATTTTTATACTTCGTTTTTATAAAACCACAATTAAATGAAAGAAGATAAGGATAAAGATAAACACAAATTTTTATATTATCTTGTCTTAAACCAAAACTACATCCAGTCGTTGGCACACTACCAAGTTTTCACCATCAAAACACAATTACAAGTATTCTTTAACATGCTTCTCTAAGCAACTAACCAAGTACTTTTTGCACACAAAGCCTCTTCAAGCTTCTATTGTTTTCACTTAGAAAAGGTTAAGGGTAAAACTCACCAACTACTTCGTCTTAGTAAAAAGGATGTAAAAGATAAAGCTCAAGACTTTTATTTATCACTCAAAGACTTGATTGTTTTTGCAAAAAGATCATGCAAGAGAGTTCATAAGCCAAAAGGTTCTTGTTCGATCTTCATATCTATGGTATCTATAGGCATTCCTTAGGTATCAATTGTAGAACCATTGTGCCTCCTTTCATCCTTCAGCTTTAGCAAGTAAATGTGAACTTTTAGGCATTAAATGCCTTTTACCAAGTTGTTACATTGATAAGATAAAGCATTTTGTTTATCTCGCATTTTTCTCATAATGCCATCATTCTACAGAGAACAAAATTACTTTTGTTCAAAAAGGTACACTATTGTACTTGTTAAGCAGCTGGACGTGTCTTATGACGAAGTAAGTGCATTGAGCTTTGTTTGACTTTCATCTAAGCTTTCTTGATACGCTTTAGAGACTTTGATAAGACTTTGTACGCTTGTGTGCTCCACACATATATTCACAATACTATATATATATATATATATATATAGTAATGAAACATGACATTTTCTCCTATTGTCTTAGTAAGACAACTAACTTCGTTTTTTATAATCAAAATGCTTTGTCTTTTTAACTTTAAAACTTATTTTCTTTGTTTGTTAAATCAAAACTAATGAGAGCTACAAATCATCCTTTGTCTAACATTATTCATTTTATTCATTACACTATTTTAAATTTTTAATAAAATACTTAATCTTGAAACAAAAAAATATTTTAACCAAAAATAATGGTAAGTTCAAAATCAACTAAAGCCTAAAACAATAATTACCAAAAAAAAGATATCTATAAATAAAAAAAATGTAAATTATATAAACGTACTTTTATGTCATTTTACCTATATCAATTATTTCACCATTAATTTTACCAAATACCTCTAATACAATAAGCTAACTTAATAATTTTCAACAACTTTCAACTATTTTTGAAATTTTAGCTAAATTATTATTTTTACCAAATATTGCCTAAGTATTTTAAATACCTATCAATAATTGGTCAAATAAAGTGTTGTTAAAAGTTCAAATCATAATTACTATTGTGATAAAGATTTAGCTCCACCTGATGAAAAACAAACTTAAAGAGACAAAAGACAATAGTATTTGTTGATTAGAAAATTAATAGAATAAATTATAAATTACTTCGTTATAATCTCAAGTTTTAATTGAATTTAGTTTTCATATTTTGTGAGTGTAAAGATTTTTATATTACTAATTAGAAATTATGATTCATATTACTTTTAAAGTCGATATTATAAAAGTCAACAAATCATACAAGACAATACATGATCAAAGGACAACGTAAATTTTTTTATACTGTCAATGCATTTAAATTGATTTCTTTTCAATTTTTAAATTTTAATCAACAGTTGTATTCATATTTTCCTCTCCAAAGCATATCTCACTTCAAAAGAGATAAACCTGAAACACCCAAAAAAAAAGAGGTAAACTTGACCGAAAAAAACTTTTATCTAACCTGCATAGATTAATCTCAATGTCAATCCTTTGAAGATCAGGTCAAAGCCCAAAAACTAAATAAAGTTAAAGACATAATCAAAATAATATATAATATTTTGTAGATATTCTAACAGGAAAATACAAAGATTCTAACTTCTCGAGTCGCATAATCACAGACGAGAAAACTTGATGGAACAACTCAACATACAAGTTGCTAATGATCAAAACTTGGTACCACAAAAACTACACTTAAATTCACCAGATCCTTCTCGAAATTTGAATGCGCTCAAATTATATAAAATAGATAAAAATAAATAAAAATGGAACATGACCCTAATGTACACAGGAATCCTTGGCTGACCCTGAAACGAAACAGGGCTTGTTTCTGGATTGTACGCTCAAACAAGATTGATAGTGAAGGAGACATAAGGGTGAGTATCAGCATCGCCTGCTAGGCCAGCCATCCCAACTCCTTCATCCTCGGTCTTCCAGTACGCACTGTAGGGAAAATATGAAAGGAACAATAATAACATGAGCATATGTGACATTAAAGAGAACTATAAGTTAAGAACAAAAAAGAAAAAATATTATAGATAAATAATATAAGATTTAAATATATTTTTGGTTCCTATAATATATCGTTTTTCTTATTTTGATTCTTGTAAAATTATTTTTTTAAATGGTCTTTATCAAATTTATATTTTTTTTTGTCTTTATTATTTTGTTTAAGTCCTTATAATATATCTATTTTTTCGTTTTAATCCCATAATATTTTATTCATTAAGTTACTTCCTTTGCAAAAAAATGATAGAGACTAAAACAAATTATTCACATATTACAAGGATAAAAACGACAAAAATAGTATATTACAAGGACTAAAACAAAATAATAAGGACCAAATAAAAAAAAATTGTAGGGACCATTTAAAAAAAAAATAATTTATAAGGACAAAAATCAAAAAAGCAATATATTACAAGAACTAAAAATATATCTAAGCCACAATAAAATTATAAATACGGCCTATATGTATCAAAATGTTAGGCAGTTGCAAGATCAGCAGAAATACGTCACAGGAATTGCTGATTGAGCCGCATTGCACGGGTAGGAGTAGGATTAAATTTGTTATAAAAAAATTTGATACAAAAAGAAAGTAGAGTCAAAATCAACTCATCTGGGCATCAACAGAGCAAAACTGCAAAAGATAGAAATATTAAAAGCAAAAGATAGAAAGTGAGAAAATTGAATCTCTTGGTTTCCTAATAATCACGGGTTGGCGATGCCTAAAATTTTTAAGGACATTAAGATAGGATATGTGGCAATATAATGTAATGACGTGGACAGTGTTTTAGATTGATGCTTCCTTGAAAAAGGGGAATTTTGAAGAGAAATCACAGGATTTTGACAAGCAGCATTGTTGGCACTTGGCAAGGCATGTTACAGTCTTACATAGAAGTACAGATTAGGCAAAGCAGCAACAAATTTCTTTTGCAACAAATTTCTTTTTGTTTACTTTCATCTGGTTCTGAAGGGTCTCAAGTGTCAACATCTCAAGTAGTTTGAAATTAGTCAAGGAATGTGATGATCAAGAAATCACCAAATATGGTTGTACTCTTTCTGCTGAAAAACATGAAACCTGTTGAGTTTCTAATGCATTGACCGAATTTTGTGAAGAAGATGCATGAAATTGTGTCTAATAAGATACTGCCCAACACATATCCAGTGACAAACTCACCAAAATTATAAAAGCAAAGGTTTTCTCAAACGTGCAGGTTCTCTTTAAATCTAAAAGAAATAATGAGAAAAAAAGAAAGGATCTTGACCCCAATCATGCCGATCTATTTTCTTTACTATGAGTTCTAGTCTCAATTAAAATACTAGGTTTTACTGTTGATATGTTATAATTTGAATATACCACACCAATCTGTTACATATGGATGATGAGATTCCATTAATACAGAGCCAAATGTTCTTTTTTGGGTTAATTATATTTTTAGTCTCTAAACTTTTCACAAATTTCATTTTAGTCCCTAAAATTTTTGGATAATTTTAGTCCCTCAACTTTTGTCTGGTAATGTTTTTAATTCCTACCATCAAGTATCATCGTCAAGTGATCACGTGGCAGCCACATCATCAACCACATGACTTGCCACATGGACTACTAGTTTGACATGGTGGCCATGTCTAAAATTTTTGGGCAAACTTTACTTTTAGTCCCTCACCTTTTCACGAAATTTACTTTTAGTCTCTCAATAATTTTTTGACTAGTCTTAATTCCTTGTCTTTTCACGAAATTCATTTTTAGTTTCTCAACATTTTTTTTTACCAATCTGAGTCCCTAAACTATTCTTCATTGTTTTAAGTCCTTCCAATTAAGTATCATGGTTTGAGAGATGATGTGACAAGTCACGTGGACTACTAGTCTTACATGGTAGTACATGGTAAAATGTTATTGGTTCAAGACATTTAGCAATTCTAAGCACTACAAATTTTTTTACAATATAAAACTGCCAAAAATGGGTTTGAAAATTAAAAAAAGAAAAAAAGGAGAAGGAAATACAATAAGCAAAACCCCAAGCACCAAAACCAGAGAACCCTAACACTAAAGAACCCTATGAATCAAAACCCCAAACACCAAAACACCACCATAACCATCATGCATCCACCACTAAAACCTTATCTCATTTTCTCTTTCTAACTCCCATTCTTGTGCAACTATCCCCCTCCTTCGTCCCTCCTTTATTCGCTCTCTTGCCACTATCATCACCTCGTGTCTGCCCTTTGTGCATGGTGTTACCCGTAGAGCAAAAGGGTTTGTGGGAGTGAGATTGAAATAGGAAGGTATAGTGTTTGTTTAAGTAGGGTTGGGGATTGGGGTTTGGAAGGGTTCGAAGATTGGGGGTTTGGAAAAGTATGTAAATGCGTTTCTTACTTCTTCTTTTTTTGCATTCTTTTTTTATTTTTCAATCTCGCTCTATGAACCCTAACCATTTTATATTGCTAGAAAATTTGTAGCGCTTTAGAACTCCTAGAAAATGTCTTGAACCAACAACATTTTACCACATGACTGCCACATAAACCTAGTAGTCCACGTGGTAAGTCACAAGGCTGCTAACGTGGCTTCCACATTATTGCTTAACGATGATATTTGATGGGAGGGACTAAAAATAATGACAAACAATAATTGAGGGATTAAGGACAAAAATTGTTGAGGGATTAAAAGTAAATTTCATGAAAAGATGAGAGACTAAGACAGGTCAAAATATTGTTGAGGAACTAAAAGTGAATTCCA
Source organism: Spatholobus suberectus (assembly GCA_004329165.1). Lineage (NCBI taxonomy): Eukaryota > Viridiplantae > Streptophyta > Magnoliopsida > Fabales > Fabaceae > Spatholobus > Spatholobus suberectus. The sequence continues at coordinate 16,169,129 of CM014737.1, forward strand.
TAATAAAGTTTACCCAAAAATTTTGCACATGGCTGCCACATCAAACTAGTAGTCCACGTGGCAAGCCACATGGCTGATGATGTGGTTGTCACGTCATCACTTATGGTGATACTTGACGGCAAGGACTAAAAATATTAATGGACAAAAGTTGAAGGACTAAATTTGTAAAAATTTGTTTAGGGACTAAAAGTGAAATTCGTGAAAAGTTTAGGACCAAAAACATAATTAACCCTTTTTTTTTTCTCTAACAAATGGTCAAAACTTCATCTGACTCCTAATCCTAAGAGGTCCCACTACAGACCAGAAATTGTTGAACAGTAAAAATATGTGGCAATGCATGAGGCATGTCACCTAAAGATCACATATTTACATTGTTTAAGGACATTAACATAGGGATATGCAGCAATATAATGGAACGTCTGTGCTTTTGCATAAATCAATGTTGGTGTTGTATAAAATTACTAAAATATATCTATTTTAAACCATACACCATAAATAAAAATAAGCCAATTACCTGTTTGCGCTATCACTCAACCCTTCAAGGATGGAACGTACTTTCTTCTCGGCCTTGACTGATGGAGCTAAAACACATGCCTGGAATGACCAGAAGAACCAAGGGTCAGTGATAAAATATTTGAAGAGGGAAATAATGAAGCTGAAAGCTGTAGTGTACAGATAGGTATATTTACCAAGAAAGATGGTGGCAGACCATATCTCAGAATGCTCTCAGTAAATACACGTACTGCACAAAAGTGCATCCAGGAGCTGAAAACCTTCGGGAAACAGAAAAAAAAAAGTAAATAGCAAGTCAGAAGAGTCACAGCATTTACGACAACAGGGCAAGCACAAGTGACGAGAACTTATTAACATTTTTATGATAGTAAGAAACAGCAAAATTTTCAAAGTCAACAAACACTAGAAATTTAAACTGAAAAACTAAGTGGCCACTCCATAATGCTAGCAGTGGTTAGTCAAGGAATCAACGTATAAGAAATCCAGGATGCAGATGGTCATGTAATTGACAATAATTGTTTTCATCATCTGCTTGATTTCTTCCTGCTACCTGTAAATTCTGCATTGTAATACTCTGGGCATATTTCTACAAATTAAATGAAGCGATAAATAATAAGTGAATAATACCTCTCCGTAACTGGTATAACACCACTGCAATAGAGAACCCCTCAAACTTTCCTGATCTTCCATCAGTTTCTCTAACTCCTGCTTCCAACTCTCGTGTGATTCTAGACTGTATTCAAAATCACGAATCTGAACGAGGGATATAAAATTCCATTAAATACCTCTCATCAACTCATGAATTGATATTGCACACTTGGCATAACATGCCTCATGCGTTCCCACATATTTCCATAAGTTACAGGATGAAAATCTTAAAAAGAATATGAATTTTACCAATCCTAACAAATTGAAGACAGTATATGCAACTTAAGAAAAGTACTTACTTGGAACCCTTTTTCCCGTGCACTAGTTCTAAAATTGTCTGCAACACGACTGAAGAGTGTTACAGTATAAAGAGCATATTCATTATCCTCATACAACTTCTTGGAAGACCGGGGAACCTAAAATACTTATCTTAATCAGAATAAAAAATAAATCAAGGAAAAAGGTCATGTTCAGAAATATTTCAGAGTTAGAAAACATTGTTGGACTATTTATATAAATTACAGAGATTTTTTTATTAATCAAGAGAAAAATATTGGGAATCACCATTTATAATAATCTCAGGGAAGTAGCAGCAGACATTTGAGTATATGAGCAAATATGGCAACTCTTACCACATAGTTTGTTAATGTTTCATAGCTTGAGAGCCAATCCTTCTGTGAGTACTTGGAAACAATTACAAGAAGGGTAGTTAAATGTTCTGAAGTTATAATATCCTCAGGTTTTACCAAGTTGGAAAGATCACGGACAGCTAAGCTAAAACAGGCAAACAGGTCATTTAAGTCAGCTAAGAAATATGATACAGTATTATATTACCAAGTCATTATCAGTCAATAGACAACATCCACACCTTCCACTTTGCTTCCGGTTGATGGCATTAAGCTGACTGCGGATATTGTTATACTCAGAAACACGAACCTGGCATGAAATGCAAAGTTTTAAGGAAAAACGGAATATTCAATCTACGTTGTGCAAAATGGAGATTCTGTATTTACTTCGTTCATCAGCAAAGAACAATTTCATCCTTTCTCTTTCTTTTTATTTGGGGGGAGGGGGGAGCAGAACAATTTTAGCCAGAGCTTCTGAAATGCCTGGTCAAAACAATTTCATTTGCCACATAGATAGGCCTTGAACTTTAATTTTATTGGCTGAAAGAAAGGCCTTTTGAATTGTTAGTGAAGAAAGGAGACGCAAATTCGATAGACAATAAGAGGGGGAACTCTAGGGAAAAAAAAAAAGGTGTCCATGCTTTCAAGGTCAACCAAAATACAAAACTCATACTCATCAAGTGTTGAGTAATTCCAGAGATTTTAGATCATAGACCATCAAATAAGAGTACCATAAAATGTAACCAATCAGGCTATTTTTTAATTAGCTTTCATCTGGCAAATGAGAATTTATATCTATCCAAGAAAATGGCAACAAAATTCACAAAAGAAAACATTCCAGCGATAGAATGAGTTGATTAAGTTGCATCTTCAGTTTTGCATCTTGCAAAAAATATCATCTGGTCCTTCACATTTAATAGTAATGGAAGACAAATATAGGCCAGGCAAGTAACAAAGACATAAAATTTGACCATGTCCAATTCAGTGTTAGATGTTAATCCACTCAGTAAGGGAACAATTCATACTCTTATAACTTCCAGCATTTTATTAAATTGTGCTTTTTATAAAGAAATTGACATCTTTCCAATTGTGGGTCATAAGGATTAGAGCAAGGAGAAAAACACGGATAACAACAGTATTGAGTATAGATTAATAGATAATATGATAATAATCTAACATAATGCTCTTATTTTTACTAAAAAAGTCAAGTAGTATTAATAATACAAGCTGCAAGCTCAATAGCAATAAGACTAAGAACCCTAATATTCTAACACTCTTGAGTTTTAAGCGCGTTACAATTAGCAAACCCACAAACATAAGGCAAATATCACGAGTCCACAACCTGTCTCAATCAAAGAACTTAACTTCCCCTCAATAAAAAAACACTGGCATCATCCAACCCTTAGAAGTCTTCAGCCTTACTCATTAGTTGCCCCTCGATCTTCTAGTTTTTCCCTGACACATCCCAAGCAAATGAGATAAGACTTTGAACTTCTTCCTCAGTAGCCCCCATTACCTCCAAACCAATCTCCAGACATTTGGTCAGTTTCAAGCCACCCAGAAATCAAACAAGGTTACTAGCTTTCAAGTTCTTCAATCCATAAACCTAAAAAACAAACACTAATCTCTAAATAAAACAGACCACTCAAAATTACTCCCAAGCACAGAATATGATGCCAAACAGGCCATGCAAGGGTGGAACAGAATGGGGTAGAAAAACCATAAAGATTAGCTTTGCCAATCTGACTGAAAATCATCCCCTTGCCTTAAAAACCCTTTGTTACACTCACCCAACCTCTCTAAAATCACTAGATACCATCATCAAATTGTCACCAGCCATAGGAACTGTTAGGGAACTAAAGTCCCACATCGGGCAAATAAAGTCAAGTCAAAGTGTATATAAGAATAGAGAGATCAAGCCCAATTGGTTCGAATCTTTTAGGTGATACACCTCTTATTCTTGATACACATCTAAGCCCAATCTACACTTTCCATTGGACCTGCACTACAAATTTTAACATGATATCAGAGCCCAAATAACATAATAGTCTGTACCAATCTAAAAAAAAAAGAAGATTAAAAAAAAAAATTGGGCCTAAGACTAAATAAGCACAAGCCCAGGCAGCTAATAATAATAATAATAAAAGCATAGACCTGAGGCCTCTGAGGCTTACTTGAGTATAAGCCCCCCAAAAAAAGTAGAAGCCAAGTCCAAATATTAAAAAAAAAAAAAAAAGATCTATGACCTACTCAATGATGATACTCAAGTCACAACTAGAACAATCCAATTGGACTTGAGGGAGAGTGTTCAGGAACTAAAGTCCCACATCAGAAAATAAAGTCAAGTCAAAGTATATATAAGGATAGAGAGATCAAGTCCAAATGGTTCGAATCTTTTAGGTGATACACCTCCTATCCTTGATACATATCTAAGCTCAATCTACACTTTTCCATTGGGTCTGCACTACAAATTTTAACAGGAACATCTGACATTACTTAAATAACACAAATATTCCAATAACTAGAAGACAAATTGAATCCAAAACAGAAAACAAGAACTAAGTTAAATCTGAAACAGAGACTGCTAGAATAATTTGTTGGAGATGTCACCAGAGCTGCAGTCTCAATCAACTTAGTTGAAATTGGAGGGTTTTAATTATGGAAGGAGGAGGGAATGGAAAGAAATAATCAAAGTAATAAAATTATATTGATATTGATATGATGTGATGGGTGTGATGCAAGAGACAAAACCCTAATATAAGGAAAAAATGAAATATAAGGAAATGTGAAAACCAATCCTAAAAAATCACCTAAGATACTATAAAATATTCCAAGATAAAATATTGATATGAAGAGATATTTTTCATACTATCTAACAGACCTCTTCTGGCTTCCTTACAGCCCTGACCTGCATTGGGAAAAAAACATCCAGCCATGAAAAGCTGTTGGGATGTGTACATGCATCAACAGAACCACATCTAGCTCACCAGTAACAGAATTAATACTAATTACATACTGCAGGTTCATGGGCTGCATAAGGCTCTTCCTCCTGATATGTATGTAGTGTGTCATGCTTGCTAAGGATCATTTTCTATTTTTCAGCAGTGGTTTCTACATGGAACTTCGCATTTGGCATTTTTGGTGAATCTTGGGTTTGTCTTTAGCTAGCTGAAGCAATTCTTGATAATAAGCTTTCATGAATTTGGTGGAAGAGGCTAAATTATTGTGGCATTTTGCAACCTATAGTAAACTTTTGTGCATTTGGTCAGAGAAGAATTCCTGTATTTTTAAGGAGGCTTATTTGGCACAACACGTGGTTTGGGATTAGATTAGACATTTGGCTTCTATTTAGTGTAAGTTCAGACTATTTAATGGGGTTTCACTAACAGATATATTATAATGAGGTATTTAGCAGCTTTTGCTCCACTGATTTTTATCTAGTTCCTACGTTGTTTTCAATTTTGTTCTTTTCTTTAGGAGGATTCCTTATTGTCCAATCTATTTGTAGGTTTTTCTGTCTCAATGAATTCCTTCTTTCATCAATAAATAAATAAAAAATAAAAATAAAAAAACACATCCAGCCCGCCAAACACGCAACCAGGCACCACTGTCATTTGCCACATTCCTTGCTTGCCCTCCCTTTGCACCAGCAACCACTAACAGCCAATTGTCACCTGCAACCACCTGTGGCTTGCCAGAACATGCAAATAGAAGCCAAGAGAAGGCTGCCCAGAACCAGAATGCCACCAGTCACTTTCTTTTTTAACATACAAAATGGTTTACTATTACGATGGGCAAGAAATAGGGTTTTAGGGAAAATAAAAGGGACCATACGAAGAGTTCCAGGAATTCAAAATAGCAGAAAGGAGATGCCCTTCCAAGGCAGATGGTACTACTATGTTACCATGTGGGTTTAGGTAAGGATTAGGGAAAGGAGAAAAGCTGATAACAGTAGTAGTACACTAGTACTACATATATGATTGATGGTTAAATTTGATAATACCCTAACAGAAAACTGATACTAAAAACTCAAATATTCTAATATGAGTTAAACAAATATTAATTTACATGAACGAAATATGTGTTAAGTGACATTTTAATTATGATTTTGATTTTAACCGTTTCTTTCTAATAGTTTCAATATTACATAATGATTCCAAGATAGTCCCCCTATTAAGTTCCAATATTGGCAGCTGTTGAAAATTGATGATGTAGTTTTAAGATAAAGATAGTAGATGCTAAATGACTATCACATGAAGAATGTCCTGCATTCATGGCTACAACTTGCAGGTGGATCACAATAAATTGTTGTAATTTAAGAAACTAAATAAAGTCCATCAGCCAAAACCAATATCACATGAGTCCACCAGATGAAAATGGCCTAAGATTATTAAAAATGAATACATAGCCCACCCATCTTATCTTGTGTACTAGTTTCTCACTGAACCTTCTTAAACAATATCTGATAAATTGAGGTCCTCTATCTAGAACAAGTCATATGGAAAAAAATGAGTTTATGCATAACATATAGAGAACTTCAAGGAGAATGTTGCTAGCAAGAGAAGAAGGTCTGAAGGTTGATGACTCTCCAATGAAAAGCTAAGAAAGGTAAACACACACACAAGGCTCAATATTGTGAACTCTACATCACTTCTGTCTTTTATCAATTACAAGTTTGCAGAAATTACAGAATTGACTAACTTTGTGTGAGGACAAACATCCCATGCTAAATGATAAGAATGATAAAGCATGTGCAATATTAAATTATGTTGAGCAGATAAGACACCACCACATTGGGTTGCATGAAACCTTTTGCAGAGTGTGTAAAGACCACGTACAAAACAGAACTGACCCACTTGGCATGATAGGCATTAGCAACAACTCTCTTGAATTTATACAAGTATAGGATAAGCACTACCATGAAAGTAACCATTATTTAATTTTTGTCTACATAAGCTACACGGTCAGAGTGCCAAAGCCACAAGAAAAAAGCCTATCAAAGGCTCAGCTACACTTGTTCATTTTCAACAAAATTAAAGTGTTATTAATCCATTACCTTCAGGTAGCAATCAAAAAGAAAATAAAAATCAAAATGCTCATCAAAGAGCAAGGACTTGACATTCCTCAATAGTAAGCAAAACCACTAAATTACCACAGGATATACATCACTGTAAAGAAATAGTTTACACATTTGGCACTCACACAACCTAATCAAATTATGTCAAAGTAAGAAACATTAATAACCTTGAGATCATCCTCAATCTTTGCCACCTGACCATGTATTCCATCCACGATCTCCTTCAATGCCGACATAGTCGGGTACTTAGCTTCATCCCAAACAAACCTGCATCCACCACAACACCACTAAATCTTCATCACACAACAACAAGATCATCAGAAACAGAAAACGATCCTCTGCAGTTTTGAGAAAACTGCTTGAGATCTCTGCCGTTCTTTAATTTTAATATTTGATAAATTTAAAATATAAATGATAGAAACACATGCACGAATGGTGACATTTTTTTAAACTGGACACTCTCCAGTTTTTCCCAACTGAAGAGGATCTGTGTCCGAATCGAACAAACCTCGTCAAGTACGAATCAACAGGGACTCCATCCACCGTCAAACTACTGCTCACCACGCCCGACACTCTCTCCAGCTCCTCAATTTGCCGCCTGATCTTGTGCGACACTCCCTCCATGAAACTGTTCGACTGCACACACAAACAGATCAAGCACAATGAACAATAAACAAGGTTTTAAAAAACAGTCCACAACCATAATTGCAGCCACATAACCACATTTGTCCGTAATTTTCCACAATATCAAGGATCATGACAACATTTGTCCATAATTTTCCAAAATGCCAAGGATCGCGACGAGACTGCAGTCACGACCGCAATTTAAAACCTTATAAATAGGCGAAACAGGTGAATGTGAATGTTTTCGTGTGATTGCGAAGTTACGCACCTTGACGAGATCATCGCTGAGGGAGAGGAGGGAGTCTAGGGTTCCGACGCGGAGATTGGGGATGTTGAACTGCGAATTTGGAGGGAAAATGAAGAGAGAAAATGAGAAGAGAAGAAGAGGCGGTGGTTGTTTATAAAATGTGATGTGTTGGGAGAGAGAGAGAGAGAGAGTACTCTGTAAAGAGGAGTGTCGAAGGAATGTTTGGAGATTTGTTCCTGTAATTTGTTCCATAGAGTGGATGCGGAATTTTGAACGGGGAGAGACACTACCCAGTACCTCGACGCCATTCGACCTTTCTCTCTGTGCCTCTGATCACGCGGGGAAATAAAATATAGAGAGAAAAAAGAAAGACAGTGTTTGTTTGTGTTGAGCTAATGGAAATTAGAAATCGATCGCGCTTGTTCTGTTCACGTTCACATGTACTCACCGGACAATTTAAACGTGCAATTAGTTTTTTTTTTTTTTCCTTGGGGTAGTTCGGCGTCAATGATTTGTCTGGAGGCGAAGGAAGGGATGAAGCAACTGGATTAGAAAGAGCTGCGAGAGAAAGCAAACAAATAAAAATAGGAAGAATTTTTAAATTAAATTATTTGAATTAATAGAACTAGAAAAGAAGTAAAAGAGAAGAGTTTTTTTTCACTTGTGTAGTTAATTATATAAAAAGGTGCATAAAAAGAAATATAGTTTTACATATAACTATTTTATTATCCATTAAACTCACTTTAACTAACAGAAAGAAATTTTGTCAATAGTATTTTTGAAAAAAAAAATATTTTTGTCTTTATATAAAAAATCTTAAGATTTCTGAATTATGAGATCCACAATATCTTTTCACGCTTGTTTTCCATTTTGTTTAGAAATCAAATAAGAGAAGTAACCAATTTGCACTTTAATTTCTTTTTTTACTTTTTCCCACTTTAATTTTATAGAAACAAACGAACCATAAAATAGAGAATTCTTTATATATATATATACACGTGAATCTTAAGATTTAGCTCAAAATTATATGATTAAAGAATGTGAATTCTTTCGTATAAACACTTTGCTAGGGGCGATCGGAACTACACACATAACTTCAAATAAACTCATATATTAATAAAAGTAATGTAGGATAGATATTAAGGAGTAGTAAAGGACACTTTCAATTGTTGAATGACTACTTCTCAACATGTCTAGTATACACATAAGGCTAATTTTAATGAAAGCTTCAAATGCAAAGACATATGTTCCTTCACATTTTGGAAGCCCTTGACAATCACAATGAGTATTTTCAAGTAAGAAATTATGCTACAGGTAGAGTGAGCATTTCACCATTGTTAAATGCACTACTACAATTCGTATGTTGGCTTATGGATTATTTGGTTAATAGTGTAGATGAATATGTGAGAAATAGTGAAAGCATTGTAGTGGAACGCTTAGAGAAGTTAGCTAAAGTTGGGGTTAAGTGCTTGAAAAAATCTAAAAACAACAACATTGAATGCCTATTAAAAATGGGGATGCATGCAATTTTCATAGTATGTTCGGTAACATGATTGTTTGCAAAAAAAATGAAAAATTTGTCTGACATCACTGAAAAGTAAATTTTGTCAAGGAGATCATAGTCAATGCATAATCATCCTTGAAGTAGTGGACATTACATGACTTACGAATTTAGGATGCATTCTTTAGTGTTTCAAGTTCAAATAATGACATCAATGTTATCAACCAATTTGATGTCTTTTACTGATATTTTGCAAGGACAAGCTTTTGAGGTGCAATTTATATTAAATAGAACCACATAGTATATGAGGTATTTATTCAAAAGTATGTCAGGTTAATAAAAACCATCTCAATGTCATAATGGGAGAAAAGGAAATTGTTCATCCAAGCATCAACAAAGAATGTTAAATGGCATTTAGAATGCTCCAATCATGATTCACAATTATACATTGCCCAACATGAGCTTAACACATTGATACATTAAAACATTATATATATGCATGTATAATATTGCATAATATGATTACTAAAGATGTATGAGAAACATGTAGTGACAATTTTGATTATTCATACAATTGTCCAAACAATACTGAGAAGTATTCAATAGTCTTCATCCTGATCTTGAAACAATCTTACAAAGGAAAGTACATATTCCTCAAAGGAAATACATCATCATCTTAAGGTAAACTTAGTGAATCATATTTGGAAATATTTTGGATACAAGAATAATCACAATTGAACTATATTATAATTATAATTATATAATGTTATGTATTTTACCACATATTTAATGATTTGTCTTTAATTAAAATGTTATATTTTTTTATATTTTAAAATTTAAGAATAAATTATTTAATCAAAAAATTATTCATTTATTACTTTAAAATAAATATAGAAATATATTAAATTGAAGTGAAGGTGAATAATATATAAAGTGTGGACAGACAATTAAATCCTATTTAAGAAACATTTTAAAGTTATTAGATAATAATAAAAAGTTGATTGAATTACTTAAAAAAAAATAAAATGGAGAGTGACATAAAAAAAGTGAAATATTATATAATATAAATTTTAACAACTTGATATAATTGCTTGATTGGAGATGCTCGTAGTTGTGGAGAATAATCCTTAAGGCCATCTCCAACGGCGGTTCTTAACATGCGTTCTTAACTCTAAGAACCGTTCTTCCCATTGGAGCAAACCGACGTGGAGGACACAGGTTGTAAGAACGGTTCTTGTACAAGAACCCGGAAGAACCGGTTGTTAACAGTAAAAAAAAATATTTTAATCTCAAGTGGTAACTGATTCAAGAGGGAAGAAAACTAATTCACATCAAAACTCAAAAAATCCATATTCAACAACACCACCGATCCAGAATCAAATGTTCCCAAAATTAAAAATCAGTAGGCAGTAACGGTTCAACAATACAAATTACAACAAATGAAGAAATAAAAATTAATTTAAAAAAACGAAAAAGTGTTCATGCAAGATCTGCACAGAAGTTACATTCGGATGGAAGCTACGCGAGCGGATCTGTACCGCCGCCGCCGTTCGCTTCGAGAGGGATAGGAGAGGACCGTCGTTCGCTTCCAGAGGGGCAGGAGAGGACCGTCGTCGTTCCCTTTGATAGAGATCGGAGAGCATCGGCGGCGTTCGCCTCGAGAGGGCTAGGAGGGGACCGCCGTCGTTCGCCTAGACAGAGATTGGAGAGGCTCGGCGCTGTTCGCTTTGAAATAGGAAGATCATTCGCCGCCCGTCGCCGTTGGCTTCGAGAGAGGAAGATATAAAAATGGGGGGCTAAGGTTTAGGCGAGAGAGACAAGGAGGGGGGTAAAGAGGATGATGGTGCTGGAGAAGAGAAAGGGAAGGGGGAACCGCGGGAGGCACATCCTGTGCAAGAGGATGCGTTTTGTGGAAGAGGAAAAGGAAAATTGAGGGGTTGCGGTATCAGGAAGGGGCGGCCGGAAGTTAAACCGATCCAATTTAATGAAAATCGAAAAAATTGATTAAAAAAATTGAAAATCGAATAAATTGAAAATCAAAAAAATTGAAAATTGAAAATTTTCATTGGATTAGATTAAATTTTGGATTTGATTTTGAAAACTGATTTAATTCAAATTAAACCGAATTTATACATGTATATATATTTTTACTTGTAATTTTTTAATATCACTTATGTTTTTGTTTTTATTTCTTATATATTTGTAAAATTATCACATAAATTATACTTGTTTATAAAAAATGTATTTATTTAAAAATAGTTTTTTAGTAAATATTTAAGTAAAAATACATAAACATAATCAAGTTGTGTAAATTTATTTTTAATAATATATATTTGAAGAGTTATACTAGTATTAGTTATATAATAACTCATTAATGAAATATTTGATATTTTAAATTATTTTTTAATATATTTATTATATATCATATTATTTATTTAATACTTCTTAAAAAAATAATAGTTTGATTAAAACCAAAAGCCGATCCAATTCAAACCATTTTAAATTAAATCGGATCGGATTGAATTTAAATTTTAAACCAAACCGATTAGAAATAAATTAACAAAACTGAAGTTATTAGATCAAATAATTTTTCTCTTCAAAACCGATACAATCCAATTAACGAACACCCCTATGCGAAAGGTCCCCTTTTTTATTTTTTTACGGTTTGCCAATAATTTTCCGTGAAAGCTTAATTTTTTTAATGTTACAAAGTAACGTTAAAAAAATGTTCCCAAAATCAAATCTTCCCACAACACCACCTTTCCATAATCAAATGTTCCCAAAATTTATATAAATAATTATTATAATTATTTTAATTTTTAATAATAATAATTTTATATAAGTATATAAAAATGTGGGGTTCATTGTGATACCCACCAAAAATAAATTAAGAACCCAAATTAGGTTTTACCATTGGAGACAAAAAATGATAAAAGTTCTTAATCATATGTGACATTGTGAGACCCACAAAAAGTCATTTTAAGAACCTAAAATGGGTTCTACCATTGGAGATGCTCTAACAGTTGCTAAATCCCTACAGTCTCATCTGCAACGAATGAATAAGGACATGGACCAAAGGCTGAGGACAATTAGCCAAGCATTTCCTCGGTGCAATCCAATGCACTGGGTAAGCATCAATGCAAGGTTTGTTCATTACCAAATCCTGATGGCTGTCCGACCACAAATGCATGCAGCTGTTCTCATCTTTCCTACAAAGTTTCAGAAAACCTATTATTCTTCATTTCCTTTCTTCTCTTGGCTAGTAGCAATACATCTTTCAAGTTAATAGCTCTCTCCAACATTTTGGTGATAGGATTTTGTGATCACGAAATAAATTAAACCATACATTTGAAATTTGAGAACAAAGCTTATGTTTGTAGTAATTTGAGAACTAAATCAGTTGAGTGGATGTAAACAGTTAAAAACCAGCAGCGCCAGACTCATCGTATCATATTTTCCATCAAACTGGCAAAGGAAATACTATGAACATGCTGTGGGTCAGAAAATTGGATGTTGACCGTCAGCTTTTGAAGAAACCCTTGTCCATAAGAAAAATCAAGCAGACAACCTACTGTTTCGAGAGTAAAATGATAGCTAAACCGGCCTATACACTTTCCAAAGGACTGCTCACATTCAAAATTACAACCCAACATATCATCTTCAATTTTACTCGATTAAAATTTCCAGCAAAAGTCAATTTCAAATGAATAAGAACAACCAAACTGCAACTATACATATTATCTAATGACAGGGCAAAATAAGAACAGACTTCCCTCCAAGAGACACTCACTTGAATCTGAGAACAATTATATGGATCTACTGCTCCTGGAAAAGTCCACACTTTCGAAGATGGCAACAAAAAGCAAAGAATTCATACACAGTAGAACACCAGCTAGTTTGAAACTGATTCCCCGTTTAAACAAAATGCCTTCTGATCACTACAGCTCTATCTTCAGTAGTCTTTGTTCCCCTTTCTACTTGTAGAAAAACTTCTCTCTCAATCAAACTTCAGAGTTTTACCCCCTTGTTGCTGCTTTGTCGGTTCAGCAGGGAAGTATTTGATGCCAACTAGATCACCCACTCTGCTAATAACCTAAGAAAGAAGAACAATCACAGCAAATAACCACACAAAACATATCATGGAAGTCGCAAATTTAAACAAAACCCTGCAAGAAGCATATCGAAACAAACAAAATGACAAGACATACATATTGACCCTTGACATTTGACACAAGAGGGGAGAGAAAAGAGGAATTTATTGAGTTGCTGGTAGAATAGAAAAGATTCATGACCTCCACAAGAGGGATAGATGTATGCAGCCTTACCCCCACAAGCAGAGGCTGTTTTCAGGATTTAAACCCATGACCTCTAAGTCACAAGGCAGCAACCTTACTGTTGTGCCAAGCCTCGCTGTCAAAATTCACATTAACAAAAGATAACCATTGAATGATATTCAAAATACACACCTGCAAGGCTTTGATAAGGTCTTCCCTTGAATGAGCAGCAGATATGCATATGCGTGCTCTGGCCAGTAGCAGTGGGGTAGCAGGAAATGCCACTGTCACAACAGCAACCTGAATGCGAAAATTGTAAACATTAATTAACAAATTTATTAATATCCATGTTATAGGGTATTGACAAGGAGCATAAATAGTTGGATGTTGATGTTCTCACATTTTGCTTGAGGCACTCCCTTGAGAAGGCAGGGATTTTGGATGGGTTGTAAAGCATGATTGGCATTACTGGAGAATCATTATCCCCAAGAACCTCAAATCCCATCTTCTGCAGTTCTGACCTGAAAAAGTTGCTATTCTCTCGAATTTGTGCAAGTTTCTGGGCACCTATATATAAACAACTTAACTTCAATGTAAGGTAAACAAAGTACATAAATACTATTTGGATTGATGCACATTAAAAGCCATCAAACAACACAAATGCAAAGCAAAGAGCAGAACAAGTGGTGGCCAAACCTCTATTGGAACCATCCTCTCCAAGAATAACTTTTATGGATGATATTATTTGTTGTGCAGCTGGTGGTGAAATTGAAGTTGCATAAAGATGAGCAGGGCAAGTGTACTTCAAGTATTGGATAAGGTCCTGACAGAAGATACAAAAGTTCAGCATAAGAAACAGTTCAAAATATCCTAATAGTAAGATACAGAATATCCATGATCCGAACTTGTAGAGACCAATATGAAACGCAAATCAGAAAAGGTCAACTTTCACATGTGAAACAAAAAACATTCCACAAGTAGTGCCAACAGCACATGAATACAGCAATATTACTTGTATGAAACTGATAGGCCTCCAGTTACGGTTTATGTTAAGAAAGGAAAACCCAGTCTGCAGATTTAAGAAAGACGACATAGAAGGGGCAACAAGGGAATTTCACCAAAGGAAGATGACATTCCAAAAAAGTGGGCAGTTAGTAAGGAGGAAGGTCTGCATAACAAGAAGGACAGCTTGCAATCCAGGAGTGGGGGGAAGGACCTGGAAGGAGATAAAGGGGTGTGTATAAAGCAGGTGAGAAAAGATAAGACAGATAATTGACTGGAGAGAACAGAGTGATCTCTGGGCTCAAGATATTCATTGGAGGGTGTGTTTCTGTTACATTTTCCTTTCTAGTATCAGACCATAACTTCCATTTGTAAGGATATATGTTGCACAAGTACTGGTACAAAAATCCAATACAATTTAATACAATATGCAAATGCAATAATATTTTTAGAAATTAAGATACAGATGCAGGCCATGCGGCAATATATATCAAATAAAACATTCATATTTAGACATGTAAAAAAAATAAAATTTTTATTCTATCCCAATTCTCAAGCCCCGTGCATTCTCTCTCTCCCATAATCATTTTACCTCCCAAGCCCCGTGCATTGAAATTCTCTCTCTCCCATAATCATTTTACCTCCCAAGCCCTTGTCATCCACTCTCTTCCACTCGCATCCTAGTACCATCATTCTATCTTGCCCACCATCAACAATTACCATTGTACTAGTTCATTCAGTTAAGATGAAAGTCTGCATTCTATGCAATAATTTTGAGGAGCACAAGATTGCAAGATTGAGAATTTGAGATTTTTTATTTTTTTTTAATTTTACAGGGAGGTAATTGGTGAGGGGACTTTTTGAGTATGATAAAGACTTGGGTATTATAAGGTGCCTAAGTCCCACATCGAGTAGTATGGGATGCTCAATGGAGTATTTAAGTGCTTGGTTCTCCCCCCTTGATAGCTAGCTTTTAAGGGTTGGTTCTCCAAGTCCTTGGGTGCTTATAAATTGGTATCAAAGCCGGTTGCCGATGTCTCGGCGGCTGACACTCTACAACGCTTCACTCAACCTTTCTGGTCCGCCCCTCGGTAGGTAGCCCTTTCCAAGACACCGGCAATCAAGTATCATACAAGCATCAGTATTAGTATTGAATACAAATGTAAATGTATCATACAAGCATCGTTATTGGATACAAATACTCCAGCAATATTGAAGTATCATGTGCTTCCGTTCCATTTATAATCTGTTTAATTCCAGTTACCTATCAGAATCTAACACTTCCAAGTTTCCTCCCATCCCTTATATTCTATAGGTCCTTTCATTTTATTCTTCATACGCAATGAATTGTGTAACCTATTCCTGATTTTTAACGGATAGAAGACTATATTATGGTTGATATTCAAATATTCAATAGAAAAGAAAATCTGAACACCTATTCTGACAGATTTTAGCAACTTACTGCCTCAGTTAAACACTAAACTTGGAGTCTAATATTTAAAAAAAGTACCTTAGATCCCGCAATATAACCTCCACAAGATCCAAATGATTTGGTGAATGTTCCCATCATAATGTCAACATCAGCAGTATCCACACCCAAGAGCTCACAAACACCTCTTCCTGTCTTGCCCACAGCTCCAATGCTGTGTGCTTCGTCCAAATATGTATATGCCTATAAAGCAATGGATAAATGCAGAAAGTAACAATCAACCAAAGTAAAATGGAAAATAAGACAAATAAAAAATTTATTCAAAATCCCCCTTAATGTGTGTTAAGACTTAATAAGGAAAGGAGTGTTAAATGAAGGAAACCTCCAATACTGTGGCCCTCTTTTTCCCCTTCTCTGAACTAGACTTTTAAAGAAAAAAGTGGCAGCATGATAAGTTGTCAGATAAGACTATCCAAAACTATTTCAACAAAAAAAAAAAACCTTTTACAGGGAAGTAGGATCTCATTTCTTTTTCACGACATGTCCATTTGAGTCAATAGCATAAATTTAAGTTAAATGGAATACAGTTTTCCTGGACATAAACCATTTAGAACAATCCATTCAGAAATTTTGCAGGCAGCCTCATCCGTGGAGACTTTCACAAACTATGGATTTTAAACTCAAGATTAAATACCAACCCCCCACCCCAAAGCATAAAATAGAAAATGAAAAATGCACATGGGAAACAAGTATAAATAAAAGAATTACAATTTGTACATTATATTAGAGCTACCATAATAACCAACCTTATATTTTTTACATATAGCTATGATCTCTGGAAGTTTGCAAAGCTCTCCTTCCATGCTGTATATCCCCTCCACAATAACCATTATCTTCTTCCAAGGCCTATGTGTCCTTGGTTGTCCATCAGCAATTTGTTCTCTTAACACTTCTTCTAGCTGAGATGGCACTATAGGTAAATAGGCAAGAAGAAAGTGAATAAATAATGCTGTGACCTCTGTGAGCAACATCATATTAACATGAATAAAGACAAATTGTAAAAATGTAACCCAGCAGGAAAACAAGTGTTCAAATTACATACAAACATAACTAATCAAAAGTCAGTTCAGTTACACTTTCTGTTCAATTCTGTCGGCAGAAATTAAGTCACCATGTGAAATCTAACCGTCCTATACATATTTAGCATGAAGATATGGTGCAAAAACAGCAGCAACCATGATCTCCCAACCCGTGAATTAAAATGAAGGCCTCTCTTTTCATAACAGTATGTGGAAATTGAAAAGCTGGCCACTCAATGACTAACTCATAAAACTTCTTATAACATACAGCAAAGAAAGATACTCACCGTTGTGTTGAAAAACACGAATAGTTGCTCCTGATCCTCGTGCACCATTAACAATTGAGTTGTGGTTCAATGAATCACTAATGATCAAACTTCCCTGTAAAAGAAAGTTATACCAGTAAATAATCATGCAAACATTATCATCCCAACAAGGTAAAACCACTAAATTTCACAAACCTTTCCCATCAAGACAGGAAGAATAGCAGAGTTTGTCACATAGCCCATACCAAAAACTAGAGCAGATGGCTTCCCAACAAAGTTTGCAACACACTCCTCCAGTTCATTGTGAAGCGCAGTCGTCCCTATTGGAGAAGCCACATTTGAGGAAACTTGATAAGACACATGCAAAGATAAACAAGCAAAACCACATTTTCATGGCTAAAATACAAACTAATAATACCTACCCCCATCCACACGCGTACTGCAAGTGCTTGGAGAATACTTCTTCAACGTATCAACTACTCGAGGTGTGCAGTATTCATCTGCCGCAGCAAAACCAAGATAGTTGTATGATCCTAAGTTAAGGCATCTACTTATTTTATCAGCTCGTCTGCATTAGGAGAAATAGTAAGACAAATAGGCATCACATAAATTTCTTAAAAAAAAAAAAAAGATATTTCAGAAAACACTCCCTCCCTCCACAGATCTTGTTCCTCTAAAGTGAGAGAGTACACTCTAGAGGATACAGTGCAATCACAATCGCTAATTAGAAAATCAACGGTTAAGAATTGTGATAAAATCAAATACATTTTAATTAAAATGTCAACCATTGATTTTCTTATTAATGGTTATCGTTGTACTTTATCCTCTGAAGTGCAATTCTCTCACTTTAGAGGAGCCAAATCCCTCCTCCACCCCCCCGCAAACAAAAAATAAATAATAAAACAAAAATTATAGGCCTGAAAATTAAGCAGAGGGTTATACTTCAACGTCTTGTTATTATCATTCGAGTAGCGTTCAACTACATCAAACCAAGCATCAGGAGCACTTGCAATTGGTCTCCCAAAACAGTCCTGCGAAAAGCCAAAAAAAAAAAAAAAAATGTAGAAAACTTCGCAAGTCATAATCACATATCTGCATTGCTATTTACATTACATTGCGGTTGGTTAGTCACACAAAAATCACGAAACGCACCCCAAACGGAAAAATAAAATAAAAATAAAATGTTCAAAATATCCAACACTGGAGGATTGAACGAGCCAATGAACACTCACCCTTCGTTTTTTTTTCTTACTAGTAAGTTAGCGAAAAGTGAAATAAAAACCTGAATTCGAAGGTACAAACGGCGAATATAAAAATCTTCGAGTCCTAAGCAGATCGGCGCGTAACCCTGAGAAACAACGCGTTGTTATTAGTATAATATAATATTATAATTATAATTATATATAACATGAAAATTAAAAAAAAAAAATGGGGAAGGAACGAACGTGAAGATTGTTGGAGCTGCACCAGTCGATGATTTTCCTGAAGAAATCCCTGAACTGGCCGAAGGCGAAGAGCAGGCCGTAGCTGAAGTAGGTGGTTAATGCGGTTAAATACGGAATCGCAATCATGTTGTGGGAAATTGAAGAAGGATCTGGATTCTGAGTTTGGAAACTCGTTTCGCGTTTGGCAGCGATCAGAGATCCGAACCCGAGTCTCGCGGACCCGTCGGGGAGAGAAGTGGTGGTGTTTGAAAATGGAAAGGGGGTTGAGGGGGGAATGTGTTGGGGAACTAATGGAAAGGAACTGTACAATGATGGAAAGAAATAAAGGTCCACACCTGGCGGCTAAACCACGGTTCCCTCCCTCCAGTTATGACTAGTTTTTTGCTTTTTTCTTTTTTTTTTAAAAGGTTTGGAATTGATTGGATTTTTAGCAGAAAGGTTTGATTTGAAGTTTTGAAAACAAAATTATTACGACTACTGGGGTTTTGACGAACACGAACTGACTTTTTTTTTTTTTTTATATGAATTGACAGCAAGAGTAGCTTTTCCAAAATAACATACTACAGACAAAAATAATAAAGTTAAACACATAATTTAGTTCTTTTTAAGTGCGGCTGATTCATAATTTGGTTTTTATACATAAAAATTTATTAAATTTGTCTATGTACATATATAATAGGTACCAATTTGGTCTCTATCATCATAATGTTGTTTATGCATTTTTAATTTGGTCAATATATATATAGCATATAAGAATAAGCTATAGGTATAGAGATCAAATTAAAAATGGACTATAAACATAGGAACCAAATTAAGAATGCATTACACATATAGAAACTAAATTAAGGATGCGTGAATTGCGTCATGACGGCAGAGACTAAATCGGTAACGTTTGCATGTATATGAACCGATTTAATAAGTTTTTACATATAATTGTGAATTCGCAATACGTATAGAAACTAAATTATCTATTTAACCAAATAATAATAGAGTTTAGTAATGATGCACTATTAGTGTAAAAAGTTTTATACTATCATCTAATCAAAAATCACCATTAATATAACTTTTAAAGTATTTATTATAAAAGTCAACAAACTTACAATAAATGATGATTTGTGATTGGATGACAGTATAAAACTACTTTACATTGTCAGTGTATGACCATTAAACTCATAATAATAACCAGTATTTCAAAGTGTGATAAGACGTGATAAACATTTATTTTTATATAATTAAAATTTATAATAAATAAATATTTTTATTGTATAAATTCTATTATTGTTAGTAGAGAAATTTGTTTTGATGAATTTTTATGTAATTTTGATTTGAAATATTGATAAATTTCTATTATTTTATTCTAAATGTTAGTATTGAGACTTAGAATCAAATTTTTCTTGTGTTCTAATAAGTTAATAGTGTTTAGGTTTCAATTGAATGGCATGCATATAACTTAAAATTTAAATTCAATGACTCAATTAAAACTTTGGTGCGAAAACAAGTGACTTGATTCAACTTGTTTATGTTGAAATTAAATTCTATCATTAACCTAGTTTTAGTATATTGAACATGTATAAAATATTTGTGCATAAAACATTAATTTCAATTTAGTCTTTGTAGTAAATCGAAATTTGAATGTTGACTTAATCAAATTAAGGCAATCCAATAAATTTACCAAAATTCTCCTAAGTTGTGAGAAACTATTTTGCATAAATTGAAAAAATGTGACCTGAAATGAATAGAATTAAAGTTAAATGGCAAAATGTAGAGAAAGAATATGAACTTGTAAGTGTAAATGAACCTTAAAAGTAAATGAAAAAATTAAAAGAAAACAATTAAATTTAAAGAAATAAAATGAAAAACATATAAAATTAGCAATGGAATTAAAAGAACCGAATTCAAACAAATTGGCAAGAAGAAGAATGCAAGTTGAATTAAAGACTTTAAACACAAAAGTACTTAAAATGTAAATAAACTTGAAAATAAATTCGAAAATAATTAAAAGTTACTGGAAAATTGAATGCATGAATTTAAAGAAAGAAGTGAGGAAGAGAAAATGAAATACAAATTGGAAATTAAATTACTCAAAATAAATTTAAAAATTGTAAATTAAGAAGTAATGTGATTGCCTCAAATGTAAATCGAAACATGAAAGAAGAATGAGAATAGAAGAAGAGGAGAAATGAGTAAATAGTAAAGTGCTAAAAGTAAATCAAAAGCAAGTAAATTTACATAAGGGTAGGGATTAAGTTATCCTAAGAGTAACTCTTGTCAGAGTTACTCTACTTAATAACTCTTGATATATATTAAATTTTAATGATCCAACCGTTGAATATTTTGATATTATCTCAATGATCATGCATACCAAATTTTAGATAAATCAGATATTTATAGCTACTTATAATTTAGAAAAGTATATTATACATTAATTTGAATTTATTTAATGAAGTATCAAAAAGTTTATTTAAAAGTGGTTGAAAATATACACCTGACTCTTTAAATCACTAATCATAAATATAAATTTTCTCTTTAAGTCTTTTGTTTTATTTCAAAATGTATAAAATATAAAAAAATATATATTAACATGCAAACTTCAAGTGTCATATATTGAAAAAAATTAAAAAAAAACACATTAAAAATAATAGAAAAAGATATAAACTACTTACCTTGGAGGAAAAAAAATAAAAAGATTTAAAGTTAAATATTAAATGTTAAAACAAAAGCAAAGAAAGAAATACCCTTGATAGAAAATACATACACACACACACACATATAAATGATATTCTAAAAAGGAACTAAAAGAAAGACTAAACCTTATTTTAATAAGACAGAAGAATTCCTATTTTCTTTTGTAAATTCCTTCCTTCAAGTCATAAATTTTTTATAGTTACAAAAAAGCAAAACTCTAGTGAATCATGTTGTATTTTTGTAAAATTAAAATGATGTATCTAAGGAGAAACACTACTTATGTATATATACAAATTAGCAAATGGATAATCATATATCAAGCCAATTATGTGTGTGTGTGTGTGTGTGTGTGTGTATTGTAACACCATGTTTTTAATAATGCATAATCTAGTGAGTGAAAATTTAAAAAGTAGAAATTAGATATGTAATTTAGGTGATTAAAAGAAATAAAGGAATTGTTGTTATGTATGATTTGTTGTATGTGGTGATGGTTGTGAGTTGGTTGTTTGAAATATCGATTTGAATTTAGAAGTTCGAGATATGTGCTTGAGCCAAATTGGGTATTTTGTGAGTATGATTTTGGGCTGTTGAGGGGAAAACAGTTGAGTTAGACCAATTATGGATTAAGGGAAGTGGTTTGGTGAGGCATGATCCTCAGATAACCCAAAGTCCGTGTGAGAGCTCCGGGAGGTCGAGGTATAAAAGGAAGGAAAGGAAAGATTTCTCTCATTTCTCCCATTCTTATTCTCTCTCTTCTCTTCATTTCTCTCTTTGTCTCTCTTTAGAAACTCTCAAGTTCTAAGAATGTTAAGAGGATTCCTAAGCCCAATCCAGTACTGTGGTGAGAAGAAGATCAATCTGTGGAAGGTTTTAGCTCAAGACACTGGATTCTCAAGAACCTAAATTCAAATTTGGAAACTTTTAGAGGTAAGGGAAGCTTACTTTGATTGTAAGTTGGTTGATTGATTGTTGTTAAGTGTAATTCTTGTATTGGTCTGGATTGAAAACTGGTTGGATTGGTTTTGTGGGAAATTTTTTGTTAGAAATGGATTTTGCTTAGGTTTGAAGGATTTGTTGGTGTATGTTGTTTTATTTGCAAGTTTTTGTTGAATATATTGCTTTTGAATGTTGTGTGCATCTGTTGGATTGTGTTTGAATTGAATTAGAGAAAAATGAGAGAAAAGATCAGATTTTGGGTTTTTATTCGAAGAGAGTTGCTGAGCGACTCAAAGCCTCGCTGAGCGAAAGTGCCTTAGAGCTAGGGAAAAGTTGTCGGGTTGAAGGTTCACTGAGCGACCACCATTGTCGCTAAGCGAGTGTTCTTGAGGTGGGATGAATGAGTGAATAAATAGGAGATTCGCTGAGCGAGTGATCATAAGGATTCTGGAAATTTTCCAGAAAGTGGTTCGCTAAGCGAGTAGAATACTCGCTGAGCAAAGGATGAGTGTTACAAGGTGTGCTGAAATGGTTCGCTAAGCGAGACCTGTCCTCGCTGAGCAACATTCATGTTCCTTGAGTGAAGGGTAAGGGGAATGCTTGGAATCGCTGAGCAACCCTTATTGTCGCTGAGTGAGAACCCTAGTACAAAGAAGGGGGTCATCTCTAGAGTTGAGTTCACTAAGCGGAACTTATACTCGCTGAGCAAGAGCCTTTGAGAGGGAAGTGTGCTTTTTGTATAGAAGGTACTCATTGAGCGAGCGTATAGGTCGCTAAGCGAGCATGTGTTTCTATGTGTTGTGTGATAAATTGTAAGAAATTGGTAGTTAAGTGGAAGGTTGCTCAGGTAGAACCTCCACTAGTTTTGGTATGTTGTGATGGTGAGATATCTTACAAAGGGTGTTGGTTGCTTAGATAGGACTTCACCTAAGACGTGTAAGATGTTTCTTGAGGTATGTGCTGCTTGGATAGAGCCTTACTTGTTGACCATGCAAGAGGCTGGATTGGCCCTACATGGAGTTAGTAGTGATTATGGAACCATAGGTAGTGCTGAGTAGGCCAAGTAATGTTGTGTTGATATATATATATGTGTGTGTGTGTGTGTGTGTGTGTGTGTGTGTGTGTGTGTGTGTGTGTGTGTGATGGTTGTTGTGGTTGAGTTGATTGTATGTGGTGACTTATGCATTTACATGCATATGTTGTTGGCTGAGGTTGTATGGGCCTCATGTTGTGTGTAGGTAGGCATGGAAGTTGGATGGTTAACAAGAGCTGCGGCTCAGACGGGCCTCCAACCTAGTGCCTGGATAAGACGTGAGGTCGGAAAGATAGGCCTTGGGGATGAGTGGATTGGTAATCCAGTAGGGGCCAAGGCGGTGCAAGCCTTGTGTCGCAACAGACCACCACCCACATTCACTTATCCTGACAAACCACTAAGCTTATCCTTGGATCAGAGTTTTGGCAATCCCTAAATGGTGCTTAAAAGGCCATGGTAAAGGGTAAGACTTGGCTGATCGCTCAGAATGTAGAAATCTCTCGAAAGTTGTGTCATTTATGCATTGATATGTAGGGGTTGAAAGTAATGTGTGTAGTGTTGTGATGTACGTAAACCTATTTCATTGATGGTTGGATTCCACATTGGCATGTTGATGGTTGATGGTATGAATTGTATATTGTGTGTTGGTTTTTGTTATGTAAGCTTACCCTTGCCTTGCTATTTTGTTTTGTTTTGTTATGTTGCTATTGTTACTGGTTGTGGTTATGTGATGTTGTCACTGTGATGATCATGTCGTTTGGTGTAGGAGCAGAAGGCGAGGCATCTGCGATCCAACTTTTCAAAGTGGATGAGGGAGGTCTCAAATGGAGACTTTTGGAGACCCTTTTTGGGTGGAACTCTTCTGGAAGCTCTTTTCTTTTGATTTGTAGTCGATGTATACGTTGTATAGTTGACCAACTGTAAGGAATTTTGTTTTTGTATCTTTCCCTTGGTTATGTAAATGGGCTTGTAATGTATATTATATTATTTTGTATCCTATATATATATTTGATACAACGTGTTGATTATTTATTATTGAATATCTTAGAAAGATTTTGGGGTTATATGTAGTACTGTGGCGACAAAGGGTCATTACATGTATATACGTATATACATGTAATGACCCTCTGTCGCCACAGTACTATATACATATTTGTATACACACACACACACACACACACACACATATATGTATATACACATATGTATACATATATACATACTTTCTCTTTTGTTTTTTTTTTTATGTGCAACTCGCCCCCACCGTTGGCCTCTATCGCAACCAATGTTAATCGATGTTGCAGCTGACATCACCATCTACGTAACCCTTCACTTTCTCTTTATTTTGCTTTGTCTTTCTTTCTTTGGTTGTACTTTTAATGTTGTTTTATTGTACTGGGTTTTGATAATGTGTTGGCACAATGATTTGTGTATTTTGGAGCCTCCACTAGGAGCTTGCGGTTGGAGGACAGGTGTGCATATAAAGTTTATTGTTTTATTTATTTGCTGTATTTGTGAAAGTTGTGCAAATTGATATGTTGTTTTTTAGTGGAGAATAAAACTCTATATGTGTGACCCTACACTTTCTCTCTTTTTACTTCTATCTCTGTTTATCTTTTTGCACAATTAAATGTATTCTAATTGTAGTGGGTTTCGAAACTATACTGGCATTGCGATTTATAGTGTTTTGGAGCATATACTTGTAGCTCACGTTAGCAGTTACAAGTGTGCATAAAATGTTTATTATTTGGCTTACATCCTAAATTTTTGAAAGTTGATCTATGAGTTGATGTGCTATTTGTTAGTGTAACGACCCAACTGTCGCTACTCAACTACAATATACTATCCTCTTCCTTCTCATATAAGCATAAATGAAAATAAAAAATGTATAGGAATGAAAATATCGTCATCCTAAGAGATTTATCCATCTCTCATACTGTCATACATGCTTGTTTTTACAACCGATACAGATACAAAAGAACAGGGAATGACACTAGGCCATATCAAAAGAATCAAATATACAAAACCATCAATAGGAGAGGAGGATACAAAGCACATTCTCTATGGTTGGTCATGCTATACAACCCCACATAAAAGAAAGAAACGAAATACACAACAAAAGGAACAAAAGCTTGGCTCCTTAAGCCATACATCTTTAGCTCACAACTCCATCCTTAGCTCTGAGAAGATGGGTCCACTGAAACATCGCCATCTGCTCCCACGACATAAGACGTGATCATCATAGTCACACCAGCACAACAATAGCAACAAGACATCCAACAACAACAAAACAAGACAAGGGTAAGCTTACTAAAACAACAATATATATGATTAGGAAATTCATTAACATTCAGTCACAAGCATACAATACACCGTCATATATCATGAATTCCCAACATCCACACATATGTATATACGACATTCATTCATACTGCGAGGGATCCCCAACTTAGAACCCCACCTTACAACAATTCCACAACCACTATGCCAATGCATGATGACACGACTCTCGAGAGATTTACAACATCTTGGCAATCAGCCAAGTTTCACCCCTTACCATGGCCTATCCAAGCACCATTTAGGGATTGACAAACTCTAATCTACGGATTAAACTTAGTGGTGTGTTAGGATAAGTGTATATCGGTGGTGGCTCACCGCAACTCAAGGCCTACATCGCCTAGGGGCCCTATGGAATCACCCATCCACACATCCCCAAAGGCCCATCTTTAAGACCCCATGTCTTATCCAAGTACTAAGTTGGAGGCCCGTCTGAGCCGCAACTCTTGTCAACCATCCAACTTACGTGCCTACCTGTACTACGACATGAGGCCCATCACACAGCCTCAGCCAACAACATATGCATGAATGCTTGTATCACAACACCATACCCACATCGAACAACAAGTTAACAGATATATATGTGCAACAACACAACACCACGTGGGCCCGACCAGCACCACACGTGGTCTAACAACAACTATCAACACCAAGTGACCCAATCTAGCCTCAAGCATGGTCAACAGGTAAGGCCTTATCCAAGCAACCTACCTCGTGAAAGAACTCACACACAACAACTATATTCACAACAAGTGGAGGTCCTATCCAAGCAACCTGCCATTCCAAGGCCCTATCCAAGCAACCTGCCACTCTAAGGCCCTATCCAAGCAACCCACATCCCATGGGTAAAACCTAAACAACAACATTTAAGACAAGTGAAGGTCCTATCCAAGCAACCTGCCACCTTGTCTACATACTCAACCTTAGACTCGCACTAGGAGTCATTCTTAACCATGTTTCATACAACTACACTATCAAAGTTTGATCAACAACAAAACTCTACATTTGCTTAGCGACCCATATGCTCGCTCAGCGAAAACCTTCCTTACAGAGGACCAATTTTCCCCTACAAAGGTTCTCGCTCAACAACCATGAGCCTCGCTTAGCAAATATCTTGTCTCTAGAGTCTTTCGCTCAACGACAACTAGGGTCACTCAACAAATTTGTTCCAGGGACTTTCTCTAAATTTCTATCGACTACATTTCGCTCAGTGAGTCATCTACTCGCTCAGCGAATACCCACTCTAAAGAGCAGCTAGAATCTACACATACTTTTCACTTAGCGGACATAGTGTTTGCCCAGTGAATCACTTGCAACAGAGAGCAACAACTCTCCAAGGCCCTATTTCACTCAACGAGCTCAGTACTCGCTCAACGAATTGCTTCCAGGCATTTTGGAATGCCCACATTTGCTCAATGAACGTCACGTTCGCTTAGCGAGCCATTTTCTAGAAAAAATTTTAGAATTCTCATGATCACTCGCTCAGCGAGTCTCTTCTTTCCTTTAGTCACTCCCTACAACTCAAGAACACTCACTCAGCGACACAATCAATCGCTTAATGATTCCCTAACCTGAAAGCCTCACTCCACTCCCAGGGCATTCTTGCTCAGCGAGAGCCACAGTCACTCAGCGACTATCAAATGACCATAGCAAAAACTGTCTTCGAAAAACCCTAAAATCCAAACTTTCCATTCACCTATACCCCAAATCAACTTCCCAAGGCCGAATAAAACCATACATCATCCCACAACAACATGCTCAATAGATTTCACGTTATTTCAACATATCAACAACGAATCATTAAGAATTCAAAGGAAACTCATTTCCATGTAACATCTCAACATAACTCATTAAAATTCAATTTTTAGTACAAACCACAGCCACATTTGCATACAACTATGTTCATACAATAACTATTTAACACTTGTAAGCTTCCTTTACCTCTTGGAGCTTCCGAATTCCAAAATTTGGGGATGGAGGAGAATGTGGAGAAAATGAACTCTTGACCCAAACCTTCGAGAAATCCACTCTTCTCAACACACGGACAAGGGATTAAGGCTTGAATTCCTTCTACACTTAAGGTGGGTTTAAGTGAGAATGGGAGAATGAAAGAGTTTTGAAAGAGAGTGAGGGAAAAGAAATAAGGGAGAAAGGGTTTTAGTGACTTAAAACCTTCCCTAGGCCTCACAAAGGCTTCCGGCCCACTAAAGCCCATAGTCCGTCTACTCACTCCCAAGCCTCACAATTGACTCAACACTGTTGTTTCCCTCAATAACTCATATGAACAAAACCAACACTCTCACTTTGGCTCAAGAATAACATTTTCCTCAGTTCCCTAAATTCAGACAGGAATTCCAAAACAACCATCAATAACAACAACTCATTTATTCGTTTTAATCACCCATATCTCATATTATATTTCCACTTTTAGTTATTAAAGCACTAAATCATACATTGAGAAAATACAGTGTTACAGTTAGTGGAGAACAAAACTCCATAGGTGTGACCCTGTTTGAGAAAGGTGGCATGATGAATGCCACCTTTCTAATCACATTATTTTGAAGTTTTCAGTATTAAAGTACTTGGTCTTGAGTTATCCAAGCTTAGTTTCGAAATGATGTTGACACTAACGAAGATATTTATGCTTTATCCAGTAAATCAATGGTACATTTAAATTTAAATATGCAACACGTGCATAATTAATACTTAATAATTGTTAGTTTTAGTGTCGGCACGATCGTCGACCAATCGACCCTATATCTAAGTTATATTAATGCCAAAGCCACTCTGCATAACTGTACTCCCTTTCCCTCTATGTTTCTTCTCCCTCTACTGTCATTTTTTGCTCTGCCACACTATCGTGTCTAAGACCTACCACTTCCAAAAGTGCCCCACTGCCAACGCAGATTAAAACTTTTCTCTTACTCTTTCTTTTTATCTCTCTTTTGCTCTTTCATGCTTTCTTTTTTGTTTTGTTTCTATGTGCAACTCGCCCTCACCATTGGCCTCCATCGCAACCAATATTAATCAATGTTGTCACTGACATCGCCATCCTGGTAACCCTTCACTTTCTCCTTTTTTTTCTTTGTCTCTCCTTTTCTATTTGTACATTTTAACGTTGGCTAATTGTACTGGATTTTGATAAGGTGTTGGCACAGTGATTTGGGGTGCTTTGAAGCATGCATTAGGAGCTTGCTAGAAGAGGACAGGTGCACATATAATGTTAATTGATTTGTTATTTGCTATATTTGTGAAAGTTGTGTGAATTATATATTATTTTTTAGTGGAGAACTAATCTCTATAGGTGTGACCCTACACTTTCTCTCTCTTTATTTCTATCTCTATTTCTCTATTTGCACAATTAAACGTATTTTAATTCTAATGGGTTTTGAAACTATATTAGCATTATGATTTATGGTGTTTTGGAGCGTACACTTAAATATTTTCATTAGCATTAACCTCATTTCACAATGCCAATAAATATTCAATAATTATTGGTTTTATTGTCAGCACGGTTGTTGACCTGCTGACCCTATATCTGAGTTATATTAGTGCCAAAGCCACTCTACATAACTATACTCCTTTTCCTTCTATGTTTTTTCTCTCTCTATTGTCATGTTTTGCTCTGCCGCACCGTTGTGTCTAAGACCCGCCACTGCCAAAAGTACCCCCACTGTCAACACAGATCTCGATAAATATAAGCTTTTCTCTTACTCTTTCTTTCTATCTCTATTTCGCTCTCTCATGCCTTGTTGTGAAAGATGATTTTTTTATTAAAATGATAAAAGAGTACAAGTATAAAACATATAGTTACATCAATGGGCTTGGGCTTATAGGCCCAATGCCCACAGATATAACATTCCCCTTCAAGCTAGAGCATATAAATCATATGCCCTAAGCTTGTTACAAATATAATCAATTCGAGCACCTCTCAAGGACTTAGTGAAAACATTTGCCAACTAATCATTAGAATTTACAAAGTTTGTTGTAATGTCACTCGACAATATCTTTTCTTTAATGAAATGACAATCTATCTTAATAAGTTTGGTCTTTTCATGGAAAACTGGATTAAAGGCAATATGCAAGGCAACCTGATTATCACAGATAAGCGTCATCTGTGAAACTTTTGCAAATCTAAGTTCTTTCAGTAACCGTTTGAGCCATACAAGTTCACAAGTGATTGAGGCCATAGCTCGATATTCTGCTTCAACACTTGATCTTGCCACAACTTCTGCTTCTTGCCCTTCCAAGAGATCAGGTTATCACCGACAAAGACATAATACCCAAAAGCATATCTCCTATCTGTGAGAGAGTCTGCCCAATCTACATTTGAATATCCTACAATGCATGTATGACCTTTCTCTTGATACAAGAGGCCTTTTCCTAATGCTCTCTTAATATATTCCAGAATGCGGATTACAACATCCCAATGTCCTTTAAAAGGAGAGTTAAGAAATTGACTCACCACACTAACCACAAAAGATATATATGGATGAGTTACAATAAGATAATTCAATTTCCCAACCATTCTTCTATATTTGTCTAGGTTTGAAAAGGCTCCCCCTGACTTGGCAAGAGTCTAGTATTAGGATCCATAAGGGTATCTACAGGCTTAACATTTGTAACGACCCACTGCTGCTACATGACAACATTTCTACCTTATCTCTTTGAAGGCTTATTTTAATAAAGATATTAGATAAAGTATTACAAAAATAAGCCGTTGTTTTTCACCTTTTTCTAATTTATAGATAATAATAAAGAAAACCATTCATCCCAACCAAAATAATTACATCAATGTGTACATCAAGAAATCAAAGAAATACAAATATCAACATTAATAACATCTTTACATCAATAGGTGAGGGATACAAAAACTTACTCCCTATAGTTGGTCACCATATACATCATGTTAAAAAAAGAAATAAACAACAAATTGGAATATCAATTCCTCTAAGGACAAGAACAAAAGGATGATCCTCTATGCTTGTTCCATCTCGCCACTAGCTAGAGCGAAGCATCGTCATCAACTAAGAGAAGCTAAACTTGCCGAAAACTCAACATCTGCTCCCACGCTAAAGATGTGATCATCACAGGCACAAACCACACGGGTAAACAACGCAAGGGTCAGCTTACTTGAAACAATATAACATATAGTATGAAAGAAAAGTAATAGGAAAATCTCCTACTTAACACGTCAAGAGTCAAACCAAAATAACAACAACCACAACAACAACAACACTAACCACAAGAGCAACTATAGCACCATTACCACTACGAACAGTAACAACAAGAAAGGAAGAGTAAACTTATATAAAACAACTTATTCCATAAACAAAAACGTGTATGATTAATAAATAAGCCACAAGTGTGTGTCATGTTTCATTCATTTAGAAGAACTTATTTAGTATATCACCATTTATATAAAAATGTCCAATAGCCAACAACACATTGAAAATGTTTGCATTAATGTACCCCTTAAGCTTTTAGATATAACAACTCCAATGACTCTTGTAATCACTATCAACAAGTCTCAACCACACCATGTGGGCTCAATTTAGTACCTCACATGACCAACCATATCCCAACAATATCAATTTCATACATAATATGTGATGCATGCAACAACTGCTCCAAGGAGACTTAACTGTAGAGGGATCAAGCAGATTACTCCTTAATCATGGTAACAACAACAACGAACCTCTCGGATCCTCAACACGGCACGTGCCAAAAATCATTTGGGGAATATCTGACATTGATCTACAGAAATGATATAGCGGCTCATCATGATAGATAAATGTGGGTGTTGGCTTACTGCGTCACAGGATCTACAATAACCTTTGTCTAAAATGTGGGGTTCGCCCGTTCACCTATCCCCAAGGGAATCCACCATCCATTAACCTTTCCCACACTAGGTATGAGGCCCCACCTGGACTAGCCAACATACTTACGTGTGTCCTCTTAAGTACAACACAGCAAAAGCTGCAAACTCATGCATGTATGCATGTAAATCACCACAACCACAATTTATAGTTCAAAATTTAAGTTATTATCAACTTTTCATCATTAAATTTATAACAAAATCATACAACATCAACACCCATACCAACATTGACAATCAAATTCAATTATCAACCAGTTTTATTAACAACACCATGTAGGCTCAATTCAACACCTAACATGGCAAACAAACAAGACTTTATCTAAGCAGCCTATACCTTTTTAGGATTTCACCAATAAATCCTCCAGACAACAAGTGGAGGTCCTATCCAAGCAACCTTCCATTTCAATAGCATATCCAAATAACAATTTGAAATTAACTCAACAACATGTGGAGGTCCTATCTAAGCAACCTTCCATGTCAACAGTATATCCAATATCAACAACAATTTAAAAATTAAAACAACAACATGTGGAGGTAAGCAACCTTCCACTTCCACAACATATCCAATAAATCACTACAATTAAAAACCAGAACTCTTTTTTTTTTAAACCATTAGAACATCCATTTAGTCTTGAGATATAAATTTGACATGCTTTAGAGTCAAAATCAAATCAACCAACAACAACATATCGAGATTCTAAAACCTGTTAAGACAACATCACAACCAACCACAACATCACAACCCAACAACAACATCACAAACCCTTGGAAATTAAATAAATCACCAAGATTAAAAACCAAAGCCTACTTTTGAAACACATTTGAAGATCACATTTTTCTTAAAATATAAACTTGAAGTCCTTAAGAGTCAATGACCTTATAAACCCCATCTTCATTTTTCTTAGAGTTTCAACCTTAATGGTCTATGCCCAATACCACAGAATTGGTACCAAGCACCTCAAAAATAGGGAAGAATCAGACAACTTGTCGCCTAGCGTCATTGGGTTGGCCCCCAGCGCCAAATTAACAAAAAGAAACTAGATATTTGTCGCACGGTGCCACAAACTGGCGCCTAATGCCAAATTAATAGAGAGGATCACGCATTTTGTCGCCCAACACCAAAATCCATCACTTCAAGCTAAAATTCCATCGCTAAGCGACCATTTTTGTCGCTAAGCGACAAACTTTCGGACGACATTCTATCAATTGGTGTCAACTGCGGTTTTTGCAGTTCGTAGGAAGTTGACTAAGCATCACAAAACAATTCTAGTTACTTCTAATACTTTTCTAACCGATTACATAACAATTTTTTTCACCAATCCTCAAAACTTTTTTAAATCCCTTTCAAAACCCATTTTTACAAAGAATAAACTACATGACAGCATTCATAAAAATTTAATCATTTTCAAAGTATTAAATCAACATATTAGCAGCCATAAACACAAAATCAACCAATAGTAAGCTTCCCTTACCTCTTGGAGACTCCAAAACTCAAATTAATGGAAGAAGAGAGAAAGGAAACTTGAACTTTTTGAGCCAAACTTTGAGGAGAACCTTCAAGAAGATGAACAACCACCGTTCTACTGGTTGAAGTTGAGGAAATAGACGAAAGAGAGAGCTAGACAGAATTTAGAGAGACTTGGAGGAAGAAAACACGGAAAAAGAAAAATGAGAGAGAAAGAGGGACATTTCTTTATATAGAGGATGGGCCCAAAAAGCTGGTGGCCCACCAAGGCCCAACTCCTGCCTCCGGATACTCCTAGGCTCAAAACTGGCTGATCTCCACTATTACATCTTAGTTGCAAAAACTAAATTTACTTTCCACTTTCAATTATTAAACTACTATATCACACATTAGGAAAACACTGGGATTACAACATTCATCAACCCTGTTTCCTCAAACATATCCATTGCGTACTTTCCCTGAGAAGTCACAATGTCATTCTTAGATTGTCCCACTTTCATCCCTAAGAATTAACAAAGTTTGCCAAGATCTTTGACTTGAAAATGATAGAAAAGATCTTGCTTTTGCTGAGTGATTCCATGGAGATCACTACTTGTAATAACAATGTCATCAACATACACAATCAAGTAAATACACCCTGAAGCTAAATGGTGATAAAAAACTTAGTGATCAACCTCACTTTGTGTCATACCAAATTGTTGAACTACAGTACTAAATTTGTCAAACCATGCCTTAGGGGATTGTTCGAGGCCATATAAGGATTTGCAAAGACGACAAACTAGTCCTAAAGACTCCTCTTAAGCAAAAACCCAGGAGGTTGCTCCATGTAAACTTCTTTGATGAGATCACCATGAAGAAAAGCATTTTTGATGTCAAGTTGGTAGAGAGGCTAGTGACGAATAGCAACCATGGAGAAGAATAACCGGACAGAAGCCATCTTGACCATAGGAGAAAAAGTGTCACCATAGTCTAAGCCAAAGATTTGAGTAAAGCCTTTGGCAACCAAATGGGCTTTGAGGCAATCAACTTGACCATCAGGGCCAACTTTAATTGTGAAGATCTAATGACAACCTACAACTATCTTGCCTGGTGGCAGGGGAATAAGGTCCTAAGTACCACTGCTTTAAAGTGCACACATCGCATCAAGCATAGCTTGCCTCCATCCAAGGTGAGATAAGGCATCACTCGCAATCTTTGGAAGAGAAACAGATGATAAGGAAGACAGACAAGTATAACACAAAGGAGATAAATAATGATAACTTAAGGTAACATAATGAAGAGAAGGATTTCAGCTAGAACAAATGCCTTTTCAAAATGTAATCGGAAGATCAAGCTCGGGGAGGCAATGTCGGAAGGGTTAGAACAATGGGAGCTAAGATGGAGTTAAGCCTATCGCTAGCCGGAGGTGGTAAGGGGGGATACATTCGATGGTGGTACACCTGAACAGGATGAGTATGAGGTGGATCAGGAGGAACCATGGGCAACTTTTGAAGGTATAGGTTAAACGGAGGAGATAGGAGAGGGAATTGGGAGGGAGGGGAGATAGGCTAAGGAGGAGGAGGTGTAGAGCCAAAGAAGGGAAGGGACTCAAAGAATGTGACATCAACAAAGACTAAGTAACACCAAAGAGTAGGGGAATAACATTTGTAACCTTTTTAAGATCGATGGTAACCAAGGAAAACACATTTGTGGGACCTTGGGGAAAGTTTATCAAGGCCTGGTGTGAGATTATGAACAAAACAAGTAGATCTAAAGACTTGAGGCAGCAATGGGTGGATTAGTTAGTGAGGGAATAAAATAGAATGGGGTATGCGGTTATCAAGAATCGATAAGGGCATGCGATTAATAAGGTAACAAGCAGTAAGAACTGCATCACCCCAAAAATGGTGTGGAATATTTCCATAGAATAACAAGGTCTGAGTTGTTTCAATGAGGTGTCTATTTTTATGCTTAGCAATCCTATTTTATTGGGGGGTATTTGCATAAGAGGTTTGATGAAGAATGCAATAAGAGGCCATAAACTGCCAAAATTCATTAGATAAATACTCTTAGGTATTATCACTTTGTAAAATGCGAACAGAAACACCAAATTGATTTTTGATTTCGTGATAAAAAGACTTAAAAATAATAAACAACTTAGATCTGTTTTCCATTAAAAACAACCAAGTACATCGAGAATAATCATCAATGAAGGCTACAAAATACTTTGAACCTAGAATAGACACAATACGACTAAGACCCCAGACATTAAAATGAACTAGACCAAAAGGGGACGTAGCCTGACGATAACCACAACCAGGAAAAGAACTACGAACATGTTTTCCAAATTGACACAATTCATAAGACAAAGTAGATAATTTTGATAGACTAGGCACCATCTGTTTTAGCTTAGCAAGGCTAGGATGACCTAACTAGGCGTGAATAAGAAGAGAAGAATCCACCACCAAACCAACATAAGCAGAGATGTTTAGTTGATAGAAGCCATCCAATGCCAATCGTTCGACCCGAACTATGGTCTTGCAAAATAACATAGTCCTTAGTGAAGGAAACAATACAATCAAGGGAATGAGTCAATTGACTAATGTATAACAAATTAAATGGAGATCTAGGAACATAAAGAACATTATCAATGAAAAACAAGGGAAGGGATTGACAATACCTATTCCCTGAGATTGTGTTTGAGATCCATTAGCCATAATGACAGAAAGCAAAGAACCAGAAGTAGATGGAGTGGAGAAAAGGGATTTATTAATAGTGAAGCGTACACTTAAATATTTTCATTAGCGTCAACCTCATTTCATAATGCCAATAAATACTTATTTATTGTTGGTTTTATTGTTGGCACGGTCATCGACCAGCCAATCCTATATATAAATTATATTAATGCCAAAGCCACTTTGCATTACTATACTCCCTTTCCTTTTAGGTTTCTTCTCTCTCTATTGTCATTTTTTGCTTTGCCACACCATCGTGTCTAAGACTCGCCACTACCAAAAGTGCCCCCATTACCGATGCAAATTTCAATAAGTATCGGCTTTTCTTTTACTCTTTCTTTGTATCTCTCTTTCGCTTTCTCATGCTTTCTCTTTTGTTTTGTTTCTTTGTGTAACTCGCCCCCATCGTTGGCCTCCATCGCAACCACTGTTGATCGATGTTGTCACTGACACCACCATCAAGATAACCCTTCACTTTTGACTTCTTTTGCTTTGTCTCTCTTTCTCTATTTGTACAATTTAACATTATTTAATTGTAATGGGTTTTGAAAATGTGTTGGCAGAGTGATTTGTGGTGTTTTGGAGCGTGCACTAGGAGCTTGCGGTTGGAGGACAAGTGTGCATATAAACTTTATTGTTTTGTTTACCTGTTGTATTTGTGAAAGTTGTGTGAATTGATATGTTATTTTTTAGTGGAGAACAAAACTCTATAGGTGTGACCCTGCCCTTTTTCTCTCTTTATTTCTATATTTGTTTCTCTGTTTGCAT
The DNA here is from genome assembly GCA_004329165.1 of Spatholobus suberectus. NCBI lineage: Eukaryota > Viridiplantae > Streptophyta > Magnoliopsida > Fabales > Fabaceae > Spatholobus > Spatholobus suberectus. The sequence continues at coordinate 16,205,679 of CM014737.1, forward strand.
AATTAAACGTATTCTAATTGTAGTGGGTTTTGAAACTGTATTAGCATTGTGATTGATGGTGTTTTGGAGTGTACACTTGTAGCTCACATTAGCAGTTACAGTTGAGCATAAAATGTTTATTATTTGGTGTACATCCTAAATTTTTGAAAGTTGATCTGCGAGTTTATGTGTTATTTGTTAGTGGAAAGCAAAACTTCATTGGTGTGACGCTTTTTGAGAAAGTTGGCATGATGAATGCCACCTTTCTAATCCCATTATTTTGTTGTTTTCAACATTAAAGTACCTAGTATCGACCTTTCCAAGTCTAGTTTCAAAATGAGGTTGACGCTAACAAAGATATATATGCTTCGGCTGGCAAAGTCGATGGTACCTTTAAATTTAAATATGTAACAACTACACAATAAATACTTAATAATTATTGGTTTTAGTGTCGACCCTGTCATCAACTAGCCAACCTTATATCTAAGTTATATTTGTGCCAAAGCCCCTCCGCATAACTATACTCCTTTTCCCTTTATCTCTCTTCTCTTTTTGCTTTCATTTTTTGCTCTACCACATTGTCTTGTCTGAGAGCCGCCACTATCAGAAGCACCTCCAATGTCAATGCACATTGCAGTAAGTATCGGCTTTTCTCTTACTCTTTCTTTATCTCTCTGTTGCTCTCTCATGCTTTCTCTTTTGTTTTATTTTTACATGCAACTCACCCCCACTATTTACCTCCATGGCAACTAGTGTTGATTGATGTTGTCGCTAACATTGCCATCTAGGTAACTCGTCACTTTCTCAATCTTTTGCTTTGTCTCTCTTTATATATTGGTACATTTTAATGTTGTCTAATTGTACTGGGTTTTGATAATGTGTTGACACAGTGATTTGTGGTGTTTTAAAGCGTGCAATAAGAGCTTACGGTAGGAGGACAGGTGCGCATATAATGTTCATTGTTTTGTTTACATGCTGTATTTGTGAACATTGTGTGAATTGATATGTTTTTTTAGGGGAGAACAAAACTCTATATGTGTGACCCCGCACTTTCTCTCTTTTTAGTTTTGTCTCCATTTCTTTGTTTCTCTGTCTGCACAATTAAATGTATTCCAATTGTAGTGGGTTTTGAAACTATATTGATGTTTTGATTTATAGTGTTTTGGTGTGTAAACTTAGAGCCATCAAAATGGCCTAACCCACCCCACCTAACCCTGGCCCACATGTGCTAAGGCCAAAAAGGCCCACATAAAGAAAAGCCCACAGGGCCAAAAGCCCACATAGCCTTGTGGACTAGGCCAACCCATGGGCTTAAAATTTTAAGAAATTTATTTTTTATAAGAAAAAGTTAGCCTAGCCTATTCTATGTGCTAGCCCACTCCTTAAGTTGATCAGCCCACTTTATGAGCTAACTAGTTCACTCCTGTTTTGTATAAAAAAATTATCAAATTAATGTAAATTTATTTTAAAATAAAATTATTTTTATCCAACATTTCAAATATTTAAATCCAAATGCTTATCACTAAATCCATGCATGCAATCTAAATCCATACAAGTGAAGCAAAGGCCTAACTTACCATTAACAATGTATTACAATGAGTCAAAAACCAAGTAAGCACAATAATACCAAGGAAATCTTTATTCCTGCATAAAGAAGTCCCATTGTTCGTGGTGTTGATTCTTTAATTATTAAAATTTCATCCTTAAGTATGCTATTTATTTATGAGATTAATTTCTATGCACCATCAATGTAAAAAATTTTACATTATCAACCAATTAGAAATTATGGTATGTATGACTTTTAAGGTAATCATTATAAATAAATTTGAGAATCCATTTATAGGTTCCGATTATATGTAGCAAATCAAGAGTAACTTTCAAGGTTTGGATGACAAGTGTCATTTATAAAGAGGTTCAGATAACACGTGTCCTTATATGGTGTTTTGTAAATATTTGGTTCAGTTATAGACCATAATTATAATCATTATAATTATTACATTAATGAATTTTAAATGGCTAAATTTAAATTTGAAAATTTGAAAATTTTATTAAATAACTACCTTAATTATAATTAAAAATTCCATTGGACACTTGACTTAATTATTTGTTAATAACTCACGAGAATAATATATATAGTTTCCTTAATTATTTTCGAAATCAAGGATAAACTAGCGAGTATTTTTTTTAAAAAAATCTATTATATATTAATAAAAAAAGTTTTATGATATGAAAATATGTCACGTGGTAACATTAATTCTTTTCCTGCCTAAATTTCACATTTTTTTTGTTATTTTGATTCACATAATATATCATTATATTTAATTATAGTAATTAAGACATTTATAATAAACGCATTTACAATTAAGGAGTTTATAATAAATATATATTTTACTTAAATTCATCAATTAAATAATTAAATCTTAAAATGATTTTAATTTTATATAACAAGAAAATCAATTTTTCAAAATATTATTTATAATTACGATAATTATGAAAATATTTTTATATTATGATAATTGAAGCATTTATAATATATAATAAAATCATTTTCAATTTATTGATTGATTACTTCCAATATAATTATTAAATTACGATTTTTTGTTGCAAATAGAAAACGGATTGCTCTAAAATTTGTAATACGAGATGATATATTATTATCATGTTTGTAAAAAAAGATATGATAATCATTTTTTTTATTTTGATCAATCATTAAATTTTAAATGAATTTTGATTTTATATAACAAGATTGTCAATATTCAAAATTCATAGAATGTTATTTATAATTATAGTAATTAAGATGTTTATAATTAACATGTATATAATAAGTGTATATTATACTTAAATTTATCAATTACATAATCAAATCTTAAATATATTTTAATTTTTAAACTAACAAGATGTGACAGTCATGAATAATTGATAATATATGAATAATTATTGATAATTATTGATTCCATATATAAGTGTAATAATCCATGTAATAATGATTCAGGTTATGATTTTATATATATTATAATAATTATTAATATATCAAATTTTATTGATAAATTATAAACTCACGAGATGATATATTATTTCCTTAAATAATTTAAACAATTATTTCATTCTATTATTTTATTACGTGTAAATGAATTATTATATTTTCTTAAATGTTAATTAATACTATACTATTACCTTAAATACTTCAAACAATTATTCATTCTATTATTGATTTGGCCTTATAATTTACTTTTTAACATATTTATCAATAAAGAGAAATAATATAATTTTTTTGTTTAAAGAATATAATCAATCAATTATATTATTATGAAAAAAAGTTTTGCCATGTAGTGTGGTAGCTTCACATTAATTCTTTTCCACCCAAAGTTCTATTAAATTTTTTATTTTTCTTAATTCATAAAAATATATAATTGTAATAATTAAGGTGATTGCAACAAGTATATATTCTGATATAAAACAAATAAGGTAATTATGATCAATATGTGTGTGTGTATGTTTTAATTAAGGAATTAGGATTTTTTAAAACTAATTAGAATAATAAGGTGATTGCAATGAGTATATATGTTGATTTGAAATGATTAAGGTAATTATGATCAATATATACATGTGTGTGTGTTTTGATTAAGGTAATTAAGCTTATTTTAAATTAATTAGAATAGTTACAAGCACTGTATGTTTTTTTTTTTCCTTCCGTCACCTGTTGCATGCCCCCATTCTTTAGTATTCTTTAACCCAATTGTTGGCTCTTTTTAACCCAATTGTTTCCTTCTTGTCATTATTTCTTTTTCTCATTGTTTATTCTCCTATCAGATATTTCTACTTCTATTTTTATTTCTTCCTTCTATCCAATTGCCCTATTGTTTTACTTTTTCTGGCCTTATTTTTTTGTATTTAGGAAAGGTGAAACCTTGATGGCGAAAATGAAGAGAAATTATGAGTAAATTATATTATTTACTAATTTTTAGAACTGTGTTTTTTCCTAAAAATAGTGTTATACTAATTCCAATCCCTTACATGTAACTTTATGTCTTTTTTTTTTTGGTTTTTTCTTTGTGGGGAGTTTTAACATTTGTGACTTTTATTTATTTTTTGTTAATTTATTATGAATTTAATTTTTTAATTCAATAGGTATTGACATATTTGGACATTTGGAAGAAACATGATCTTATTTGTTTCTTAATTATTTTTATTTTTTTATATGTTTTTTATTCAATTTTTTGAATTGAGTTAAGTTATGTAATGATTATCAAGTGTTGGATATTCTGTTACGTGAATAACAATGTGGTAGAAGATGAAGGTGATCCTTTTGTTGGTATGTAAGAGATGAAAAATAGTACAGTAGATAATGAGACAAAGCCTTCAAACAATAGACCGTGTAAAAAAATTAGTTATGATATTTTGTAACACATTATTCAAATTATTGTTTCATAAGTTAAACAAGTTTACTTGACGTCTTAATTTCTAAAATAACTAAGAATGTTAACGTGAATAAATGGTTAAAAATAATTTCATTTAACTATGTAAATAAACTATATATGTAATTGGTTAATAATTTTGATTTAAATTACATTTTAATCATTTTTTTTGCAAAATATCACACAACAAATTATAAATTTCATATAAATAAGTAAAAAAAATAGTTCATATGATTAAAAATAACAAATAATTTGTGAAAAACACCAACTTTTCAACATTTATTCATTTTAATCATTATATTTAATTGTATATTCATTCTAATTCAAATTATAAAATATAATATAATATATTAATAAAAATAATAATCTATTATAAAAATTTTAATTATCAAGTCTCATATTCCATATCATTACCATATTTATTTATTTTTTAAATAATTTGATTTATCATCTTTTAAATGATTAATAAAAAATAATTTAATAATTTCTTTATCGTTGAAGATTATATTCATATCAAAATATTACATAATACAATTAAAACTTTCAATTTGTTTAACTTTTTAAAAATGGTATGTGTTATAAATAAATAGTATAAATATAAATATAAAATAAAATTCAAAAAAACATATACTTAAAGAAGAATCATGGTGAAATAGTTTACTCAACCTTATATTTGAAATGTATACCTAATTGAGCATAATTAATTCAATAAATTAAATATTATGATTAAATCATTTAATTTTATATGAATTTTAATTTTATAAAATATGATAATCAATTTATCAAATTTTATGAAATATTTTTTATAATTACAGTAAACAATTACCAAGTGATCAAAATAATGAATAAAATACTTTATTTAATTAATTATAATATATTTAAAAATTAAAGTTTTTGTAACTAATTACAAAATTAAAATATTAAAAATACGTGCACATTACATATAAAATTAAAATATAAATGTACAAATTATTAGTTATGTTATTAATAATTACTTAAATCAAATCAAACTAGGCCATACCAATAATATTATCAAATCATTCCATTAATTATTATTTTTATTATGGAAAAAATTTATATGTTTATTCTTAGATATTTTTGGTGTTGTCTCCAATATGAATCATGTCACATATAAATACAAAATTTATTTATTTTTAACCTAAAATTATTTTTAATTTTCTTGTTCATTAATTTAAATTTTAAAATTTTTATAAATATCAATTCTATAAATGAATAATATTTTTATTTAAATCAAATCAAATTATAATTCAAGTGATTCATATCCAAACTATCACAGTTAAATTATAAAACTTACACAAAGTAATAAATTAAAAATAACAAATAATTTGTATGTAAATCATTAATATTAAATTAAATTATGACTAAATCAATCAAATGTAATATATGTGTATGTGCTCGTGCGCTCACCTTTCTTTCTATTAAAAAGGAAACTAAGATGTGACCTTGTGATTTAGTACTTAATGTATTTAAATTGATACTGAAAATAAAATTAATTTATACTTAAAATCACACTCAAAATATAAATCTTATACAAATAAATTAATAAAAAAACAATTTAAAATAATAAATAAATCATCCAAATTTTAATAATAAATATTTATTATAAATTTACCAATGTGAATTATATATATTTGTTATTATGTTTTGCTTCAATCTAAATTTTAATATTTTATAGTCATTATATCAAAATTTGACATTTATCAAATTACATTATTATTTTTACTCTTATCAATCATGTAATTCCTAATAAACATTTTACTAACATAATTAATTCAAATTTAAATTGAATTAAATTTAAATAAACTTAAAAATCATACAAAAATATCAATTAATCTAAAAGTACCTACAACTTAGCTCATTTTTTTATCTCTTGATCAATCAAAGCCAGAAATATCATTTGCTTTCTCTTCCTCTTTGAAAAATTGTGAAGATTTAAATTAATGAACAGAACCATCCTAATACAAATTGAATTTATAGGTGAATGCTTATAAAAAAAATTAGTTACTAGTTAGAATGCATTGTGCACAAACTAATTTAGAATTATATATTTCATATGGCATCACTCTAGAGATTATTTTTCCTACCAAAATAAAAATATATTTTCATTCATAAAAATGCATAATTAAAATAATTATAACCTTGCTTATAGATTTAATTAATTAATTTATTTGATGATTCGAGTATTGGAACGATTCCAATCACCGATTTCATGATTTAAAGATGAATTCAATGAATCCATTTTAATAAAACTTATTTGTAATTATATAAATAATATATTCAATCAATAAGTTAATTAGTGTTAATTTCAAGCATCCTTCTATGCCAAATGTTAATTTATGTTTATATATTTTTAACCTACCATATAAATTAGGGAATAATCAACCCAAATACACTAATTTTCAAAAAAATAAAGACAATTACAATATAATGAGAACTTATAGAAAGGACAAAACCAATAAATTGATAACCAAATTCATTGACTGCCTTGACTACCACTTCGTCATTGTCATCTAGATATGTATTCAATAAAAAAAACTTAACTAAAATCTATGTTAAGACAACTTAATTAGTCATGTCCTCAATATGAAATGGTAATTTTCTAATGTCAATGTATTGATTAATGAATAAGAAAAGTTCATTTGTTGATTCCTCATGTAACACTCCTTCAATTTTAAATATAATTCATATTAATTTAATTATTAAGTTAAGTTGATGAAAATGTGAGTAATTTTTTTTTCGATTTTATAATAGAAAAATTATAAATTTAACAGAATTTGGAAATAGAAGTGAAATGATAAAAACCTGCTTACGTATATATACATCCAACTGTACATCATGGTTTGAGTAATACATAACAGTCAAAAAGAAAACAAAAGTACATCAAAAGACATATACTACCCAACCCAATATATACATCAAAAAAATCCTATACAGAGCAGTATTTATCTACTTTATCCCTTAAGAAAAACATTATAAACTAGGTCTACAATCTAGAAGAGTATCCTTTATCTCGTCCTTGGCATCATCAAGCATTGCCGTCATCTTCAATAATTACAATCAATCACACAAGAAAAAAAAAACAATGGAGTGAAGTGATTTGTTCTAAAATCATTTTCACATGTATGGTAGGAATTAAAACACAATTAACGTAGGGAACTTAGGATTTATTCTAAGTTATGCTACATTACCCTTGACTTGGTATGGATCTATACTTCCCATTAGTGAGTAAAAGTTCTCAATAAAACCTGGGAAGTGACTGGAAGTACATATACCTCATCAACATCATTACATGGTATAGTCTTCATCATCAATGAGGAACAAATATCAGTCAGGACATCCATTTATAGAAGTATACTCTCAAACCAATCTCGGAATGCTAAGCAGTTGTCGAGGTTATCGAGCTTGGTCAGGTAAATATCTCAACTCACGGGCGTTACCTTGACCATTGGAACCTTCACCACTCGATGCCTACCTCCAATACTTCCTCAAATGGGTCCCTACCTTTCATTCCTCAGTGTACCAAATTGTAGCTTCCTAGCAAGGTGTCATGCCATTGCATGTCTCTTGCTTTACATTACTCACTAATCTATTAATTTCTAAATGTTCACTCTGGTCTCAAAAATTTGAGCACCAATACAATTTCTACTAACATCTCTGCCTTATATTACAGAGATTTGATCCATACATATCATTCACATAATTCATAATTCAAATTAAAACATATAACCAATAATAAAAATAAAGACATAAAAATAAAAATAAACCTGATAATTAAGAAATAAATTATAGAATGGTCAAAAATTTTCATAAAATAATTTTAAGCTTAGAAAAATTATTAGAATTTTATTATTAATTTTTAGAAAATTTTCGAAAATTTAGTGTTTTTAAGTAAAATGTGTCCACAGGCACTTATAGAGCACAATTAGAAGTACTAAATAAGCTTTAAAACTTATGAAATTTTTATAGATGATCTATTAGTGTGTCTAGACCTTACCTAAATGATAAAAACTTAAATTGAAATTTCTACAACAGTTTTCTAAAAATAAATTCATAAATAGCTCATAAAATAAAATTTTTGTTTAGTTTTATGTTATGAACTATTTCAATTATTTCTTTTACTATTTTTGCTAGATTATTTAAGTTTTACTAAAATTTGGCAGTATGATAATTTAATTATCTAATATAATAAATAAAAAAATATTTAAATTTGGACAGTATCACAACTCAGTAATTCTATTATAATTGTTTGAATTTGAGCAGTATAACAACTTAATAATTATATTATAATTGTCTAAATTTGAGCAACATAACTACTTAATCAGAGTATTTTAATTTTCTAAAATTGAGCAGCATAACAACTTAGTAAAAGTTTAAATCTAATAATAAACAATATAACATTTATAAAACTTGATAAACTTAACTACTGAAAGGTTTAGGAGAAAACCTTTCCTACCAACATACAAAGTAATTAAAATATAAAACCAACCCCACTCCCCCCATTACCTCAAGGGTAGTTGTTGAAGACGAGAGAATTGTTGGTGCACAACTTTTAGAATGAAAACTTGATGGAAACTAGTAAAATTTTTGTGTAATAAAGAAATTTTATGGAGAGTGGTGGCTATGGAAGAGATTTCAGCTATCTCAATGGAGGAAGAGGATGAAGAATTCAATTCCATTCCATGGCTATTTATAGAAGAAGAAAGGGTCTTAGGTGTCCATGTAATGAGATCATCCATGATGCAAAAATTCATATTTTTATTTTTCTTTTTAATCAAATTAGGGATACATATTAAACTTAGGTGATGAATCACCTATTTCTAGAGTAACACATGCTGCTTGAGCTGTCCTAAAGCTCCCCAATATAATTTTTGACTGTTAATTAATTAGCCGGTACCGATAAAATCATCTAAACATGAATAAATTAACTTTTAATATCAAAATAGTTAATTTAAATATAAATTTGAACAAATGTTTTATTTTTCATCAAAAATAAATTTCTAAAATAATTTTTTAATTTTTTTATTAAATTTTTTCGAATTTTAAATATATATTTTGTATATTTTAAGCTTAGAAAATTCATATTAAATCCATTTTAATTCAATAAATGCTCAAATTTTTATGGAAATTCTAAAATTACATATTTAACCAGGAAATGTACTAAAATATTATTTTCACCATTTCTAGATATCAAACCAATACTGGGTTGGTTTATTTGACAACTAAGGATGTTTTTGTCATTTTGTACCAAAATTTCAAAAAATTCTCAAAATTATATTTTAAAACTTATGACATGATTTTAAACTCAAATTGACATTTTAATATCTATTGAATCTTTTTCTTATGTCAGCCCTTAATATTGAGAAATAAGGACAAAATCGTCATTTTTAATGACTTGGAAAAATTATTAAAAATCACAATTACATAGTTTTCGATATTCTGAGTTTAACCGTGAGGATCAAAATTTTTAGATTCCTTTTCTATTTTTCAGAATTAAATATAGAATAAATAGAAAAATAATTAATTAAGTAAAAATGAGGGTGTTACATTTCACACCCTCTATCATTGCCTTTACAAAGTTGATTTAAAATTTCTCTTATTTAATTTTTAATGTTGAAAGAGCAATCAATAATTAAAAATAAAATGGACCCTAACAATAAAAAATGGTATTTTCATGTCACTAAATCAGTAGATTTTATTTGTATATATGTTTAAAATGTATTCGTCTAAGTACTAGTACCCACCTAAATAAACATGTACTAGAGAAATTACCTTTTTTTCTTTATATTTAAACTTTTTAATGATGTTTCATTTCATTGTTTGTTATGTCCAATAATGATATATTGAGTATGTATTTATCAAGTTTCACTTTCATGCATATGATCAAGAATTAAATCCTAACTAACATGTTTAAAGGACCTAATTATTTTTTGTGAATAAGAATAAAATTACACGAATGTAGAATTAGAAATGTACTAAACCAACTCGAAATCACCATAGAAAAATTTACAGGTCTTTTAGTTATTAGCCAAAACAAAATAAGATTAATAATGTTATTATACATGCATTATCTTTTCTCCTATTCATCATTAATTATTTTATTATAATATTTTAAATACTCACAAATCTCTTTTTTATAATTAGTGTCAGTCATTTCTTTCTTTCCTCTATGATAAAAACATTTTTTAAAAGAAAAATTAATAATTACAAAATATAATAAAAAGTATTTTATATTATTACTATTTCTTATTAAAATTATGTATATATTTAAATAATAAACAAATGCAAATATATTTATAAATAAAATAGGTTTTAAAAATATTTATATAAATTAAAATGATATAAGACATATAAGAATATAAAATTATTTAAATATATATCAATATTTATAATTATTTTTATAAAAATTTTACATATTTATATATATACTAATTATACTTATATAAAATTTAAAAATAATTAAAAATATATTAAATTTCATAATGGTATAAAAAAAATTATAAACTTATCAAATTCACTTTATTTGGGTCCTTTGTGGACCAATTAAATTCATTCCTCTCACTTGATGAAGCAAGCAATGCTATTATTATTATTCTCTTTGCAAAAGTTAAGATATGAAAGGGTAATGTTGTTTCATGATTGGGATTTTAATGATGTTTAGGACAAGTAACCCTTCAAAACACAATACATGTGTCATAGCTATTATTTAACCCTGATATATCTGAGGTTGCTGCATTGAGGAAAGGTTTTTATTTCCTAACTATGTTCTTTGACAATTCAATACAACATTTCAAATCATAACCCATAAGGTTTTGTTGTTAGGATGACCGATACATTTGAATCTCCTAATCAAGGATTAAGTCAATTGCAAGACACATCAAGGGTATTTTTAATAAATTTTAACCAATAGTAGAAAGTGTGTTGCTAACATTTCTCAATTTTTATAAATAAGGGTGAAAATGTTACATGAAAATAAAACTTCAAATGAACTAAACCAATTCGTAATTATTAGAGAAAAATTATTCTGTAAACAAAATTTTATTAGCAATATCTCTTATTAAAATGATGTAATATATCTAAATTACATACAAATGTAAATATATTTATAAAAATAATATTTTCTAAAAATGTATTTATATAAATTAAAATGATATTAGACATGTGTAAATATTAAATTTAAATATATATTAATATTTATAATTGTTTTATATATTTTTTAAATATTTATGTCCATATTTTCTATCACAAATTTATAAAAAATTAAACAAAATAATTAATAAATATATAAAATAATAATAATATAAAAAATTATAAATTATATAGTATAAACTTAACATGCACGGGTTATTACAATAGCTATTATAAAAATAAATAGAATTACCATACATGTTAATTTTTGATTGGTTGATAATAAAAAACTACTTTAAAAGTCATATATACGATAATTTTTAATTAGTGGATAATGTAAATGTTAATGAGTAAAATTAAATTTTAACAACTAATATATATATATATATATATATATATATATATATGTATGTATATGTATGTATATATGTATGTATTGAGAGTATAAAGAGTCTCATTCCAAAATTAAATATACGTAATTTTCTCACTAACATCAAGTGGAAATATTGCATCCTTTAACACATGTTAATTGTTTTTTCACTTAATTTTTTAAAAATATTTACTTACATAAAAACGCCTAACAATTTGATATTAAAATATGATTTTACTTCAAATCAAATTTTAACATCAAATTAAAATTTGATATTAAATAAATTCTTTAAATATTATAAAAATAAATTATTTTTTAATATTTAAAAGACTTATTTAGCATAAAAGATTAAATGATATAGTTACTTTTAGGCAAACATTTAAAATTAAATAATTAATTTATTATATTTTTAAATAGGGTTAAATATGTTTTTGTTCCTTCAAAAACATGACAAAATTAGTTTTAGTCATCAGAAAAAAAAATTCTTGAATAAAGTCCCTCAAATATTAAAAATATCCTAATTAGATATTTGTCCTAAACTCTGTTTAACTTTTTTGTTAAATGATAGCCACATCAGCATCACAGTCATCATAAATTTGCTAATGTGGCCATCTATGTCAGTTGTTATGTCTAAGTCAGATTAGTAATATACTTTATGAATAAAATTATTATATGTTTAACTCTAAATCATAGATTTTTAAATCCTAAAGTAAAAGTAATTACATGATTTTTTATTAAAAATTATCATTGGGAACTTCAAGTAATAAAATACTTTACCTGGAAGCTAATGTGGCTGTCATTTAACAGAAAAGTTAAACAGAGTTTAGTACAAGAATCTAATTAGGATTTTTTTAATATTTGAGGGACTTTATTCAAGGAAAAAAATTTCTAATAACTAAAACTAATTTTTTCATATTTTTGAAGGACCAAAAACTTATTTAACCCTTTTAAATATAATACATTGTTTTCAAATATATAACAGTTTAAATATTAGTAGTCTATTAAATATTGTAATTAGTAATTTTAAATAATTAATATCTCAAAAATAAAATAATACATAATACTATTGTTTAAATAAAAAATAATATCACAAAAGTAAAAAAAATACATACATAATACAAAATAAAATATTACATAATATCGTTTAAATAAAAAAAAATTACATAATACTGCATAAGGTACAAAATATTGTTTATGAAAACATAGGGACAAGGTTCAAATTCCCCTCAGTAGTTGTACCTTCACCACCTTGAACCGAGAAATCAAAATTGAAGGTGAGCAACATTTGTTATGCAATCCAAACCATCCATTAATCAAATTAACATCTGGCCGTCCAATTTATTCTTGATGACTACTGAGGATGAAAAGAAGAGTACCTCATAGTTCGGAAAAAAGAAGAAGAAGGAGAAGGTCTGTGGGCTAAACCCCCTCTAGCCCTATCCTTAGCCCCTTTAATCTGGGTTTGAGTGGGTTTGGAAAAGCCCCCTTATTAAGTGGGTAAAAAAAGGTGGGGCTATTTTGATAGGTGGTGGGGTGGGGTTGGTCTGCAAGCCAGGGGCTAATTTGACAGCTCTAGTACACTTGGTGTTCACATCAGCAGTTACAAGTGCACATATAATGTTTATTATTTTGTGTACATGCTAAATTTTTGAATGTTGTTCTATGTGTAACACCCGCTAAAATAAGACAAGTAGTTAATTGATTAGTAAAATGTTAACTATGCTTAATTCGTTACCACATTATTTTTTTTTCTTTGCAATTATAGAATAAATAAAGAGACATCATACAAAGAACTGTAACCGTGAAATAAACATCATCATATATATATGCGTCAAGTCTTTGTACAAGGTCAGATATTAAGTACATACATCAGAAATACATAAAAAGGAAATACATCAAAAGGAAGCCTAAATACCCGCCCGTAGCTATACAACAAAAAATGACCTATGTCAGAGCAGTATAAACCTATACTAGGCTACCCCATCCCATGCAAAAAGATCACAAGCAGAATCATCGTCATAGTGAGTCCTCGGAATCTATCATATTAGTGTCCTCTGAGTCCATCATATTGGTGTCCTCGTCATCAGTAGGTAAATGACCATCGAGTAACTACCCAAGGCCGTCGTAGCTGCCGACACTACTAATCTCGAAAGAAGAGGATACCCATCCATAGTTTTCACCCGGGTGATAAGAGGGACCGGATGAAGAGTCAGTGGTGTCAGGGTACGGTGGGATCTTGACTGGCGGCTCAAAGTATTGAAGGTATGGTGCTAGGGTCGCCATGATGCCGATGTCGGGAGTAGCATCCATCTGTGGGAAGGGAGCGTCATCCATCTCATCGTCTACAGGTGATGGTAGAGGGGCCTATGGTCCTCTGACATAACCATCGGGAGCGGTAGTAGATAAGGTCATAGGTAACGTCAGTTGTTGAATAGGTAGAAAAACGTCTCGGATAGGAGACATAAACGAAAAGGTCACCTTCCCCTGGAACGTCAAATACTGAGTAACCGAGTCATAGACTCAGTCCCAGTGGGCAGTAGGATATATGGACGTTCGCCATCCCATGGAATAGATCTATCTGCTCGTACCACGATCGTATATGAAAAGAAGCAAAAGAAAAGAGTGAGGTTTTTATAAAAGCCTCGTTCGTTTCTTAATAAGTAACGGACAACAATTCAAACAAGCAATCGGGGGGAATACTAAGGTCTTACCTACGTTATTACGACTCAATCTCAACCTTTACCAGACGTATGGATCCATACCTATCTCTAATGATTTACTTTAATCATCAAGAATCATTAGGAAGTGATTGGGAGTTCGTATAATCCCTCACAAGGTACAGACATCCATGTCGTAATCATCATCCTTGAGGAAAGGGCCACACACCCATCAGGGATATACACTACACCGATCATGGTGATGCTGAGCAGGTGTCAGGGTTGCCAAGTCAGTTTACGTGATTTATCCCGGCTCAGGATGCTAACCTGGCCATTGGGATGTTCACAACTCAGCACCTTTACCCCCAAGACCCAACTAATGGTCCCTGCCTTTCATCCTACAGTGTACCATACTGTGACTTCCCAGACACCAGCACTCATGCTTCTCAACATGGTCCTAACTCAATCAGGGTTTTCCTACGACTTTGTTTTCTAAGTTTCAAGACATACTCTTTGGATAATCTAGCAAAGTCCCAGAGTTACTCATTTACAAGGATTTCATTCATCCGTCACATTATAGAACATAGAAATAATTCAATACAAACATCACAGGAAGGGAAATATCAATAACCAAAGTGACATGCATATTCATTCTCACATGTTTATACATTTATTACGGTTCTTATTTTAATTATTTTGATTTATCCTTATCCTTTTCTAACTTTTCAAATTAGACTATTTTAAAGGAAAAAGTCTTTTGTTTACAATTATAATTAGGATGTAGCAATAAAATTTTAAGAGAAATTCTTTTCTGATGTGGAAGGTCAGACTATGCTGCAACCATAGAGCATACTTAGAGTTTCTCTCCAATTATTTCCTTTTACTAAGATTTGGGGTATTCGTCTTACAAAACCAAGACTTCTAACTTCTTGAAGAAAAACGCATAATTACATGTATTTTATTAAAACCTTTGTTAACATTATTTATTTATTTCCATACTCGCCATAATTTGTTCAAAATAATAGTTGAATGGTAACAGTTTTCAAATTTGTCCAATAAGGTCTTTATTTCTAAAAACTTTTCCTAGTTTGGGCCTAAAGTTCATTTACTTAATTTCAAAACTTTATTTCTTAGATTAATCCACAAAAATCTAGTAGAACTTTCTTTTTCAAGAAATAGTTTTTCTTTAACTTTTCCTAAGATTTATTCTCACCAATTTGGATTAATTCAAGTATTGTCAAAAATGCTAAATCTAAATGAAAAATTCATTTTCTTCATTATTTCATTTTTCAATGGGTCGAATGCCCTTCTTTTGAAAAAGTCCAAATTTTTGTTTTTTTTTTAGAAATTAAATTCATTTTCTATGTGGTCCAAAAATTGATTTTATAAGTAATTATTATTTCTCAATCATCTTACCCATTCTAATAAGTTAATTGACACAAAAAATATATATGTATTTCTTATCCTTTTCTTTAAGCATGGTCGAGAGCCTTTAAGAGGAAAATGGTTTCCAAAATTTGTTGCTCCAAGTGATCTTGAGGCTTAAAAATTGGTTTTCAAGAACATAACTAGCTTGCATAAAAATAGGCCTATTGATGGTTATTAATAATAGGATATTAAGTTATAATACGGTACCAACAATAAAAAGAATTTAACATAAAAAAAATGATAATGACCAAGATAACAATAAGATAAATGACAATAATTTAAATGGGCAAATATAAATTGCAATAAGTAAAGTAGAAATTAAAGGGCAAGAATTTAAATAGCAAGAATCTTAAACAATAAAGTAAATGACATAATGTAAATGGACAAAAATATAAATAAAGCACAAATAAAAAAATATGGCAGCATAATGGAATAATAACAAAGCAAGAAAATAAATGAACATTAAAGTAAATGACTTAATAAAGCAAGAATTAAAATGATTAAGAATATAAATTGTTACATAGTAATAGTAGTAGGATTAGTAAGTTATTTGGGTTTAAGGGATAACCCACACACACACCCGTTAAGAAACAAATGTAGAGCTTAAACCTCACTCCCCCTTACCTCTAAATATAGTTGGTTGGTGGAGAAATAGAAGAGGAGAGGTGACTTTAGAGGTTTAGGACCCTAAAACTTGGTGGAAAGCTTTTAATGGGGGTGAAAAAATTCAAGAACTTGGGGGAAGGATGAGTTGCACATTTTTCAGCAGTTGGGAGGCAGAGAGAGAGCTCAGAAATCTGAAGTGAGGAGTGTAATAGTGTAGTGGTTGATGGGGTTTATTTATAGGATAAAAAGTAGGTAGCTTAGATTTAATTTTTGACTCAAAAATTACATAATATCATTTTTATTTGTACTTTCCACATGTGGGCTGAGGGGAAATGTCCAGACCAGTCAAAGGTCTGAAAAAATTTTTAAAAAATATTTTATATAATTATTAGATATTAAAAATAATTAAATATTACTTTAATGCAACAAAATTAGATAGAAATTTTGGATAGGTTTTTGGAAAATATGGCCACACCAAGTTATTAAGTATATTTTGGTAAGCCTTAAAAAAAATTTCAGATTTTTCTCATGTATATATTATTTATAATAAATTTTTTCACTAAAACAGGCATTTATTAAGCCAGTAAATCCAATTTTGCCAAATAAATATATTGTTCGGATTTTTCACTATTTTTACCTTAAAATAATATTGGTATAATTAAAATATACTCAATATAAATTTTTCAAAATTTTTTGAGGTTAAAAAGTCTCTTGCTGATTTTTACAGTCGCCTAAAGGTATATCGGTCATTTCACAAAAACTGTATCAGAAAAATTCACAAAAATTTATAAAATTATTATTAATTATTTTGAATATAAATATGGTTTAAAAATAAATTTTAAACCTCTCTAGCTAATTTTTACTATTTTATCCCCTTTAAGTAGGTTTTTAGGGACAAACTAGTTGTTTTATCGCTCTTGGGCCCTAATCCAAATAAATATTAAAAATATAAACTAGATAGAGCTCACTAATATAAATATAACTATGAGAATTATACCCTTGAGATTCCCATTTGATTTTTCATAGTTAATCATAGAATAATTAGAAAAACAAACAAGCAGGTTAAAGTAGTGGTGTTACACTATGAGTTGATGTGTTGTTTGTTAGTGGAGAACAAAACTCTATAGGTATGATCTTGTTTGAAAAGCAGCATGTTGGATTGTGTGTTGGCAATTTATTAATTATGTATGCGTTTGTTGATTGTTAGTGGAGAGCTAAGCTCAATAGTTGTGATCTTATCTAAGATGTAGGATGTTGGATTGTGTGTTGGTAATTTCCAAATCATGCATGTGTTTGACTTGATGTGGTGTTTGCTAATGGAGAGCAAAGCTCGATTGGTGTGATTCTTTTTGAGATGCATGATGTTCATTTTTTGTTGAAAATTTAGTAATTGTGCATGTATTTCCTTTTTATTAGTCAAGAATAGAGGTCTACAGGATTATTTGTTAAAATATGATTATTATATTAAATATATAGCATAAGTTTATCTTATTTTAGCAGGTAAGACATTAGGAAATATCCAAAATACTGGTGTAATGTTGTCCAATTTTTTCAAAATTTATGCAGTACCCCTTATCCAAATATTTCTGCATTACCCATTTTTCAAAATTAGTGTAAACTTTTTGCCTCTAAACAATGTTGATTTTAAGTCGACACTAGAGGCATCGATTACAAGCCAACCCTATTTTGTAGGTTTTAGGAATACGCTCAAAGCATTGATCTAAAATTGGCGCTATTAGTGTCAATCTACTAACAGTGTCGATTTTTTGTTTTAGTTGTTAGCTGCCACAGAAATCACAAGTAACAACCTTCCTATTATTGATGTGTCTTTTGTCATTACACTGCCACATTATACCCAAGTTGTTACTAGTAGCTTGACTAATACACAGGAAGAGACTTATTGATAGAGGTCTCGGAGGGGCTTAGTTATTTGTCTTTTAGGTTGCTTTGTTATTGGGCCTTGTTGGGCTTCTTGTAGATCTTGTGTATGCATCTAAGTGTTGTTTAATTAAGTGTTATGTGGACTTTAGTTATTTTTAGTTGCTAGCTTATGTTTTAGTTTGCTTTGTTTGGGTTTAGGCCTACTATGAATTGTATTGGGCCTTTTTAGTTGTTTGGGCCTTTTTATTAGTTGTAGTATAAATAGGCCTCTAAGACCACTTTGTAGAGACTTTTGGACATTATTGAATGTGATTAGCTTTTGCTAACTGAGAGAGAGTTGTTCCTCTTGGTTCTTGCTTTGAACCTTAGATTCTTATCAAAGAATTCTATTCTTTGTGGCGAATCCTCCTCGACTTATCAATCTTCGGATTGTGGCGTCATTCTTACCATTTCTCATCTATTCCGCTTTATCTTTCCTTCAATTTTGGTTTCGATCTTGATATTTTTGGTGCTGAATTGTAAGATCCGCTTTGGGGTTTTATCATTTGGTATCAGAGCTGGAAGTTCAACATCAATTTGTGTGGCTTGTTTTCCTATTTGGCTGAAACCAGATTCGTGACAGCCAAGCGAGTCTGCTTCAAAATTTGTACTCCAATCTGCAACATTTTCTGTTCAAGTGCAGATCTGAATTTGTGAGTTTGCTATGATCCAATCCATGTCTTTTGTGTTGTTTAATGTTCATTTATCCTTGGTTAAATTGCTCTCATCTTTGTGCATTCGAATTTAAGTCTGAATCTGCTGTGTTGTTTAGAACTATTCTTGTGTTTCCGTTTTCTGATCTAAAATTCGTTTCTAGATCTAGGAACAATTTGTTGTTAATATGTGATGTAGTGTCTGGATTTGTGTTTGTCTACATGTGTTTGAGGTTTTTCATAAGTTTTCTTCATAATTAAGTCAATCTGTAGAATTTGCGTTCTTGATGTTCTTCATTGTTCATCCTTGTTCTTGATAAATCTGGAAAATTCTCTAGTTTGATCCATTTGATTCAAGTGTTTTTGATGTTTAGATGTTAGATAATAGCTTGTTTTGAAGCTTTTGATGTCTAGTTACATAACTTGAAGTGGAAAAAGTGTGATTAGAAGCAAAAACAAGTTGCTGGACAAATTTGAAAAATTGATTGTTCTTGAGTGTTCTTCATTGTTTTTGTTGTAGAACACTTGCCAGATCCATAAAAATTTGTTTGGAGAAAGTTGGGGCATTTTTGTAAATAAAAAAAATTATAGGTGCAAAAAAGAAAATATTCAAGGACCAATTGGCAATTTTATAGGAGCAAAAGTGAAAATATAGAAAACTTAGGGGCCCAAGTGCAATTATAAAAAGTTTGGGGGCCAAATTGCAAAAAAAAATTACAAAATTTTTTTACCCAAATTATAAAAGAAAACTTGCCCTCTTTGGTGAGCCAACTTTCATAGTGATATTTTTTTTCTTTCATGTACTTTTTACTTGTTTTTGGTGCTCGTTCTTATCTCTTTGTCTTTGAGTCTTCTTCTTGTCTTCCTTTGGCTTTCTTTTAAGTGTAACTTTCATTTCTTTTTAGCTTTTGTTGCTTGTCTTTTAAATTTCCTTGCTTTTGTCTAGAGTATTTCTATTCTTGGCCTCTTAAGTTGAGCTTGAAATTCGTGACATATTTCACATTGAATACTTTCTTTATTTGAAATTGGAGGTTCCTTGTAAGAGCTAAAGAGGAACAAGAGTGAAAAAAGGCAAGTGTGCACATTAAAGAAAAAGCCTCTAAGGAGTGAAACACTAGTGAACCTTGAGTGGAAACATTTAGTTGAGTGATGAGGTCCATATTTCAATTATTTGTGATCTAACTTTTCTTGTAGGTATGGCTTCATCAAATGGAGATTACCTAATAGCGGAATTGTTCAAACTTGGGAAGCAAATTAAAATGGCAAATCATGAGTTTGGAGAAGGAACAGAGAGCATGAAAAGGATGGTTAATAAAGGATTTGAAAGAATATAAAGAAGTTATAAGGATATAAGTGAAAGGATGGAGAGACTAGGAAGGAGGAGAAATAAAATAAGGCAAGAAGAAAAAGACAAACAAAGGGGAGAAGAGAAAAACAAAAAGAGTAAAGGAAGAGAAAATAATCAAAAGGAAGACCCATATTTAGGTATTGATATGAGTTTCATTAGTAATCCATATTATAGTAATTTAGAAAAGGAATTAAATAAGATAAAAAAAATAGAGAAAAGAGAAAAGGAAAAGGAGTTAGAAGAAAAATAGATGGAAGAAAAGGAAATGATTGAAAAAGACGTTGAAAAGGAGAGGGCAAAAGATAAAGAAAAATATAAGTATTCTTGTTTTTTTTCTAACACTTTGTTTGAATGTGAAGTCTCTCTTGTAAAAAGACTTGAAGAAATGCCTCCTCAAGGGGAATGCAAGGCCTTATATTCTAAGCCTTTATTTGATTGTGATGTTTCCCTTATGCAAGAAAGTGAAGAGGAGTCCTTAAAGGAGGAGTGCAAAACTCTTACTCTTTCCTCTAACTTGCATGCTGGACTTAATTCTTCATGTAAATTTGATTGTGCATCTAACCATATTAATTCTTTTGTTTTGATGCCCAAGGAAGAATTGTACATAAAAGATCAATGGGCAAGGCAATTTGGAGACGAGGTGGATGCACATGAGGAACAAGCCAACCCTTGGGAAAAGAGAAATTGGATCCAAAGTGTTTCTAAACCTTGTGTTTTCCTTGATGTGTTAATGAAAGATGGTTCAATTTGCATAATGTTTGTGATTTATTTGATACACATCATTTAAAATTGCATGGTTATAATGAAACTTCTTCCATATATGTTGTTGTTTGTTGAAAGATTGGGAAAAATGAGTTTTATAGGCATGGAGCATATATGCTTAAGGATAAACCATTTTGTATGCCTATGATGTCATTACATGGTCTTTTAATTAGAGGAACTCATGTTGAGATTTTAAAATGGCATGTAGTTCATGGTTTCTCTAACCTTTTGTTCATTCTTATTTCTTCTTGGATGCATTTCATTTTAGTGTTGTTTGATGGTTTCCTTGTGCTTATATTTGATCCGGGAGGATGGATATATAAGCACATAAATAATAGGAGATTTGCCCTTTCAAGGGATTCAAGTCTCCATAAATGTAGGATTTCTTATTCCATTGAATACTGAGAGACAGAGGCTATTCTCTATCTTCTCTAATCTGGCTAAAGATAGGTTGGAAACTGTAGATGTGATTAGAGTTTCCAATAGCTTTAATCATATACTCAAAGCTTTTAGAGCGCAAAACATTAAAAGGAATTCCATTCCTACAAAGAAATTACTCTATGTAGTGAACTGTCCTTGTTCTTGTCTCTTTGTCATAATCATCCATTTCTGCTTGTTTACCTCAGTCTTTCATAATTCTCTACAGAAAAAGCTTCATTCAGTTTCGGAACATTAACGTCATTGACGCTAGTAGGGTTGACAAAACCAACACATGATGAATGCCACCTTTCCAACCACATTATTTTGAAGTTTTTATTATTAAAGTACCTAGTGTCGACTTGTTTGAGTCTACTTTCGAAATGAGATTAACACTAACGAAGATTTTTATGCTTAAGTCAACAATGTTGATGGTACATTTAAATTTAAACATGTAACAAATGCACAATAAATACTTAATAATTGTTTGTTTCAGTGTGGATTCTGTTGTCAATCAGTTGACCCTATATCTGAGTTATATTCGCACCAAAGCCCCTCTGCATAACTACACTCCCTTTCCCTCTATGTTTTTTCCTTCTCTACTGTCGTTTTTTGCTTTGCCACACCATTGTGTTTGAGATCTGCCACTGCCAAAAGCGCCCCCAATGCCAATGCAAATTTTGGTAAGTACTAGCTTTTCTCTTACTCTTTCTTTATCTCTCTTTTGCTCTCTCATGCTTTCTCTTTTGTTTTTTTTTTCTACATGCAACTTGTTGCACTGTTAGCCTCCATCGTAACCAGTGTTGACCAGGTCGACTCTATATTTGAATTATATTCGCAAATCCTCTCTCCCTAACTATCCTCTTTTCCCATCTTTGTTTTGTCCTTGCTATTGATTTTCTCTCAATTACACCGTCTCTAACTCTACCTCTGCTAGAAGTGCCCCTTTGTCGACCCTATTTTCGGTAAGTATTAGCAACTCTCTTACTCTCTCCATATCTATCTTTTGCTCTCTCTCTCTCTCTCACTCTCATTTTCTCTTGCGTGTGCATGCTTCCTATGTGGTTTTGTTTTTGCCTACAACTAGCCCCCACTATTTGCCACTCTTGCAACCAATGTTAATCGATGCCACAGCTAACGCAGCCATCTAGGTAACCCCTCACTTTCTCTCTCTTTAGCCCTACCTCTTTCTTTGTGTGCACAATTAAACGTATTCTAATTGCAGTAAGCTTTAGGACAGGTTTTGATGTTTGGAACTTGTAGAATTACATGCATTTATTCTCAAAGTTTTGAAATTAAACATCAGATAAATTAGTCCCAAAAAAACAATATAATTGATATTTATGTTTTTCTTAGAAACTAGAATATAATTTTTGCATTCTCAAACTAATAAATATTTAAATGACAAGTTTTGAGATTTAAAATTAATATACATTTTAATTTATCTTATTCCTAATTTATATTTTCTTAAAAAAACAAATGACACGGATTTAATGTGTAAAGAAAATGGTGTCAAATGATTATTACACTTTTCTTTGTTGATTGTGTTTGAAGTGATTAAAATGAAAAAGATAAAGATGTTGATAAAGAGATTAGATAGTTACATTATCTTTCAATTGGATTAGAATTTTATTTAACTAGTTAGTGTTATTTATTTAAAAGATTCTAAAGAAATTAAAAAAAATATAATAATAAGTAATTAGAAAAGAACTAAAAATCATTTTCCACAAATAAAATCTATCACCATGTTAATTCAATGAAAACAATGTAATTGCATAAAAAATACAAATTAGCACATTGGTGTAGTTTTCCCAAGTGATGCTAGTCCACAATGTGGTGCAACTTAAAAAATTATGGAAAGAAAATAACATTGCATTTGAAAAAAAATATTATTTTACAACTAAGTTATATATATCAAAAAAGAAAAAAAGAAAAGAAAAGTATTCAATAAAATAAAATATTTATTTTTTATTTACTTGTAATTTATTAAATGAGTGTTGTTAACTATAAGTTGAATATTCAAGTAAAATTAGTATTTATATTCATGTGATGTATCACTACAACAATTTTACAAATTAGTATTAGTATTTGGGAGCACTTTACCTCTTACTAGGCCAACTTAATGTGAATGGGGATTAGTTAGGCCCACGAGTTTGGCTACCACTTGGTTATTCTAAAGAAAAATTAGTTAGTCTATTAACGATAGCTGCAATACCGACGCTAAACAACACAAATATAAGCAACACTAATAAGTTGGGTACTTGAGACAAATGCAAATAGTAATGGCCAAGTCAACATTACTCAATAATTTTTTTAAAAAAAATATGAGCATAAGCCAAGTTGATATAACTCCTATGAAAATTTTGGTATCAAACTCTCCTACCTCCTTCCTTTTTTTAGATCCCAAAATTCAAACCACCATTCACTATCTAGTTTCCAAAACCCTACCTCCCCAAACCCTCTAGCTTCCCAATTCCACACTCCCCTCTTTATCACCTTCCTTCGCAAACCCAAAGCCTTGTCACCCCCTCCTAACATTGAACCCCAATCCTTCTCGATGAGCCTTGATGTTGCCATGGTCAGTTAACACCAATTGTGCTACCACGGTGGTGGCGAGAAAGGTCTTCCAACTTAGCTGTGCAACTTCGTTTCTTCTTTTATTTTCTTTTTTGTTTTTGCTTTGTTCTCTTTTTGTTGTTGTTGTTGATCGATTTTGACTTTAAACGAGGATGCAACAGCGACAAGTTCGATCTCTAATAGATGTAAGGACAAGGATGTAGTGGTAGCGGGTTTGGTGTTGCAATGGTGGTGGGGGTTTTGGGTTGGGGGTTCTAGATTCTAAGTTTGGGGTTCTGGGTTGGGTTTTGGGTTGTGGCTTTTCTATTTTGGTTTGGTTTTGGGGTTCAAGGTTGGGGGCTCTATGTTCTACGTGTTCTAGTTTGCATTGTTGGCTATGAGGATTAAGACACAATGCTATTACATACAATATTTTTTGTGTTTTTCTCATTATTTAGTGTTGGCCTAAGCATTGGCTTAGCTAACACTAATATGAGATGATCTCTTTCATCAACACAAACATGTTAGTAATGCCCCTCTTTGTGATGACCTTGGAGGTATCGCTTGGCCATCTCTAAGATAATAATTAGCATTGTCTTTTGCTAATTAGCGTTGGTCGACGCTAATTTACGTTTCTCTTATAGTGTATAAAATAAGGTATAATATTTAACTTTAACATTTTTATCATAGTCAAACTTAATATATAAACAATTCTCAACATTTTAAATTATAAATGCTCAATATGGGTTTTATATAGAGTATTTACATTTTTCTATATTTAAGATTAATATAAGTAATTAAATATTTACTCTTCTTATTTTTTAAAAATTAGTGCACTTTTAATTGTGATTTTTTTTTTGAAAATTTAGAAAAATATAAGTAAAAAATAAAATTTTAAAGGTTCAAAATATGAAAAGTCAAACAATGATTTGCATGAAAGAAATGTAAATAAAAAAAAAATGAAGCAATAAATTTAAAAATTAAAAAATATCATGTGACAATTATAGTAAAGGAGCTTCTATATTATAGATAGATACATACACAAAATATATACACAATTATAGATAGATACATATACAAAAAATATATAGATACATACATAAAATAATTCGGTCATAGTCATTAAAAGAAGGAGAAATACCTTTGATACGTCCAAAATGATGAGGGTCAGCGAATTAACACTCACCTAGAGTTGAAAATCTTATTACCCATTATTTTTCAAAGCTCTTTAAAAGTAAGGAACCTTTCACGTCCACTTGCCTCAAAGGTTGCTTTCCTAGCTTGAACAAAGAAGAGTATGCAATTTTTATGGAGGTGTTAATGAGGAGGAGTTCAAGAAAGCTATATTTCATATGAATGGCCTTAAAGCGCCTGACATTGATGGATTCCATGTTGTTTTCTACCAAGGCAATTGGAATATATATTCTGCAAAGATTTATTGACATTGATGGATTCCATGTTGTTGTTTTAGAATTTCTCTGGTCATGATTGAACTGACTTTATCAAATTAGGTAGTTGGGTTTATTTTATCTGACAGGATTCTAGACAAGTTTTTCGATAAGCGGTCTAGAATGACAACAGAGAAAAACCCAGTATCTTGACCCTTTTTGAGTAGAAATAATCTTTCATTAACTAGATTTCTGTATACTCATTAAACTCAATAAATAATCTTTCATTAACATTAATGTACTATTTATATGATTAATTGTGTTTAAAAATGAATATTAAAATTACAATCATATCATATTTAAATAAATAAATAAAATTTAAAAAATGACAATTATTATTATTTTATTATTAAATAATGGTGCTTGATAAATATACACCCAATGATAACAACTTTTATTTGAGAGGGTGGGTCTCACTCTTGGGAGGGAGAAGAGGAAACCGCTTGAGAAATAAAAGATAGTTTGAACGAACGCAAAATCGATTATATTGAAAGTGATTGAGGGCCAACTGAGTTGGATGATTTATTTATGGTGACTATTTGACTTAGTGATTTATTTATAGTGCTTGCAATCCAATACTTCATAAATTGTCTTTAAGCAACTTTACCAACTGTGTAACTTTAGTTAAAAGTCTTAAGAAAGAAGTTGAATGTAACTTTAAAAAAAAATAACTTGAAGCATAAAAAGAAAGAGGTTCAAAGACTAGAAAATGTATCTAAGTAAGATTTTCAACTATAGTTAATAATTACACGAAGGTATTTTCAAATCAATCTCTATGTAAGTTAAACAATAGTTAGTCTTTTAGCAATAGATGGTTTGTTATATTTAAAAAACATTTATTAAATGTCTTTATATTTAGTTTATTCTTCTTTTATTTTGATATGATCACAAATTTTCGATCACAATTTTTCAATTGTAGATTACCAAATTATACAAATTCATTATCAAATAAATTCAAAGCAATATTGATTTGAACATACTTGATTATTCTATTTTTAAATGGTAAATTTGAGACATGATACAAACTTTATAGTTGAATTGAACATTACAAAGACCACCTATTTAATAACGAATGAATAAAAATGAAAATTAATTTGATATATTATTCATAAATAAAAAGAAGAAGAACGTGTAGACAAATTTCAGTTGATAATAGAATACTAATTAAATTTGAAATTAAAATTAAGAAACATATTTAAAAGGAATAAAAAATTAAAAAATAAAATAAAATACTTAATTATGATAAGACATGCATCTCAATGAGAGTAATAACAATTTCTAAAAACCTTTCCATTTAAAAAAGTCTTATAGATGCTCTAATTGAATGATAATTTCTAAAAATACTTTAGTTGAATATATATATATATATATATATATATATATATAATGATGTCTTTTCATTAGACAGTTTTTGATTACACATGTACAATTTCTTCTAAGTCAAATTTTAAGTGGTTAAAATCATTCTAAAATGGTAAATTATTTTTTTATTATTTTGATAAATATTTATTTTTTAAAAAAGCCAATTTATACACTCATAATTGTTTTTTATATTTATTTTGCTAAATATTTGGTTTAAATTATTTAAGAAAATAAATTATTTTTAATATTAAGTCCAACCAAACAGTACAATAACAGTGAAAAAAATTCACAACCTTTATTTTCATTTAATTTTTCTTACTTTTATGCCTTGGCTGCCATTCTTTTTCCTTTTTTTTTTTGCTTCCCTCACACAACCCAAAAGAGAAGAAATAAAAGAAATGCGAATTATAACTGGTCTTTATAGTTCACTGTTGCAGTTCGACATTGCGGTAGTTTAAAAAAACAATAAAAATTTGGTGGGGCAAGACATGTTCGCGGGAAGAGTTTCTCTTCTTCTAATTTTAAATTAAACTAATAATATCTCTTCACCTCCTCGGTGCTGAGACCCCAAACCCAATTGCCAAACCAAACCAAGAAAACCCCGTCACCCACCCCCCTCACTCTTTTATTTCCTCTTTGTGTCAGTCTCTGTTTTACTTTTCCAAACCCATTCCGTGACTCGACGCGGCACAGTGATTCTCTCTCTCTCTCTCTATGACTCTTCTGCGCTGCAGAGGCACATAATGGTGGCAAGCATAGGTTCGGACAATCGCCCATCACCGAATGCAAGCCCGCCATCAATTTGATTTCTGTGTGCGGTGTTGCCGGGTCCGTTCTTCTTGGAGTTCGAATAGCACAATGTCTCCCTTGGCGATTCCAGCATCCAGGTTCGACCAGGGTTTCTCTTGGCCCAATTTCTCTTTTCTTCTTTTGCGTCGTTGATTGTGGTTGTATCCATGAGATTGTATCCTTTTTTTTTTTTTGGGTGGATAAAACATGTATATTTCCTATCTCATATCTTATGGGATATTGATGTAGTTTTTTTTTTTCTTTTTTTTTTAATTTGAATTTCTTGTCTAATAAGATCTTCTACTATTAGTTGCTTATCTGATAAAAATAAACTCTGGCCTATGAATGCCGAACTACTTTTTGAATTCAATTTTTATTTGAGAAGAATATTTACATTTTGAGTTATTGTAACCTTTTACTTCATCCTTTTTAATTTTTTTAATCAAAATCTTGTTTAATTGCTAGCTTTTTTCGTGCTATGTATGGTTGATTTTGAAAAAGCATTTTTCTTATAAACACTCTTTCTCAAAACTTATAATTATTGTTTAAATATAATATAAGTTGAGCTTGAGAGGCATGAATGTTTAAATGCTGAGCATGATAGACATGACATATACATACTTTAAATAAATATTAATTCATTGGATGGAAATTCTTTGAGGCTGAGGCCTTGGAACGGATCCTCAGGGGAGGGAAGGGTGTTCTGAGTTATACAAGTTGTGATAGTATATAAACCAGCCAAAAGAGTTAGAAAATAAAAAGAAAGAAGAAAGAAGAGACGGACAGATCCTCAGGGGAGGGAAGGGGGTTCTGAGTTATACAAGTTGTGCTAGTATAGAAACCAGCCAAAAGAGTTAGAAAATAAAAAGAAAGGAGAAAGAAGAGATGAATAAAGTTGGACACACATTCTGTATGGAAACAGAGATAGAAATTAGGGACAAATTGATGATGAGGGGTGATTATATTGTAAACTTGTAATCAGTGCGGTAAGTTCTCAGCAGATTGTTGATGAGGGGTTTTCTTGATTAGGGGAGTATAAATTGTTGGGTTCAGGTCCAAGTGCTTCTTGTTTCTCTTCTCTCTGTCTCTGAGCTTACTGATAGTTTACTCCTTGTTATTTTTGTTTGCCAGCAAGGGTTGAAATCTCCCAAAAAGATTGAATTATAGACCACTCTCCCAAAAATGTAAGCCTTCAGGTAAAGCATATGAAATATTTAATATGTCTTGATTATACTCCTTGAGCAATTCCTACAAAATGAACAGTTATTTAATTTCTTTAATTAATGAAACAGAGGTATGGATATAGTATGAGTAGTTAGCTTACCAAATTGGCATGCTTTTTGTTGAACAGTTAAACTCTATAATAACTTGAACCCTGCTAGTGAGACCAACAGTTGGTTTGATGGCTGATACCTACTACTGAATTGAAGCTGGCTGGGCATAAAATTGATTCATTAGCCTCAGTTTCAACTGATACTATGACTAAATTAGCAGCAGTTGATATTGCTGATCTGCTGCTAGATCCACATAGGTTTGCTGATAAAACATATGGATTCTGTAGAGTCATAGAAATTCTCAAGTGATTAAGATTTACCTGGTAGGATTAAAGTATTGATAGTTTACTTTAACAGTTCAACTTCAAAAGCAACCAACAAGAACAAGGAAAAAAACTGGACATTCCATAGATTTAGGGGAGATAATTGTTTAGTTTTTTTTATTTTTACCTCATTTTGCAGTAAATTATAGTCATATGAAAAATGGAAAATCTCACTTTAAGGAGTGACAAGAATTCAAATCCTTTCCCAAAAAGGACAAATGGACGATCAGTTGACCAATAACCCTCAAAGAAATTGGAATAATTACTTTTATTAAGAAAATCTTGTACTTAATTTAAAAAAATAACTGCACTAGGAATATCATAAAATTTCTCATTCTGATTAGATGACTTCAAAAGCCATTATTTATAAGTATAGGGGGTGCTCTTTTGTAGTCTTAGCTAGTATCTGATTATTTGATCTTTTATCCAAGCCTCCTTTTACAAGAAATCCTCAAGTGCTGACCATGGTGACTTTAAAATAAGGTTTATTACGATTCATAAAACTCAATTAATAATGTGTTCAACTCTAATTGGAAGAAATTCTCGCATAAAAAAGTGGCTATTCAGGTTCATGCAGACAAACATTACCCAAGTTAGAAGTTTTTCTCTGTCTTCATAATATATAATAGTAGGACATAACTTATTTTATGAATAGGTCTAATTAGATTCCTGAGAGAGGTATGTCCAGTATTGGTAATTATGACCAAAGTGGAGTTTTTCGAATCCATCTCTGGATAGTCTTTCCAAATTGGCTATGACTACCACCTCTTTCTTATCAATTCCATTTGTTGCTTGGGATCTACTTCTTGAACAATGAACAGTTATTTAATATCTTTAATTAATGTTACAAAGGTATGGATAACTTACCAAATTGGCATGCTTTTTGTTCAACTCTATAATAACTTGAGCTACTGCTAGATAGATCCACATGGGTTTGCCTATAAAACATATGGATTATGTAGAGTCATAGAAATTCTCAAGTGATTAAGACTTACTTGGTAGGATTAAAGTCACTCTAAAGCTCAATTTTAATGTAGTATTTGTATAGCTAACATGCCAGAGTGTAAATTAAACCATGTAAACATGGTCATCACTTCTCTGTACTAGTACACATGACCTTGACTCATACACTAGAACCATAAACATAAGAACATCCCAGGCAGAGAAATGAAGATAGCCAAAATCTCTAATCCCATTCACTGCCCAATCCAACTCCTCTCACACTAATCTCTGCCTTCCCTTTACTGCTATCGCCACCATTTCCGACGGAGTCTCCTTCTTCTACTACCATTCCTCTCCCAACCTCGTAACTGTTCACTCCTTCATGTGAATCTTATTTTATTTACCATTTTTATTTTTATTGAAAAATAATTCTAGATTTTTAAATCAATTGTTTTGTCATATGAACATCAACATTAACAGAATGTTTTAAATCAAGTGGTCATGGTGACTGTTTGCAGGTTCATTCACAACAAACAGAACAAGTAAAAATATCAGTGAGTATGGTTAGGCATTTGATTTGTGATTTCGTTTCACTTCCAATGCATAACAAAGAAGATTCTGTACTTTTCTTTTTCAGCACTCAATCTAGATAACTAAATTGAGTTTAAGTTGCAAGACACTGCCAGGGTTAGTTATAATACCTAGTTATTCAGGTATGACAAATCATGAATTTGCATGCGTTTAAAATACCTCACCTTGTCATGTTAAATGTAATAATTTGTGCATTTGTGTTCGCGTAATGATTTTTTTTTTTTTGGTTGTTTCCTCCTTTAACTTTGTTGACTCATCTTTTAACAAGTTGTTCATGAGATATTACTCAAATGGAGTGAAATGTGAGTTTATATTTCTTTCATTCTAACCCTGCATACAAACCTAGCTAAGCAGTGTGCCTCTTACCCTTCTGTGGACCTGAACCCGTTATATGTTGTTCCTAACAATAATCAATACTCAATTCTTAAATGAAAGTGTCGGTGCATGTTACTGCTACAGTGATGCTTTAGTTAGCAGAATCTTTGCTGTCCCCATCTCACCACGGTATATCCTTAAATCAATGTTCTTGCTTTTTAGGAGAAGTTTGGGTATGAGTTTCCATGAGAGAAGCAATTAAGTCATTCTTAAATTTCATGCAGACTTTTTAATTTTAAAGTCTAAATTATCTTATTTGATTAATAATTAATAATAAATAATACTAGTGGTGTTTGTATTCTATCTATCAATAATGAAGCCTTGTTTCATATCACATCCATTTATTTGTAAATAATGCTTGTCAAGCAATTAATTTATAAAAATGCTAGTCAAGAGAACTGAAATGCTTATCATAATATGCACTACAATTGAAGCATAAGTTGCAAATTTAGAGATCAATGGGGGCATTTGGAAGAGATTTTATGGACTTTATTTGAACTTATCTTTTTATACAAGCATTTAAGCAAGTGTTTGGTTAAGTTTATGAAGTGGCTTGTTACCTTTCTTTAAGCTCTTTCTAGCTTATTTTAGTAAGTTTCATGGTGAACTTGTCAAAATAAGCTGTAAGTTCTCATGTGATAAAGGCTCTTATTGAAAGTTGCTTAATTCTATTGTTTACGCAAATGAAAGCCAAATCATATAAGACATGGAAAAACATAAGAAATGTAATAAATATTATTGTTCCTCATAAAATTATTATCAAGCTTCCTGTTATATTTTTTAGTAATTAATAAAAGATTAGATGAGAGTGTGACTGATAATAATTGATTCACTTTCATGATAAGGTTAGCCATTGAAGAAGTTGTTAACTCCATGAAAATTCCTTCCATGCACATCTTATAGCAGGCCCAAATTGCTTGTCATTAGTACAAGCTATGTATTCACAACCCAATTGATGAATAGTCTAGGCATATCTTCCTATTCCTTGTAAGGGGCCGATATATACCCAAGCAATACCTATTAGGCAGGTAAAGAGACAATTAGAGCTATTTTAGGCAAACTTATTTGGACTTGGGGTGTAGGACTTCCTTACCTTTTCTTAATATTGTGGACTTAGATTTTTCCTAAATGTTCTAGAAGAACATGGACTTACCAGCATCATTTCCAATCATTCTAATAGTGGCATTAGAATTGGGCCCAAGGACAACCACGGTATGATGGCGGTGTAAGGAAAAGGGAAAAATAGGACCAGTGTTCTTGAGAAGCACAATTCGTTGTCTGGAAGCTTCAAGAGCGAGCTGCTGATGGGCTGGTTTGCACACATCTTTTGGACCTAAGTTGCCATATGCATGGGCCAATGGCTCTTGTCAATGTTTTCAACAAAGCACCATTCATGTCAGCTTCACTTAGCAAGCCTTTTTTGACCACATATTGCATGTGCAAAGCTAAGAAAGACCCACAAAACCCTAATTCCTTCAAGGCCTTAGAAATTAGAATCTCATAAACAAAATTGTATAGGTTCACCATCGCTGGCTTCTCCTCTATGGGTTCATTGCCGTGGGTTTCCTCTCGACTTCCGCTCTCCTTCGCCCAAGGATTCTTGGCCCCCTTTTGTGTTTCTCTCTCATTTGCTCTTCCTAGGTTCACCACCACACATCTACTGTTTTGCTTTCCTCCCTTTAGTGTTACTCTTTTTTTTTTTTCTTTTTCCATTTCAAAATGAAAATTAGATTTATACTTTTTTTTTTTCAAACAGAACACGAAGCTCCATAAAGAAACGAAGCAACGCTTTGAGTCGCCACGAAAGTCAAATTGTGTTTCGAGCAGTTTTTGTTTGTCGATTTGAACTTCTACAGAAGCAGTGTCCTCCATCCCAATGTCAATTCCATGCACCTTCATGTTTTCCCTGCCCCCTATGTATTGTAGGTGCATCTTACTTGCAAAGTGCTGTCAATTTGAAGAAAACTTGACTTGGTTAGGGTAGTTATTTGTCTATGTTGTTTGGACTTGTAGTTTGAAGAAAACTCTGATTACCATATTTTCATTATATGATTAACTTGCAATTTGAAGAAAACCCCTAATTACTGTATTTTCTTATGCTTACTAACATGATTCAAATAAAATCTTGTTCGGATTGCATTCCATAAAATGCATTGTGCAAAACTAAAGTGCTCAAATAAAATTTTATTTTTATAATTGTTGAACATAGATTGGTTATATACCTTGTGCAAAACTAAAGTGCTCAGGAAAAGTTTGCCACTTTGATGAATGCTTTTAAGGATGGTTGTGCTTCATTGCTTATAACAGTTGTTCATTGTATAGGCTCATTCTAAAGCATGCACTTAGGTTGACAATTAGTAGGTGCTCAATAAGAAGAATGATTTGAAAAATTTCTCCTTAGTAGTGAATTCATGACTTACAAATAATGAATAACTTGTCATCAGGTTGATCTAGCAAATAACCTTCCATTAGAGAGTATCATAAGGGGAGAGTGCACTAGTTCTTAAGGAGATTTGTATGTTGCTATGCCTTGTTGATAGGTCTGTCTAATTGGAATGCTTCATTTTTGTAAGTCGGTTGCTCCTTTTGGATTTGGCAATTGGTCACAACAATGAATTTGCTACTGATTTGGGCTTCTCTAAATGGACACATATCGTACTAGGAAAACCAGGTTTGTCTAACCTCTTTCTTTCTCTATTTTTTAACCAACCATCAAGAAACGATTTCCAAATTGAATTCAAGGGTTGTTTTTTGTTTGTTTTTGTGTCCATTAATGAAGCGTATCATATTTCTTCCTACTTATTTGTTTATGCATCCATTAACATCTATATACTTGTGATCTATGTATGCGTTGGAGTCATGTAAGTGTAGTTTCCTAGAATGACAAAATATTGAATGGCTCCATGATGCTTCTGCATACTTCTTTAGTCTTTACTTCATGTTAGTGCTTCGTGCTTCACAATGGAGTCAGAATATAACATATATATTTGTTGGTCATTTGAATGATCAGTTTCGCTCGATCCAAAGAAGAAAAACTCTTGCATAACCTCCAATGTAATGCCCAAAATTTTATTTCTCCTTTTATATTTTGAGAATGATTCCTCTATTGGTCATTTAGAGTTTTAGGAGGACATTGAAAAGTTTGCTATAGTAAATTTTAGATTTTTTTTTTAGTTTAAAGACTTAGACTAATTTAATTTATTAGCATTGAAGTGTGAAATTTTACTGTTAGAAGTAAAAATTTTAATCTCTAAGAAAACTAGATTTTAGGTATTGCAAACAAATTTTGGGAGTGTGGAAAATTAATTTTTGTAAGAAATGGAGCATTTAAATTAGTTATATTTTTAAAAGCCTTGTATGAATTGCTGAATTGGTTGAACGAAAACAATTTATAATACATAATTTATGTCTCGAATCCATTTTCACGTTAAGACTTAGAAAAACCCACCACTTACTACCTCTCTTTGATTTTCTTAACATAGGCACATGTAGTTTGTTTAGTCCACTAAATAGGATGCCCCAAAACCTATTCATCCCATGTCAATTTTGTACAACCTTGTACCATTCTTGTTTAATTTTGGTCCCTATGTGCCACACATATGCGCCTTCACTGAATAAATTGAAATGTTTTGACACTTCCCTATTTCTTAGATCCCTTTAGTTTGTTTCTATGGGGAATAAAAATTTGTATTTAGTACTGCGACCTTGCAAATCTTTGGGGAGGTGATATGGTTTCTTCTAGGTTTATGTGATTTTGAATGAGCTAAAACTGTGGTGAGTAAAGTGTAAGATCCACTATTAAAAAAAATGGTACATGCATAATGCTAAAAGTCTAGATATTGTGATTGTGAGCTCTCAGTTGATGCAACTTCTGTTTAAACTTAATGGAAACTTTCCAAAACGAATTTGATGGTGTAAATGAATGGATTGAGTGTCGATGTGTTATTGCTCTCAGGGATTAAAGTAGCGTGCTATAGCGTCAGGATAGCGCCATAGCAGGGCGGAGCGACCCCTGGCCGCGACAAGGACCTCTGGTGCAGAGCGGTTCACTATAGCGGCCACAACGGCCGGAATTGCGGCTGTAGCGGCTAAGATAGCGCCGCTACAGCATTTCTGCAGGTGCCCATGAAAAAAAAAGGTGTCTAAGATAATCGTTTGGGCACCTTATTCTTAAGTCTGAACAGCTTTTTAAAATAATACTATAGTTATAGTGTATTATATTTAATTAAAAAGCTGTTTTGACTTCTTTTTGCTAAAAACCTACTATATTAGCCCTTCCTTTTTCTGAACAAACTTTGAAACATGTAAAGGAGGCTTCAAAAAGTCTTCTTCACTTTTTCGTTTGTCTTTTCTAGTTTCTCTTACTCTCCTACTCATCTGAAACGTAAAGGAGGCTTTAGACCCTTCTTTTTTCTTTCAACTTTGTTCCTTCCTAAGACCCACTTCATTCCAACAACTTACTAAGACTCCACCCACTTCCTACAGCAGTTTATGACCTCCTACAGCAGTCTAGCAACTGCTTTCCTAGTTCTAGAGACTGCATTTCTTTCTTTGTTTTCTTCTCTGGTGATTTTTCTCTCTCTATTTTCTGAATTTTTTTTGGCAACTTTTTTTTGTCCTTCCATGACTGATTCTGATTCTGATTCTGTCCTTCCCTATTTTCTGTTTTCATTTCTCAGCCATGGCAACCCCTATGAGTGAAATGTTTAAACCCTCTGGTGAAAATATTGACATAGCATGGCAATTTATATAATATGGACACCTATGATTCTGTTTCTATAAAAACAGAGTGCTGACTTGTTATATATATATGATTCTATAAAGAGACTTGTTAGATATTTAATTCATCTAATGCATTTTGTGAAAAGTTGCTGCATATAGTTTACATCACATAAACTATATAAAAAAATTTAGAATAGCAGCTGTCTTGCTATACGCTATACTGCTATGGCGTTTTCGGGGTAAGCCGCTACGCTCCGCTATCCGATGTTTAAAACATTGATTGCTCTTTAATGAAGGATTGTGGTCCTCAATTAAGATGCCTAATAACTATCTAGAAGTAATTATATGCATATCTTTGCCTAAACCAAATGATAAAACCAATTGGGATATGTTGTTGCAAAATTATGCAGCTACACAGTCTTGGTGCTGCATCATTGGATTGAAATTGTGTTATTGACTTCATTGAGAGATCACTCTTGTTTAACATCAAACCTGAGACCTTGAGTTGCCACACCAATGAATTAACGAAGGGGGCTGCTACACTAACTCTCTAAACTAGTAAAACAGTATAAGAAAAACTCTATTTTTGTATAATTATGCAGCAACAATCTAGGTGTTGCATAATGAGTGCAAAACTATGGCTCTCTAAGTATTGAAGTGCCCCAACTGTGTTTCTTTCTTAGTACTAAGTCTTGGAATTAAAACTGAGATAAAATAGTGAGCTTATGCTTAATGTGAGGCCTAATAGTCAACCTAGCAAATACAAAACCAATGTGCACCAAAGAGCATGATTGAACCAAGCTTGAATTAAGACTAGTATATATACCAATTTTCATAAGACTCAATCTGCCATATAATCTATTAACCTTTGCCAATATATTATTGACAAAGATAGTTAGCCAATAAAGAATCCTTAGTGTGAAGAATTAGAATACAATGTACTTGGGGAAATATTTGAAGTAGAAACATCGTGGAATCCAAACTATGATCAATGGAATTACCTTATGTTGTCTTACCATCTAATCGAAAATAGCACCTAGGAGTATCTTGAACTACATTTCTACCCTAAAACAGATTTGAATAAGACCCAGTGTTATCGATAGCGGATGGCGGATTATGGCGGCAAGCCAAAAATTCACCATATAAATATGGCAGATGGCGTTGAGAGATATGGCAGAAGCATGGCAGTCAAAATAAAAATACAGTGTATATATATATATATATATATATATATATATATATATATATATATATAATGTAGAAATAAAACTACAATGCAAAAATAATAGAACACAGCCACAAAACTAACAATAACAGCAAGTTTTAAACATTCAATAACAGTAAAATGAGACCAAAAAAGCAAGTTCAAGACTTCAAACAATTAAAATAATAGAACAACAGGTTCTAGACTTAAAATAATAGCCATAAAAGTAACAAAACACTGAAAACAGCAAATTAAATTGTCTTAAATGTCTAATATTCATCTTCTGGCTCTTCTTCAACCCTAACATAATCATTTTCCTTGTGAGGCATATCCCTCTTTCACTTCTCCTTCAGATTTGTCAAAGTTAAACAATTCTTCTTCGGTATCCATGGAGTCGAAGTCAGAGTTCTCAAGTTCTAATTCTTCATCAACTTGAATCACTTTTTCTTTCCCTCTTTCTCTTGAGCTTGAAGTTGCACCTGGACCTTTCTTAAAAGCCTGGGTAGCTCCAATAACAATTCCACCACTTGATGGCTCCTTTCTTTTTTTGCTTGCTTTCCTCCTTGTATAAATTCTAAGTTGTCCAACTCCTAAAGCTTCATAAACAGCTGCCCAATTTAGTGTGGTATCATCAACAAAAACTAACTCATTCCCCGCCACATCTTCATTATCATCATCCACCTCCCCCACTAACCACTCATTACACTCATCAATGTCATTGAGTGTAATAGGGTCAATTTCATCTTTAAGATTATATCTTTGTTTGAGCTATTGGTTATATTTGATGTAAACCAAATCATGCAACTTTTTATGGTCTAGCCTATTTCTCTTTTTTGAATGAATTTGCATTATAAATATAAACAAAGGGTTAATTAGTTTGTTCCTATCCTAGGCTTGACCATCAAAATAAATCAAAGATAATGAATCATGAATTGTGATTATTACTTGCTCAAACACACTCCAATTGCGTTAACACCCTGATGCACTACATGTCAAGCTCAAAATCTTGATAGCTAGCTATTGCAAGTTTGGAGCTGAGTGGCCAAACAATTGCCACCATTGAGCTACAAAACCAAAGAGGGCGACTTAAAATTAAAATTTAAACATTAAAACTTAATTACTTAAAACACTTCGAATACTAGGAGTAGGAGATTAGGAGTTTCTCACCAGGAGATGTGGTCTTCCTTGATGATTTTGCAAAGTCAGAACCAAATAGACCACTAGCACTCTTATAAATTGGCAAATTAATTAGAATCTTTTGTAGCACACCTTTACTTGGCACCAACCTCTTGATGCAATCATACAACCCATTAGTAACCTCCAAATCAAACTCCAACTGTGGGTTGGCATAACAGAACTCTGGGTTTAAAAAGTGGCCAGCTGCATACAGTGGTTTATGAAGCTGACAATTCCATCTATCATCAATGATTGCAAATACATCTTTGTATTTACTTTCATTTTTGTTGAATGACTTCATAATTGCTTCTTTGGCCTTTTTCATCGCTTCATAAATATAGCCCATAGCTTGTTTTTTCCCCATCAACAAGACGAAGTACTCGAACAAGAGGGGCCATGACTTTAAGAGTAAAAACCACATGGTTCCAAAATGATGGCATAAGGACAACTTTTATTGCTTGCCTCCCCTTAACTTCCTTAGACAACTTGTTTTTTCTCCATTCATCAGAAGTAAACATCTTTCTCAAATTTCCTTTCTCTTGATGAAGCCTTTCCAATGATAGAAAAGAAGTAGCAAATCTTGTAACCGTATATCTTACCAATTCCCTCTTGTTTGTGAAATGTCTCAACAAACTCAAGGTACTAGAATGGCTATGGATAAACCCAACAAGACTAACTCCCCTTTGAATTGTCTTCTTTATTAAAGGAAGTTTTCCAATGTCTTCAAGCATCAAGTCTATGCAGTGGGCTGCACCAGGGGTCCAATAAAGATGTGGTCTTTTATCTTCCAACATCTTACTAGCTAAAACATAATTGCTTCCATTATCTGTTATAACTTGAACAACATTATGTTCCCCAATCTCCTCCACAAGGGAATCAAGCAACTCCAACATCTTTTCACCCGTCTTCACAAATTTAGAGCCATTAATGGACTTCACAAACATTGTCCCTGCAGGAGAGTTCACCAAAAAATTAATCAAGCACCGTTGCTTTCGGTTAGTCCATGCATCTGACATAATAGAACAACCATGTTTGCTCCGCTGCTCCTTATGATCCTTCAACAAATCTTTAGTGTATTCCAACTCCCTGTTGAGGAGTGGAACTCTAATATCATGATAAGATGGAGCTAGTAGATTTGGACCATAAGCACCAATGGTTGAAATCATATCTTGAAAGCTCTTCAATTTAATAAGGTTGAATGAGAAGTCAGCTTGGTACCAAAAACGAGCTATATATTGATGGACCCTGGCCTTTGCTTCTTTGTCACATGCCTCTCGAATGTTAGCTTGTCTTAATTTCTCCTTCTTTCTCTTCCCAATAACTGTCTTTGGATTTTTACAAAACAAGTCCATTGGTCCCTTTTTAGCAATATTCTTTCTCCCCCCTTAGGATTACTATTTGCTGATGCAGAAAGTATGCCCTCATCTTCACTGTCATCATAGGTCATATTTGGGATTTTAGTGTTGTCTTCCTTCTGTTTCTCTCTAAGAAGTGCCCAAAGCTTTTCTCTAACTTCCTTTGGACACTTGGTGCAAGTTGCAACATTGCCCTTCTTCCCCATAAGATGATGTTTAGCCCTGGTGATTCCTTCTTTTGTAATTTTTTCACAGTAATTGCAGACAATAGTATTGGTGTCTGCTTCATCCAAGGAATGGCAATGCTTCTATCTTGGATCAAGTCTGTTGCTTCCTCTTGAAGAGCCTTGCTCGGTGGCCATGGTGATGGTGTGGAACAGGTCGTTGGAGATCGTCTTCAAAGTGGAGTCGACGTCGGAGTTGGGCGCCAGTGTAGTGCAGTTGTTGGAGATGGCGGTGGTCTGGTGCAAAGGCGCCACGCGAACAGAATGCGTCTCCACTGGTCATTGGTGTAGTGCGAGTGAAGGCGATGGTCTGGTCGCCAGTCGTCGAAGAAGACTCGCATTGTGCAAACTGCGAAGAGAAGCCGACGAGTGGTGTTCGATTTTTACCCTAGGACCCTAAGCCTGCAAAGAGAAGAAGAGAAGAGTGGTGTTTGATTGTGTTTTGGGTCTGGATCGGGTCACACGACCCAACCCATTTCTTTCTTTTTTAAACTTATTCAGATACTTATTGGGTTGGGATCAGGTCAAGTCTCATTTTAATTTTGAAATCAAATTTTAAGGTTTCATAACCCATTTTCGTGGTGGGCTGGGGTCGGGTCACATGACCCGACACTTCTTCTCTGTCTTTTCAAAAAACAGCAGTTGCATTTCCTCCATAACGGCCTGCGACGCCATAATCATGTTGCCCATCATGGCTGCCATGGCCTACCACATGAAATCCGCTATGCCACCGCCTTTTCATGACGGCTTGGGAAATTCCCGCCATCGCCTTCCGCCATGGCGCTGCCATGGCCGCTTTTTTAAGACCAAAGATAGTTTGCTGCATAACTATGTAGTAATTCCCCCTCCTCAAGTAGTGCATAATTATGCATTCCAAGAACCATTCCAAGTTAATACTTTGGTTTCATGCTTGTCTTGCATATAACCTTTAGAAGTAGGAAGCTCCTTGCTATCCTTTTTATAATTCTTCCTGAATGGAGACCAATGGTTTCCCTCTAAAATCCTAAAAATTCATATATTACATCAAATTTGATTGTCTTAATTGCATTTGAGTTGCATGATACAAACCCATGTTTTGTTGTATTGCACTAAGTAATTGGAATCGGAAAAATGACAATCCTTTTGACTTTGTTCTCTTCGGGACTTTGATAACACACTATAGGAATAGAAATGGGATATGTGTTTTGTACTTTGATTAGTCAACTTGTTTTACAGATGTGTTTAAGTATTCTGAATCTTTTGAGGTTGATTTTGGTTCCTATCTTAAAAGATGAGAGCTGTTTTTCATGATGGCGATGATTGTTTGCTGAGTTTAAGGAAAAATTTGATGGATTGTCTTTTATTTTGGGGGACAATAGTATTTATATGGTTATGGTTGTTCAAATAACACCTTATTTAAGACTTTTTGGACTGTTACATACTGATATTGGGGGCTTGGGGCTTTACCTACACTGTTTGGTCATTCATTCATTGGTCCGTTGATGGCTTTTAATCACTTGAGTTTTATAATTTTATGTTTTTAACTAGTAGTAACCCAACAACGTTTGATCTTATGCATCACCTTTATCAGATGGAAGCAGAAGCTAGCAATGAGTGCCTTCAAGTTTAATCTATTATTGAGTTTGAAGGTATAGCTATAACTAATGTGTGAATTACTGTGCTTCTTACAATTTTGTTGTGACTAAATCTAATGAAAATTGGGGATATAAGATGG
This sequence comes from Spatholobus suberectus, assembly GCA_004329165.1. NCBI lineage: Eukaryota > Viridiplantae > Streptophyta > Magnoliopsida > Fabales > Fabaceae > Spatholobus > Spatholobus suberectus. Next base: position 16,247,435 of record CM014737.1, read on the forward strand.
ATGCTTATTAAAGGAAATGAAAGATTGCATGCTTTAGAGTTCGTCTCAAGAGTTGTGAAATATTACTGAACAATCCATTTATGGAATCCAGTTCGGTAATATAGGTTGAGATTAATTAGAGATAGTGCATACCAATGTCTCAAATTTAATAGTTTCTTTTTAATCAAAGTCTATAAAACCTATATACGTTGGTTTTTTATGCTTTTTTAATTTGTTACTTGTACATAATAATAAGATTAGACAAATTATAGTTTTTTTTATTAGAAGCACTTCAAATTTATTACTTCCTTCAAATCAAGTATTCCCTCAAGTAACCTCCCAAATAACATAGTTACTCAGCACTAGGTAGTTAATTTGGCAACTTAGTTACCATCACTGATGCATCACACTAGACTTTTAAGGTAAATTAAGTTTCTTGTATGCCAACTAATCAAGCAACTATGGAGGTGGCCCAAGTGTTTATTCAGCTGTCTCTAATGGATAGAGGTCACTCTTTTGAATAGGTCACAAGCTGTTGTGGTGGCAAGGTTTAGGTATTCTACTTTTTGTAAGATATAGATATTGTACTACTTGCTATTATCCCAAATAATAATACTTAAAAGAATCTTTTTCTACAAAGATTTATTATCAAAACCAAGCCATAATCTGTAAAGATCAACAACAAAATCTCATAAGATGGGTCGTATGTTTTCTAATACTATATATATTTATAAAGGTGTTCCTTGTAAATGCTCAAATACTTGAACAAAATCATGGTAACAAATGCAATGTGTTGACATTATTTTGTTGATTTTAGTGTTTTTCCCTTTAGGGTTTAGACTTACAACTGTGATGTACTTTGTATTAAGTAAACCTTTATTCAAGTACTTGAATCAAAATCTTCACTTCAATTGCTGACTTTGGAAAGAGTGATTTATGTTACATTGTCTTTTTTTGCACGGAAAAGGATTAAAGGGAATGACAATGCAAAGTCATGGACTGAAGTGAGGATTTTTAAAATTCAAGGAGTAAAGTAACCAACGTTTATAATTATTTATGAGCTGGTTTCTAGAGTGTCTTTGTTTGAACCTCAACTTAAAGATGCTTGCTTTAGTTCAATTGTGAGCTACTAATAACAATCTTGATTGTTGTTGAGTTATGAGCATGAATACAATGTTCTTGAATACAATGTGATGTGTGTAAGCTTTTGTTTGACTTAGGGAAGGCATGTGTGTTCTTGTTTAAAGGTTACTGGATTGAGTTCTATGTGTTTACCTATACTGAAGCTTCTATTAACATGTTGATTTTGGACATTTTCATGAGAGAATTATGAAGGTTCCAATCTATCATTAATGTGAATGAAGTTATATATGATCAAAGAATAATCCTTTTGTGTCTGATAGCACATGATCTCATCTAAATTAGTAGGGGTCTTTTTTTTTCTTTTTGAAAATAGATAAATCTATCTATGGAAATCCATGGAACTTGGTTATTTTAACGATAAGAGTTTACAGTGGAAATAATTTGTTTTATCCATGCAAAGATAGTGGTTGTTCAGCTATATTTTATGGGTAACTCTTTTGTTGGTATTCTTTGTATGACTTTAATCATATTTCAAAATAGGTTCTTTGACAATGCTTTTGCTGCATCTCATGCTTTGACCATGATCAACGCATTGAATAGCTTTGCAACATTCCCCTTGTTGGAGTGGTTCTTCAAGTATTAGGTTAATATTTTCACTTTCAAAATCAATATTTATTTGCTTCTTCCGCCATTTGAATTTGGATGTTGGATTTGCATTAGATCAATACATTTTCCATTTTCACGGTGCTTTGATTTTGCATAGGACTTTCCAAGTTACCTGATTGTCAATTTTCAATTGTTGGTTGTTTCAACACTTTGGTCTCAAGTTAGCTATTTTTGAGTCATTTGATGAACTGTGAAGTTTCTTTTTTATGCACATACACTAACAGAGGCTGCACCATAATTATATGTTACATAGTTATTTGTGGGATATGACCAAGATCCTAGGATTTAAAAGAAGGAGTATATGATATGCTTTATGTACTTTTTCACCCCAATTCACAGGCTATTTATTTGTAATAAATACTCTATTTATTCACAGGCTATCTATTTCAATTTATATAGAATGTTCTAAGTTTGTTTTGAGAATTTTAATCTTGTTCATGATATGTTGTATTTAGTGTTTGCATCACTGAATTTATGATGGATGCTTGTAAAAAAGGATTAGTTAAGGGTCAATTTTAATGGAATGTGAAAATTTGCTTGCTATGTTTACTAGCTGTTTGATGGAATGACGTTTTATTAAGCACCAACAATCACATAGTGGAATGACATTTTATTACTTAGTGGGAATTTTACAACCACTAGCAGTACATTACTTAGTGGCGGTTCTAAAACCGCTAGTAGTCTCTTACTTAGTGGTGGTTACAGAACTGCCGATAGTCTCTTACTTAGTGGCGGTCATAGAACTGCCAACATTCTATTTTGTACTTGTTGGCGGTTATTTTGGTGGTTACTCAAAAATGTTGTATGGATTTGCAGTGACATTTTTAATGATGTTTTCGGAATTGTCGGTAGTTGGTATAATGGTGGTTCAAAGCGCCAATATACTTTATCTTACTCTTTCTTTGTCTCTATTTTGCTCTCTCATGCTTTCTTTTTTGTTTTGTTTCTATGTGCCACTAGCCCCCACTGTTGGCCTCCATTGCAACTAGTGTTGATCTATGTTGCCGCTAACATTGCCATCCAGGTAACCTCACACTTTTTCTTTCTTTTTCTTTGTCTCTCTTTATTTGTACATTTTAACGTTGTTTAATTATGCTGGGTTTTGATAATGTATTGGAACAGTGATAAGCAGTGTTTTGGGGTGTGCACTAGGAGCTTGCGTTAGAAGAACAATTTTGCATATAATGTTTATTGTTTTGTTTACTTGTTGTATTTGTGAAAGTTGTGTGTATTGATAAGTTGTTTTTTAGTGGAAAACAAAACTCTATAGGTGTGACTTTGCACTTTCTCTATTTCTATCTTTGTTTCTCTGTTTGCACAATTAAACGGATTCTAACTGTAGTGGGTTTTGAAACTTTATTGACATTGTGATTTATGGTATTTTGGAGCATGCACTTAAATATTTTAGTTAGCGTCAACCTCATTTCACAATGCCAATTAAAACTTAACAATTGTTGGTTTTAGTGTCGGCACGATTGTCGACTAACCGACCTTATATCTAAGTTATATTAGCGCCAATCTACTTTGCATAACGTACTTCCTTTCATTCTATATTTTATCTCTCTTTACTGTCATTTTTCTTTGCCACATAGTCGAGTCTAAGACTCGCCATTATTAGAAGCGCCCCCACTATTGAAGCAGATTTTGGTAAGTACCAATTTTTCTTACTCTTTCTTTTTATCTCTCTTTCTCTCTTTCATGCTTTCTTTTTTGTTTTGTTTCTATGTGCAACTCGCCCCCATCATTGGCCTCCATCGCAATATGTGTTGATCGATGCTGTCGTTGACCTCACCATCTAGGTAACCTACTTTCTCCTTCTTTCACTTTGTATCTCTTCCTCTGTTTGTACATTTTATTGTTATCTAAATGTACTGGGTTTTGATAATGTGTTGGCACAGTGATTTGTGATGTTTTGAAGCGTGCACTAGGAGCTTGCGATAAGAGGACAGGTCTGCTTATAATAGTTATTGTTTTGTTTACTTGTTGTATTTGTGAAAGTTATGTGAATTGATATGTTGTTTTTTAGTGTACCATAAAACTTTAAAGGTGGGACCCTACACTTTCTCCATCTTTATTTTTATCATTGTTTGCATAATCAAATGTATTCTAATTATAGTGGTTTTTGAAATTATATTGACATTATGATTTATGATGTGTAGTAGCGTACACTTAGAGCTCGTGTTAGGAGTTATAGGTGCGCATTAAATGTTTATTATTTTGTGTACATTCTAGTTTGTGAAAGTTGTTCTATGAGTTGATGTGTTGTTTGTTGGTGGAGAACAAAGTTCCATAGGTGTGACCCTGTTTGAGGAAGGTGGCATGTCATTCAAATTTAAATATGCAATAAGTGCATATCAAATACTTAATAATTATTGGTTTTAGTTTCGACACGAATGTCAACTAGTCGCCCTTATATTTGAGTTATATTAGTGTAAAGCAACTTTGCATAATTGTATTCCCTTTCCTTTTATATTTCTTCTTTCTCTGCTATCATTTTTTACTTTGCCCCATTGTTGTGTCAAAGACTCGCTGCTGCAAGAAACGCCCCCACTGCCGATGCAGTTTTCGGGAAGAATCAGCTTTTCATTCACTCTATTTCTATCTCTATGTGCCACTCACCCACACAATTAACATCCATAGCAACCAGTGTTGATCAATGCTGTCATTGACAGTTCCATTCAGTTAACCCTACATAGAGGGAAAGGTAGTACATTTATGCAGAATGGCTTTAACAGTAATATAACTCAAATATAGGGTTGGTTAGTCGATGACCTTGTTGATACTAAAATCAACAATTATTAAGTATTTATTATATACTTGTTGCATATTTAAATTTGAATGTACCATCGACTTTGCTGATGCAAGCATAAATATCTTCGTTAGTATCAACCTCTTTTTGAAACTAGACTTGAACGGCTCGACACCTAGTATTTTAATACTAAAAACTTAAAAATAACGGCATTAGAAAGGTGGCATTCATCATGCCATCTTTCTCAAACAGGGTCACACTTATGGAGCTTTGTTCTCCACCAACAGACAACACATCAACTCACAGAACAACTTTCACAAGCTATGATGTACACAAAATAATAAACATTTAATGCGCACCTGTAACTCCTAACGTGAGCTCCAAGTGTACACTATAGTTGGCCTTATATCTGAGTTATATTAGTGCCAAAGCCATTTTGCATAATTGTACTCCCTTTCCTTCAATGTTTCTTCTCCTTTTGTTATCATTTTTCGCTCTACCACACCATCGTGTCAAAGGCCTACCACTGTTAAAAGTGTCCCCACTGTCGACCTAAATTTTGGTAAGTGTCAATTTTTCTTACTTTTTCTTTCTATTTCTCTTTCACTCTCTCATGCTTTCTCTTTTGTTTTGTTTCTATGTGCAATTCGCCCCCACTATTGGCCTCCATTGCAATCAGTATTGATCGATGTTGTAGTTGACATCGCCATCCAGGTAACCCCTCACTTTCTCTTTCTTTTGCTTTGTCTCCTTTTCTTTATTTGTACATTTTAACGTTGTCTAATTGTGCTGGGTTTTGATAATATATTGGAGCAAGTGATAAGCGGTGCACTAGGAGCTAGCGATAGGAGAATAAGTTTGCACATAATGTTTATTCTTTTGTTTACTTGCTGTATTTGTGAAAGTTGTGTGTATTGATAAGTTGTTTTTTAGTGGAAAACAAAACTCTATAGGTGTGACCTTACATTTTCTTTCTTTATTTCTATCTTTGTTTTCTGTTTGCACAATTAAATTTCTTCTAACTGTAGTGGATTTTTAAACTGTATTGGCGTTGTGGTTTATGGTGTTTTGTAGCGTACACTTAGAGCTCACGTTAGGAGTTATAGGTACGCATTAAATGTTTAATATTTTGTATACATTCTAGTTGTGGATGTTGTTCTGTGAGTTGATGTGTTGTTTGTTGGCGGAGAACAAAGCTCTATAGTTGTGACTCTATTTGAGAATGGTGGCATAATGAATGCCACCTTTCTAATTCCATTATTTTCAAGTTTTTAGTATTAACATACTTGGTGTCGAGTTGTGCGAGTCTAGTTTCGAACTGAGGTTGACGCTAATGAAGTTATTTATACTTCGGTCGATAAAGCCAATGGTACATTTAAATTTAAATATGCAACAAGTGCACAATAAATACTTAATAATTGTTGGTTTTAGTGTCGGCAAGGTTGTGGACCAAATCTAAGTTATAATAGTGCCTATGTCTATATGCATAATTGTACTTTCTTTCCCTTTATGTTTCTTTTCTCTCTACTGTTATCTTTTGCTTTGCCACACCGTCATGTCTAAGACTCGCTTTTACCAGAAGCACCCTTACTGCCGAAGCAGATTTCGGTAAGTACCAGTTTTTCTCTTACTATTTTCTTCTATCTCTTTTTTGCTGTCTCGTGCTTTTTTTTTGTTTTGTTTTTATGTGCAACTCTCCCCTGCCGTTGGCTTGCATCACAACCTGTGTTGATCGATGTTGTTGTTGACATTGCCATCTAGGTAACCCTTTACTTTCTCCTTCTTTCGCATTGTATCTATTTCTTTGTTTATACATTTTAATGTTGTTTAACTCTACTGGGTTTTGATAATGTGTTGGCACAGTGATTTGTGGTGGTGTTTTGGAGCGTGCACTAGGAGCTTGTGGTAGGAGAACAGGTGTGCTCATAGTAGTTATTGTTTTGTTTACTTACTGTATTTGTGAAAGTTGTGTGAATTGATATATTATTTTTATGTGGAGTGCAAAACTCTAAAAGTGTGACCTCATACTTTCTCTGTCTTTATTCCTATCTATATTTCTTTGTTTGCACAATCAAATGTATTCTAATTATAGTGGATTTTGAAACTTTATTGGCATTGTGATTTATTGTGTTTTGTAGTGTACGCTTGGAGCTCATGTTAGGAGTTACAAGTGCTCATTAAATGTTTGTTATTTTGTGTATATCCTAATTTGTGAAAGTTGTTCTTTGTGTTGATGTGTTGTTTGTTAGTGGAGAACAAAGCTTCATATGTGTGACCCTGTTTGAGAAAGGTGACATGATGAATACCACATTTCTAATCCCATTATTTTTAAATTTTAGTACTAAAATACTAGGTGTCGAGTTGTGCCATTCTAGTTTTGAAAAGACGTTGATGCTAACAAAGATATTTATGCTTTAGTTGGCAAAGTCGATGGTACATTCAAATTTAAGTATGCAACAAGTGTACATTAAATACTTAACAATTGGTTTTAGTGTTGGTAAAGTTGTGGACCAACCGACCCTATATTTGAGTTATATTAGTGCCAAAGCCTCTCTACATAATTGTACTCCCTTTCCCTATATGTTTCTTCTCTCTCTGCTGTCATTTTTTGTTCTGCCACACCGTCGTGTCTAAGACCTGCCACTACTAGAACGCCCTCATTGTCGAAGTAGATTTCAGTAAGTACCAGCTTTTCTCTTACTCTTTTCTTCTATATCTCTTTCACTGTCTCGTGCTTTCTTTTTTGTTTTGTTTTTATGTGCAACTCGCCCTCGCCGTTGGCTTGCATCGCAACTTGTGTTGATCAATGTTGTTACTAACATCACCATCCAGGTAACCCTTTACTTTCTCCTTCTTTCGCATTGTATCTATTTCTTTGTTTATACATTTTAATGTTGTTTAACTCTGCTAGGTTTTGATAATGTGTTGGCACAGTGATTTTTGGTATTTTGGAGCGTGCACTAGGAGCTTGCAGTAGGAGAACAAATGTGTTTATAATAGTTATTGTTTTGTTTATTTGTTGTATTTGTGAAAGTTGTGTGAATTGATATATTGTTTTTAAGTGGAGTGTAACACTCTAAAGGTGTGACCCTTCATTTTCTCTGTCTTTATTTCTGTCTCTATTTCTCTATTTGCACAATCAAATATATTCTAATTGTAGTGAATTTTGAAACTGTATTGGCATTGTGATTTATGGTGTTTTGTAGTGTATGCTTAGAGCTCACGTTAGGAGTTACAGGTGCTCATTAAATATTTATTATTTTGTGTACATCCTAGTTTGTGAAAGTTGTTCTTTGAGTTGATGTGTTGTGTGTTAGAGGAGAACAAAGCTCTATAAGTGTGATTCTGTTTGAGAAAGGTGGCATGATGAATGCCTTCTTTTTAATCCCATTATTTTCAAGTTTTCAGTAGTAAAATACTAGGTGTTGAGTTGTGCGAGTCTAGTTTCGAAAAGAGGTTGACGCTAACGAAGAAATTTATGCTTTGGTCGGCAAAGCCGATGGTGCATTCAAATTTGAATATGGAACAAGTGCATATTAAATACTTAACAATTGTTGGTTTTGGTGTCGGCACGGTTGTCAACTAGTTGCCCTTTTATTTGAATTTTGTGAACAGTTGATTCTTACTGAATTCTGCGTCGGTAGTGGGGGCGCTTCTAGCAGTTGTGAGTCTTTGACATGACGATGTGGTAGCAAAAAATGACAGCAGAGAAGGAAGAGGCATAAAGTGAAAGGGAGTACAGTTATGCAGTGTTGCTTTGCACTAATATAACTCAAATATAGGGGCGGCTAGTCAACATTCGTGCTGACACTAAAACCAACAATTATTATGTATTTAATGTGTACTTGTTGCATATTTAATTTTGAATGTTCCATCGGCTTTGTCGACCAAAGCATAAACATCTTCGTTAGGATCAACCTCTTTTCGAAACTAGACTTGCACAGATTGACACCTAGTTTTTTAATACTGAAAGCTTTAAAATAATGGGATTAGGAAGGTGGCATTCATCATTCCACCTTTCTAAAAAGGGTCACACCTATGGAGCTTTGTTCTCCACTAATAAACAATCATCAACTCAAAGAACAACTTTCACAAATTAGGATGTACACAAAATAATACACATTTAATGAGTACCTGTAACTCCTAACGTGAGCACCAAGTGTACGCTACAAAACACCATAAATCACAATGCCAATACAGTTTCAAAAACCACTACCATTAAAATACATTTAATTGTGTAAACAGAGAAACAAAGATAGAAATAAAAACACAAAAAGTGAAAGGTCTCACCTTTAGAGTTTTGTGCTCCACTAAAAAACAACATATCAATTCACACAACCTTCCCAAAATACAGCAAGTAAACAAAACAATAACTATTATAAGCACACTTGTCCTCCTATCGCAAGCTCCTAATGTACACTCTAGAACACCACAAATCACTGTGCCAACATAGTACACAGTTAGACAGTGTTAAAATGTTCAAATAGAGAAGGAGATGCAAAGCAAAAAATGGAAAAAGTAAAGGGTTACCCAAATGGCGATGTTAGCGATAACATCGATCAACACAGTTTGCGATGCAGGCCAACGGCTGGGGCGAGTTGCACATAGAAACAAAGCAAAAAATGAAAGCATGAGACAACGAAACAGAGATAAAAGGAAGGAGTAAGAAAAAAGATGGTACTCACCAAAATTTGCTTTGGTAGTGGGGACACTTTTGGTAGTGGCGAGTCTTAGACACGACGGTGTGGCAAAGTAAAAAATGACAGTAGAGAAAGGAGAAACATGGAGGGAAAGGGAGTACAGTTATGCAGTGTGGCTTTGGCACTGATATAACTCAAATATAGGGTCGGCTGGTCAACGACCTTGCCTCTAAAACCAACAATTTATAAGTATTTATTGTGCACTTGTTGCATATTTAAATTTAAATGTATCATCGACTTTGTTGACCCAAGCCTAAATATCTTCGTTAGCGTCAATGTCATTTCGAAACGAGACTTGGATAGCTCGACACCAAGTATTTTAATACTGAAAACTTGAAAATAATGGGATTAGAAAGGTGGCATTTATCATGCCACCTTTCTCAAATAGGTTCACACCTATGGAGCTTTATTTTCCATTAACTCATAGAACAACTTTCACAAAGTAGGATGTACACAAAATAATAAACATTTAACACGCACATGTAACTCGTAATGTGAGCTACAAGTGTATGCTATAAAACGCAATAAATCACAACGCCAACACAGTTTCAAAACCCACTACAATTAGAATACATTTGATTGTGCAAACAGATAAACTGATATATAAAGACAAAGAAAGTGCAAGGTTACACCTTTAGAGTTTTGTGCTCCACAAAAAAAAACATATCAATTCACACAACTTGTAGAAATACTACAAGTAAACAAAACAATAAATATTATATGCACATCTGTCTTCCTACTGCAAGCTCCTAGTTCACACTCTAAAACACCACAAATCATTGTACCAACACATTATCTAACCTTGTACAATTAAGAAACATTAAAATTCACAATAAGAAAAATAGATACAAAGCGAAATAAGGAGAGAGTGAGGGGTTACCTGGATGGTGATGTCAGCAACAACATCAATTAACACTGACTGAGATGGAGACCAACGATGAGGCCAAGTTGCACATAAAAAACAAAAGAGAAAGCATGAGAGAGTGAAAGAGAGATAGAAAGAAAAAGTAAGAGAAAGTCGATACATACCTAAATTTGTGTTAACAGTGGAGGCGCTTCTGGTAGTGGTGGGCCTTAGACATAGTAGTGTGGCAGAGCCGAAAAAGACACGATGGTACAGTTATGTAGAGTTACATTACACTAATATAACTCAAATATAGGAGCAGCTAGTCGACAACCGTGCTGATACGAAAACCAACAATTCTTAAGTATTTAATGTGCACTTGTTGCATATTTAAATTTGAATGTATATCGGCTTTGCCGACCAAAGCATCAACATCTTTGTTAAGGTCAACTTCTTTCCGAAATTAGACTTACATAGCTCAACACCTAGTATTTTAATACTGAATACTTTAAAATAATGGGATTAGAATGGTGGCATTCAACACGCCACCTTTCTTAAACAAGGTTACACCTATGAAGCTTTGTTCTCCATTAACAAACAACACATTAACTCACAAAACAACTTTCAATCACTAGGATGTATACAAAATAATAAATACTTAATGCACACCTATAACTCCTAATGTGAGCTCCAAGTGTACGCTATAAAATCCCATAAATCATAATGCTAATGTAGTCCACTACGATTACAATACATTTAATTGTGCAAATAGAGAAACAAAGCTAGAAATAATGACAAAGAAAGTGTAGGGTCACACCTTTAGAGTTTTGTGCTCCACCAACAAACAACATATCAATTCAGACAACTTTCATAAATATAGTAAGTAAACAAAACAATAACTATTATAAGCACACCTGTCCTCCTATTGCAAGCTCTGGTGCATGCTCTAAAACACCACAAATCACTATGCCAACACAATACAAATAGACAACGTTAAAATGTACAAATAGAGAAAGAGATACAAAGCAAAAGAAGGACAAAGTAAGGGGTTACCTGGATGGCAATGTCAGTGACAACATCGATCAACATAGGTTTCGGCGGAGGCTAACGGTGAGGGCAAGTTGCACATAAAAACAAAACAAAAAAGAAAGCATGAGACAACAAAAAAGAGATAGAAGGAAAGAGTAAGAAAAAAGCTGGTACTTACCAAAATTTGCTTTGGCAGTAGTGGCACTTCTGGTAGTGGTGGGTCTTAGACAAGACGGTGTGGTAGAGCAAAAAATGACAGTAGAGAGAAAAGAAATATAGAGGGAAAGGGAGTATAGTTATGCAGAGTCAGCTAGTTGACAACCTTATCGACTGTAAAACTAACAATTATTAAGTATTTATTGTGTACTTGTTGCATATTAAAATTTAAATGTATCATCGGCTTTGTTGACTTTGGCATAAATATTTTTGTTAGCGTCAACCTCATTTCGAAACTAGGCTCAGATAACTCCACACCAAGTATTTTAATACTAAAAACTTGAAAATAATGAGATTAGAAAGGCGGCATTCACCATGCCACCTTTCTCAAATAGGGCCACACCTATGGAGCTTTGTTCTCCACCAACAAACAACACATCAACTCACAGAACAACTTTCACAAGGTAGGATGTACAAAAAATAAGAAACATTTAATTTGCACCTGTAAATCCTAACATGAGCTCCAAGTGTATGTTTCAACCGACTCTATATTTGAGTTATATTAGTGCTAAAGTCACTCTGCATAACTGTGCTCCCTTTCCTTCTATGTTTTTTCTCCCTTTACTATCATTTTTCGCTCTGCCACACCATCATGTCTAAGGCCTGCCACTGCTAGAAGCACTCCCACTCTTGACTCAGATATCAACAAGTGTCAACTTTTCTCTTACTCTTTCTATCTCTTTTTTCTTTCTCATGCTTTCTCTTTTGTTTTGTTTATTTGTGCATGTCGCCCCCACCATTGGCTTCTATCGCAACTAGTGTGGATCGTTGATGTCCTTGACTTTGCCATCTCGGAAACCCCTCACTTTCTCTTTCTTTTGCTTTGTCTCTATTTCTCTGTTTGTATATTTTAATGTTATTTAATTGTATTGGGTTTTGATAATGTGTTGGCATAGTGATATGTGGTGTTTTGGAGCATACACGAGGAACTTGCGATAGGATGACGGGCTTGCATATAATGTTTATTATTTTGTTTACTTGTTGCATTTGTGAATATTGTGTGAATTGATGTGTTTTTTGGTGGAGAACAAAACTCTATAGGTGTGACTCTACATTTTCTCTCTCTTTCTTTTTATCTCTATTTCTCTATTTACACAATTAAACATATTCTAACTGTAGTGGGTTTTGAAACTTTATTGACATTGTGATTTATGGTGTTTTGGAGTATACACTTAAATATTTTCATTAACGTCAACCTCATTTCACAATGCCAATAAATACTTAACAATTGTTGGTTTTAATGTAAGCATGGTATTCGACCAGTCAACCCCATATTCGAATTATATTAATGTCAATGTCACGCTGCATAATTGTACTCCCTTTCTCCCTATCTTTCTTCTCTCTCTGCTTTTATTTTTTGTTCTGCTACATCGTCGTGTCTATGACTCGCCATTGCTAGAAGTACTCCCACTGTAAACACAAATTTCAGAAACTACCGGCTTTTCTCTTATTCTTTCTTTCTATCCCTGTTTCGCTCTCTCATGCTTTCTTTTTTGTTTTGCTTTTGTGTGCAACTTGCCCCCACCATTGGCCTCCATCACTAGTGTTGATCGATGCATTCAATGACATTGCCATTTAAGTAACCCTTCACTTTCTCCTTTTTTGGCTATCTCTCTTTCTCTATTTGTATATTTTAACATTGTGTAATTGTGCTGAATTTTGATATTGTGTTGGCACAGTGATAGGTGGTGTTTTGGAGCGTGCACCAGGAGCTTGCGATAGGAGAACAGGTTTGTATATAATGTTTATACTTGTTGTATTTGTGAATGTTGTGTGAATGGATATGTTGTTTTTTAGTGGAGTACAAAACTCTATAAAGGTGACCTTGCACTTTCTCTCTCTTTATTTCTCTCTCAGTTTCTCTAGTTGTATAATTCAACGTATTCTAATTGCAGTGGGTTTTAAAACTTTTTTGACATTTTAATTTATGGTATTTTGGAGCGTACATTTAAATATCTTTGTTAGTGTCAAACCTCATTTCATAATGCTAATAAAAACTTAATAATTGTTGGTTCTAGAGTCGGCATGATTGTCGATTAGTCGACCTCACATTTGAGTTATATTAGCGCCAAAGCCACTCTGTATAATGTGCTTCCTTCATTCTATATTTCATCTTCGTGGTCATTTTTAGCACTGCCACACTATTGTGTCTAAGGCCCGTGACTGCTAGAAGCACCCCCATTTCCAACCCAGATTTCTGTAAGTATCTATTTTTCTTACTCTTTCTTTTTATCTCTCTTTCACTCACTCATGCTTTCTCTTTTGTTTGGCTTCTATGTGCCACTCTCCCCTACTGTTGGCCTTCATCGCAACCAATTTTGATCGATGCTGTGGCTGACATCATCCAGGCAACCCCTTACTTTCTCTTTCTTTCGCGTTGTATCTGTAACATCCGGGGTGCTAATGAGGGCGGGGAGTGATCACCGGTGCAAAAGAGATGAGACACGGACAAGGAGCGGCTCCTGGCAAGCTTCCAATAGGAAGGGTACATGAATGAATCAAATACATACCAGAATAAGAGAGATCTAGAGGTTGTGCAAGTATGGGATTGTACAGTTGAGGATAGCTTAAAGGAATTAATAAGTATTATCTATACTAACAAAATGCATATACTTTTCAGTAGCCTATCACTTAAAAACTCCATAGTAAGCGTGCTTGACTTAGAGCAATTTAGGGATGGGTGACCTCTTGGAAAGTTTCCTAGGAAGCGTGAGTGAGGACAAAGCATGCTGAAAAGTCTTGTGTTGGTTTGTGGGGACAGCAGTTGATCTTGAAAGCTGCCAAGCGTTACAAGTGGTATTATAGCAAGGCTTCTCTCCCAGTGTAATGTGGTTCAAGGACGAACCAAGCAGAAGTTGGTGGGCATGTAACATCTCGGGCGCTGACGAGGGCCGAGAGTGATTGCCGATGCAAAAAAGATGAGACACGGATAAAGAGCGGCTCCTGGCAGGCTTCCAACGAAAGGGGTACATGAATGAATCGAATACACACCAGAATGAGAGGAATCTAGAGGTTGTGCAGGTATGGGACTGTACAGTTGAGGATAGCTTAAAAGAATTAATAAGTACTACCTATACTAACAAGATGCATATACTTTTCGGTAGCCTATAACTTAAGAACTCCACAGTTAAGCATGCTTAACTTGGAGCAATTTAGGGATGGGTGATCTCTTGGGAAGTTTCCTAGGAAGCGTGTGAGTGAGGACAAAGCACGCTGAAAAGTCTTGTGTTGGTTTGTGGGGACAGCAGTCGATCCTTAAAACTGCCAAGCGTTACAGTATCTTTTTCTTTGTTTGTATATTTTAACATTGTCTAACTATACTGGGTCTTGATAATGTGTTGATAGAGTGATTTATGGTATTTTGGAGCATGCATTAGGAGCTTGTAGTAAAAGGACACCTATGTTTGTAATAGTTATTATTTGTTTACTTGCTGTATCTGTGAAAGTTATGTGAATTGATATGTTGTTTTTCAATGGAGCACAAAACTCTAAAGGTGGGACCTCGCACTTTTCAATTTTTATTTCTATCTTTGTTTTTTTATTTGCACAATTAAATGTATTCTAATTGTAGTGGATTTTGAAACTGTATTGGCATTGTGATTTATGGTATTTTGTAGTGTACACTTGGAACTCATATTAGGAGTTATAGGTGCACATCACATTTATTATTTTGTCTACATCCTATGTTTGTGAAATTTGTTCTGTGAGTTGATGTGTTGTTTGTTAGTGGAAAACAAAGCTCCATAGGTATGACCCTGTTTGAGAAGGTGACATGATGAATGTCATCTTTCTAATCCAATTATTTTCAAGTTTTCATCTTTATAGGTGCACATCACATTTATTATTTGTCTACATCCTAGTTTGTGAAATTGTTCTGTGAGTTGATGTGTTGTTTGTTAGTGGAAAACAAAGCTCCATAGGTATGACCCTGTTTGAGAAAGGTGACATGATGAATGTCATCTTCTAATCCAATTATTTTCAAGTTTCAGTATTAAAGTACTTGGTGTCGAGCAGTTCGAGTCTAGATTCGAAATGAGGTTGATGCTAACGAAGATATTTATGCTTTGGTCAACAAAGCCAATGGTACATTCAAATTTAAATATGCAACAAGTGCACATTAAATACTTAATAATTATTGGTTCTAGTGTTGGCATGGTTGTTAACCTGCTGACCCTATATTTGAATTATATTAGTACCAAAGTCACTCTGCATAACTGTACTTCCTTTCACTCTATGTTTTATCTCTGCTTGTGGTCATTTGTTGCACTGCCACACCATTATGTCTAAGGGCCGCTAGTGCCAGAATTGCCCTTACTGCCACAGTAGATTTCAGTAAGTATTGGCTTTTCTCTTGTTTTTTCTTTTTATCTCTCTTTTGCTCTCATGCTTTCTCTTTTGTTTTTTTCTATGTGTATTTCGCTTCCACCATTGGCCTCCATCATAACTAGTGTTGATCGATGCTGTTGTTGACATCATCATCCAGGTAACCCCTCACTTTCTCCTATTGTTTTGTCTCTCTTTCTCCGTTTGTACATTTTAACATTGTCTAATTGTGCTGGGTTTTGATAATGTGTTGGCACAGTGATATATAGTGGTTTGGAGCGTGCACTAGGAGCTTGCGATAGGAGAACAAGTTTGCATATAATGTATATTGTTTTGTTTGCTTACTGTATTTATGAAAGTTGTTTGAATTTATGTTATTTTTTAGTAGAGAACAAAACTTTATACGTGTGACCTTGCACTTTCTCTCTCCTTATTTCTATCTTTGTTTCTTTATTTACACAATTAAACGTATTCTAATTGTAGTGGGTTTTGATTGACATTGTAATTTATGGTGTTTTAGAGCTACATTTAAATATCTTCGTTAGTGTTAACCTCATTTCACAATGCCAATAAATACTTAATAATTTTTTGTTTTAGTGTCAACACAGTAGTCTACCAGCCAATTTTATATCTGAATTATATTAAAGCCAAAGCCACTTTGCATAACTGTACTGCCTTTCCTTCTATGTTTCATTTCTCTGTGGTCATTTTTTGCTTTGCCACACCATCGTGTCTAAGGTGCGCCACTACCTGAAGCGCCCTCCACTATTGATGCAGATTTCAATAAGTACTGACTTTTCTCTTGCTCTTTTTATCTCTCTTCTGCTCTCTCAAGCTTTCTCTTTTGTTTTGCTTCTATGTGCAACTCGCCCCTGTCGTTGGCCTCTATTGTAACCAGTGTTGATCAATGCTGTCACTAACATTGCATCCAGGTAACCCCTCACTTTCTCTTTCTTTGTTTTGTCTCTCTTTCTCTGTTTGTACATGTTAACATTGTCTAATTGTGTTGGGTTTTGATAATGTGTTGGCACAGTGATATGTGGTGTTTTGGAGCTTGCACTAGGAGCTTGAAATAGGAGAATAGGTTTGCTTATAATCGTTATTGTTTTGTTTACTTGTTGTATTTGTGAAAGTTGTGTGAGTTGATATGTTATTTTTTAGTGGAGAGCAAAACTCTATAGGTGTGACCTTGCACTTTCTCTCTCTTTATTTCTATCTCTGTTTCTCTATTTGCATAATTAAACCTATTCTAATTGTAGTGAGTTTTGAAACTTTATTGTCATTGTGATTTATGATGTTTTGGAACGTACACTTAAATATTTTTGTTAGGGTCAACCTTATTTCACAATGCAAAGAAAAACTTCATAATTATTGGTTTTAGTGTCGGTACAGTTATTGAGTAGCCGACCTTATATCTGAGTTATATCAGTGTCAAAGCCACTCTGCACAACTGTACTTCTTTTCCCTCTATGTTTCATCTCTCTTTAAGGTCATTTTTTGCTCTACCATACTGTCATATCTAAGTTGTGCCACTGCTTGAAGCGGCCTCACTACCGACGCAAATTTCAGGAAGTACTGACTTTTCTCTTGCTTTTTTTATCTTTCTTTTGCTCTCACATGCTTTCTCTTTTTTTTGTTTCTATGTGCAACTCATCCTCACCGTTGGCCTCCATCGCAATTAGTATTGATCGATGCTATCGCTGACATCACCATCTAGGAAACCCTTCACTTTCTCTTTCTTTTATTTTGTCTCTCTTTCTTTATTTGTACTTTTTAACGTTGTCTTGTTGTACTGTGTTTTGATAATGTTTTGCCACAGTGATTTGTGGTGTTTTGGAGCATGCCCTAGGAGCTTACGGTAAGACAGCTTTGCATATAATGTTTATTGTTTTGTTTACTTGCGCTATTTGTAAAAGTTGTGTGAATTGATATACTATTATTTAGTGAAGAACCAAACTTTGTAGGTGTGACTTTGCACTTTCCCCCTATTTATTTTTATCTTTGTTTCTCTCTTTGCATAATTAAACGTATTCTAATTGTAGTGGATTTTGAAACTGTGTTGGGATTGTGATTTATGGTGTTTTGGAGTGTACACTTGGAGCTCACATTAGCAATTATAGGTGTGCATAAAATGTTTATTATTTGGCGTTCATCCTAAATTTTTGAATGTTGATTTGTGAATTGATGTGTTCTTTGTTAGTGGAGGACAAAACTCCATAGGTGTAACCCTATTCAAGAAAGGTGGCTTGATGAATGCTACCTTTCTAATCCCATTATTTTGAAGTTTTTAGTATTAAAGTACTTGTGTTGAGCTGTCTGAGTCTAGATTCGAAATGAGATTAACTCTAATGAAGATATTTATGCTTTGGTTGGTAAAGCCAATGGTACATTTAAAATTAAACATGCAACAAGTGCACAATAAATACTTAATAATTGTTAGTTTTAGTATCGGCACGGTTGTTGACCAGCCGACCCTAGATTTGAGTTATATTAATGTCAAAGCCACTCTGCATAATTGTACTCCATTTTCCTCTATGTTTTTTCTATTTCTGTTGCCATTTTTTGCTCTGCCTGACGTTGTGTCTATGGCCTGTCACTGCCAGAACCACCCCCATTGCTGATGCAAATTTTGGTAAATATCAACTTTTCCTTCACTCTTTCTTTCTATCTCTTTTTTACTCTTTCATGCTTTCTTTTTTGTTTTGTTTCTTCGTGCACTCACCCCCATTGTTGGCTTCCATCACAACTAGTGTTGATCAATGATGCCGCTGACTTTGCCATCCAAGAATCCCTCACTTTCTTCTTTTTTGGTTTTGTCTCTCTTTCTTTGTTTATATATTTCAACCTTGTCTAATTGTAGTGGGTTTTGATAACATGTTGGCATAGTGATATGTGGTGTTTTAAAGTGTGCACTAAGAGCTTGCGTTTGGACAACATGTTTGCATATAATGTTTATTGTTTTGTTTACTTGTATTTATGAAAGTTGTGTCAATTAATATGTAGTTTTCTAGGGGAGAACAAAATTCTATTAGTGTGACTTTGCACTTTCTGTCTCTTTATTTCTATCTCTATTTGTCTATTTGCACAATTAAACATATTCTAGTTATAGTGGGTTTTGAAACTTTATTGGCATTATGATTTATGGTGTTATGGAGCGTACACTTAAATATCTTTGTTAGCATCAACCTCATTTCACAATGCTAATAAAAACTTAATAATTGTTTGTTTTAGTGTCAGCACAGTTGTCGACCAGCTGACCCTATATGAGTTGTATTAATGCTAAAGCTACTCTACATAATTGTACTCCTTTTTCCTCTATGTTTCATCTCTCTCTGTTGTCTTTTTTTGCTTTGTCACACAGTCATGTCTAAGGCATGCCACTGCCTGAAGCACCCCTAATACTAACACAGATTTCAGTAAATATCGAGTTTTCTCTGGCTCTTTTTTTATTTTTTATTTTTGCTCTCTCAAGCTTTCTCTTTTGTTTTGTTTCTAATTGCAATCCACCCCCAACTGTTGTCCTCCATTGCAACCAATGTTGATCGATGTTATGGCTGACATCGCCATCCAGGTAACCCTCACTTTCTCCTTCTTTCATTTTGTCTCTTTCTCTCTTTATACATTTTTACATTGTCTAATTGTACTGGGTTTTGATAATGTGTTGGCACCAATGTTTTTAAAACCGGACCGGTCATTGAACCGGTCAAGGCACTGATTCAAGGTTCAATGGTTCAACCAGGGTTGAATCGTGGTCGAACTGGTATTAATAAAATAATAATAATAATAATAATTAAATAATACATAAAAAAATTAAAAAAAATGTAATATCATAACTTTATAATATTAAAAACTAAAAATAAAATATAATTTTATAAGTTCTTAACATATACAATACTTAAAATAGTTCAACTTAAATATGTCATAATACTTAAGTCTAAGTTTTAATAATACACATAAATATTTATTAATAAAAACAAGTTTATATTTAGAATTAAAAAAAATGACAAATATTTTAGGTTGATTTTCATTTTTTAAAAGAAAAAACATTAAAATAATATTTTATTAGACATTTTTATCAAACTGCTACGAACCGGTTTTTTACCGGTTTTTGACCGGTTCACCGGTTCACAGACCGGTTTTTTGCCTGGCCGGTTCTCTGGTTTAATTGGACCGGACATAGGACCGGTTCACCAGTTTTCCGGTTGAACCGGCCGGTCCGGTCCGGTTTTGATAACATAGGTTGGCACAATGATATATGGTGTTTTGGAGCGTGCATAGGAGTTTGCGATAGGACAGGTTTGCATATAATGTTTATTGTTTTGTTTATTTCCTGTATTTGTGAATGTTGTGTGAATTGATGTGTTATTTTTTAGTGGAGAACAAAACTCTATAGGTGTGACCCTTTTTCTCTCTTCATTTCTATCTCTATTTCTTTATTTGTACAATTAAACGTATTCTAATTGTAGTAAGTTTTGAAACATTATTGGGATTGTGATTTATGGTGTTTTGGAGTGTACACTTAAATATCTTTGTTAGCGTCAACCTTATTTCACAATGCCAATAAATACTTAATAATTGTTGGTTTTAGTGTCGGCACAGTTGTCGACCAACCAATCCTATATTTGAGTTACATTAGTGCTAAAGCCACTTTGAATAACTGTACTCCCTTTTGCTCTGTGTTTCTTCTTTCTCTACTGTCATTTTTTCTTTGTCATACCGTCATGTCCAAGACCTGCCACTACCAGTAATGCCCCCACTACTGATGCTGATTTTAGTAAGTACCGGCTTTTCTCTTACTCTTTCTTTTTATCTCTCTTTCGCTTTTTCATGCTTCCTTTTTTGTTTTGTTTTTATGTGCAACTTGCCCCCACTGTTGGCCTCCATTGCAACCAGTATTGATCAATGCTGTTGTTGACTTCGCCATCCAGAAAACCCCTCACTTTCTCTGTACTTTTTAACACTGTCTTATTATACTGGGTTTTGATAATGTGTTGACATAGTGATTTGTGATGTTTTGGAGTGTGCACTAGGAGCTTGCGGTAAGAGGACAGATGTGCATATAATGTTTATTGTTTTGTCTACTTACTATATTTGTGAAAGTTGTGTGAATTGATATGTCGTTTTATAGTGGAGAACAAAACTCTATAGGTGTGACTTTGCACTTTCTCTCTCTTTATTTCTATCTCTATTTCTTTGCTTGTACAATTAAACGTATTCTAATTGTAGTGGGTTTTGAAACTTTGACATTCCTTCTCGATTTTTCATAATTAAATTGTCAAATATTAGAAAAATTATTGAAAATTAAAATAGGGGTATTTTTGTCATTTTACAAGAACTATCTCTATAAATTTTTGAAAATTTTCTAAAATTATTATTAATTATTCTAAGTATATTGATAACTTAAAATAATTTTTAAACATGTCTAACTATTTTTGTTTATTAATTATGTTTTCTGACAAAATGATCATTTTACCAATTTCTGGGCTTGACTCCAAAAAAAAAAATAAAATTGAACTAAGTATTACTTACTAATACGAACGTAACTATAGGGATTAAATTTTTTAGATTCTTATTTGGTTTTCCAAAAGATTTTGGAGAAAACCTTTTCTACTAATGTGCAAAGTGACCAAAATTTAAAACCAACCTCACTCCTCCCATTACCTCAAGGATAGTTGATGAAGAGGATAGAATTGTTGGTGCAAAACTTTTAGGAGGAAAAACTTAATAGTTGATGGAAAACTAGTAAATAGCTTAAAAACAAAGTAAAAAAGAAATTTCTAGATAGAGAAGCTCTCCCTATGAGTTTCGGGTAGCTTTGTGGAGGAATGGATAGGGAGAAATCTAAATTTTAGTTGCCTATTTATAGAAGGGTGGGGGTTATGTGTCCACTAAGTTACATCATCCATGATGTCGTAAATTTAATTTTTAATGTATTTTTAATCCAATCTAGGGACATATAAACAAAACTAGAGTGGTGAGTCAGCCCCTAAAGCTGGACGTGTGGCACATGTGTTGTCCCAATTTTTTTTTGTGTTAATTTTATTTGCAGTTAAATTAATTGGTATTGATAAAATCACTTAAACTTGAATAATTTGGCTTTAAATGTCAAAATAATGCATTCTAATGTAAAATTGGACATATACATTATTTTTCATAAAAAATAATTTTTTATTTTTATTAGTATTTTCAAATTTTTATTAATTTATTTTTGTAATTTTGAGCTAAAAAATTCATATTAAATCTATTTTAATTTAATAAATACAATTTTTTACAAAAATTCTAAAATTAAATATTTTACCTATAAATGAACTAGGATTATCATTTTTATCATTTATGGGTGTTAAACCAATACTGGCTAAGTTTATCAAATATTTAGGGACATTTTAGTTATTTTGTACTGGAATTTCAGAGAATTTCTAGAAACATTCAAAAATAATATTTTAATATATATGACATGATTCTAAGTTCAAATTGACATTTTAATGTCAATTGAATCTTTTTTTCATGTCAGCTCTTAATGTTGAGAAATAAGAACAAAATCGTCATTTTCTAATTTCTCTAGGCTCTGACTCGAAAAAAGCTAAAAATCACGATTAGATAGCTCTCGACATCCTGAATTTAACTATGCGGAACATAATCTTGAGATTTCTTCTCGATTTTTCAGAAGTAGATCATCAAATATTAGAAAAATAGTTGAAAAAATTGAAATAGGAGTGTTACATTTTTATCATTTCACAAAAATTATCTCAATAAATTCCTCAAAATTTTCTAAAATTGTTATTAATTGTTCTAAGTATATTGATGATTTAAAAATAATTTTTGAATACTTCTAACTAGTTTTGTCTATTAATTCTGTTGTTTAGCTTTTTACGAATGAAATGATCATCTTATTAATTTTCGGGCTCCGTTTTGCAAAAATTATTAAAAATTTAAACTAAGTACTATTTACTAATACGAACATAATCATAGGGATCAAATCTTTAAGATTTCCATCTGGTTCTCTAGAAATAAATATAGAATAATTAAAAAAGTAGTTCAATAGACAAAAATAGGGGTGTTACAACAAGTGTGTTTTTTCATCCCTAAAAAATTTTCAAAGTTTGGTTTTAGTCCCTATAAACTTTAAAGTTTGATTTAATCCCTATTAAATTTAAAGTTTTGTTTTAGTTCTCATAAAATTCATAATTTTGATTTTAGGATGCATAAAATTTAAAGTTTGATTTTAGTCTTCAATTTGTTATCTATAACTCAAGATGCAAAACTTCTTCAAAAAAAATGAAAGAATTGAATCACATGTGTAAATATGAATCAATATTTTATTTAAAATCAAATTTTAAAAAAATTCCTTTCTTGAAATATACTTAAGATCAAAAGTAATATAAATAGCACTCTATACTTAATTTTATAAAGGCTTAATTGCACTTTTTATTTCCCAAAGTTTCACAATCTCATGAATTTTGCTCCCAATTTTTTATTTTTTTTGCAAATCTTGCCCCTAAATTTACAAAATATCATGAATATTGCTCCTAAGTAGAAAAACTGTCACAATTAAAGAAAAAACGTCACAAAATTGTCTTAATTGTGGCAGTTTAAAGGAAAAACCATCATAAAATGTCTTAATTGGGCGGTTTTTCTATGCTAAGACAAAATTCACAATATTTTATAAATTGGGGGACAAAATTTGCAAAAAAATTTGGAGGGCAAAATTCGTGAGATTGTAAAACTTTGGAGGCAAAAAATGCAATTAAGCCTATTATAAAATAAATACATGAGTGTTTGCTTGAATATACCACAAAAATTATGGTCAAGACTGTAACATCCATTCATATTAAATACAATTCATATTAATTTAGTTATTAAGTTTAAGTAAATGAAAATGTGTGTAAAATTTTTTCACTCTAAAAAAAAGATTTCAAACTTAACAGAATTTGGAAATGGTAGTAAAAAATGAAAGATAAGACTGTATATACATATACATACATACATATATATATATATATATATATATATATATATATATATATATCATAAAACTATACATGATGGTTTGATAATACTGAAAACTAAAAAAATACATCAAAAGATAGACACTATCTAACCCAATATGTACATTGAAAATATCCTTACAGAACAGCGTTCATCTATCCTATCCCTTATACAAAAAGAAAAAATACTATAGGTCTTCAGGTCCTCCCCCGTGGAGATGTCCTTTAACTCGTACTCAGCATCACAAGGCGTTAATATCGTCTTCAATAATCACGACCAATCATACACAGAAGAAAATAATGGAGTGAGGTGTTTTGTTCTAAAATCACTTTTACATGTATGGTAAGAAATCTACCATAAAATAAAGATAAAACACAACTGACAACAAAAGGGATCCAAGGTTCATTCTAAGTTGTATCAAACTACCCTTGACTAGGTATGGATCCATACTTCCTATTAGTGGGTAATAGTTCTCAATAGAACCTGGGAAGTGACTAGGGGTACATTACCTCTCTCAACATCATCACGTGGTACAGTCATCATTATCATTGAGGAAAATAACAGTCAGGATATCCATTTATAGAGGTATACTCTCAAACCAATCCTAGAATGCTGAGCAGTTGTTGGGGTTATCGAGTTTGATCAGGCGAATATCCCGGCTCAAGGGCGTTACCCTGGCCATTGGGACCTTCACCACTCGATGCCTACCCACAAGACCTCCGTAAGTGGGTCCCTGCCTTTCATTCCTATGCGTACCAAACTGTAGCTTCCCTAGTAGGGTGTCATGCCACCGCATGTCACTTGCTTTACATTAATTTTAGAAGAATAATGATATAGTAATTATAATTTAATTACTAAAATTTTGGCAGAATAGCAATTTAGTAATTATGGTTTAATAATCTAAATTTGGGCAAAATAACAACTTTGCAAAAATTAAAGTTTAATACTAAACAATAATAACAATAATAAAACTTAAACCTAAACGGGTTTAGGAAAAAACCTTTTCTACCAACATACAAAGTAATAATAATTTAGAACCAACCCCACTCCCCCCATTACCTCTAAGATAGTTGATGAAGAGGATGGAATTGTTGGTGCAAAGCTTCTAGGAGGAGAAATTCTACTAGTTGAAAATTAGCAAAATTTTAACATCAAAACTAAATAAAAATATTTTAGAGAGAGAAAACTTTAGAAAGAGAAGCTTTCTAACTTGGGACAGGAAGAAGAGATACTGAAAATTTGAAGGAGGAAGAGACTATTTATAGAAGAAGAAGGGGTCTTAGGTGTCCACCAATGACATAAGCAATTATGTAATAAATCAAGTTTTAAATTTGTTTTTAATTTAAATTTAGGAACAAATATGCACACTTAGGGACACATACACCATTTAGGGTGTTGAATCACCTCTCCTAGGCTTGGGGACATGCTCCACCAGCTGTCTCAAGCTCCCATGTGCCAGTTTTGATCTGTAGGTGAATTAACCGGTACTAATAAAAATGTCTAAACTTGAAAAATTAGCTTTTAATATCAAAAAGGAAATTAAATGTAAAACTGGACAAATACATTATTTTTTATCAAAATAAAAATCTAATAATTAATTTTAATTTTTATTAATTTGTTTCAAATTATATGTATTTATTTTGTATTTTTAAGCTAGAAAATTCATAAAAAATTCATTTTAATTCAATAAATACTAAAATTTTTATAAAAATTATAAAATTAAATATTTTACCCATAAATAAACTAAAATTACCATTTTCACCTTTTTTAGATGTCAAACCAGTACTAGCTGACTTATTAGACATCTAGGGGCATTTTGGTCATTTTACATAGGAATTCCAAAAAATTTCCAAAAATTTTTAAAATTATATTTTAATATATATGACATAATTTGAAGCTCAAATTGACATTTTTATATCAATTGAATCTTTTTCTCATATCAGCCCTTAATATTGAGAAATAGGGACAAAATCGTCATTTTCTAATTTTTCTGGGCTCCGGCTTGGGAAAATTATTAAAAAACACGATTAAATAGATCTTGAAATTCTGAACAAAATGGTGAGAGTCAGAATTTTAAAATTTCTTTCCGATTTTTTTGAATTGCATTGCCAAATATTAAAAAAACAGTGGAAAAATTGAAATAGGATTGTTATATTTTTCACTACTTTTCTTTCAAAATAAAGTTTTTATAATGAGAGATACTTAATATAAAATTTTCAAAATATTTTGAGGTCAAAAAGTCTCTGGTTGATTCCCACAGTCAATTAGGGATATTTTTGTCATTTTACAAAAAATATCTCAATAAATTCTAGAAAAATTTCAAAAATTATTATTAATTGTTCTAAATACATTGATGACTTAAAAGCAATTTTTAAACATACAGAATAATTTAATATATAAAAGTAGGTTTGTTACAAAGACTATTATCTATTATATATTTATTTAAAATTAAGTATTTGTATCATTTAATTCAATGGAAAGGTTTGATATAGGACTAAAAATCACAAAACAAAGGTCAAAGGTCATAATAAAATGTTCTACTAACATATATTTTTGTAAATTAAAATAATATAAGATATGTGTGATTATACAATTACTTGAATATATATCAATATTTATTATTATTATTATATTATATATATATATATATATATATATATATTTAAATATTTATATACATATCTACTAACATACATTTTTGTATAATTAAAAATAATTTAGAAATATATTAAAAAATATAATAATATATAAAATTTATAAATTATAAACTTGACACTCGTACAAAGTACGAGTTATTAAACTAGTTAGAATATATAATTGCATCATCAATTTGAATCTTTAAATTATAAAAATTATATTGGTCATAATTACTTTAATTAATACAATTACATATTTTTATTAATTAAAAAAATTTATATTTCAACCAAAAAAATAAAAGAGGTACTACCATGTGGTATTTGCTTAAGTGGCAAAATTATGTATCAAATTAATATATTTTAATATCAAATTTGTTTTATATATTTAATACTAATAATAATTAACGATATGCATGATCTTTTATAGAAATAATTTACTTAATAATTTAATTTTTTTAGAATAAATTATACTCACACTTCCTAAAATTTGTGGAATTTTTTCTTGATATTTTTTTTCTAATTTTTATCTTACATAAACATTTATTTTTTTGTGATGTACCCTGATAGTAACAAGATTTAAACCTATGACCTTGTACAAACTATTTAAATCTCTCACCATTAAACCAATTCTACTGAGTTTCTTACATAAACATTTATCAATTTATATAGCATAATACTAAATATTTTATGTTAATATAAATCTCTTTTAATTTTTAATGTAGTTATATGAATTAAGATAATTTAAATAATGTAAAAAAAGATTAATTACACTTTTGATTCATTTATTATTGTCATTTCTTAATTTTTTTTTTTACAAATTTAATCTTCATTATTTTAATTATGTACTTTTGATTCATCTACATTTAATATTTAATGGAAATGTTGCGATAACCTTCTCTTGCATTGCGTTAACACTTTACTATCGTGTCAATTTTTTCATTAAATATTAGACTTTAAGCATTCGTTTGAAATAGAGGAAATAGGATGAGGGACAGGAAGAAGAGGAAAAGAAAGCACCGTTTTCTATACATTTTCGGGTGATTGACCAAAGTGGTGCACTTTTAAAAACTATTTATCAGTTTGGGCTTGTTTTGAAACATATTACCAAAATGGGTTGGTCAACGGTGGAAAACGCTAGTCAGACTAGCGTTTTCTAGTCCATGTAAGCATTTTTTATTTTCTTTTTTAATTTAAACGCAGAAAATGCCAACTAGGATGACACGTGGAAAACACTAATAGTACTAGCGTTTTCAAAAAACGCTAGTCATACCAGCGTATCCTATGTGGCACACAACGTAGCAAAAAGCGAAAAAGGGAGCACATACGTGTACAAAACGCTATTAGTAATAGCGTTTTTAATTTAATATTATTTTTTTAAAACGAAATTTTTTTTTTAACTGTTTAAATAATAAAATGAGGAAAACACTATTGGAAATAGCATTTTCCATTTAATAATATTTCTTAAAAATAATTTTTTTCTTTAACTTTTTAAATAATAAAATGGGGAAAATACTATTGGAAATAGCGTTTTCCATTTTGGAATTTTTTAGTTTTTTTTAAAAAGAAAAAAAAGTATTGAATTTTTTAGTCTATTTTTTTTACAACGGAAAGAAAAATATTTCATGTTTAAAATTTTTAACTTTCTTAAAAAAGTATTTATTTGTTTTAGATTAATAATTTTTTTAATAAAATTTAATTAATTTGTAATTAATAAAATGCAGAAAACCCTGTTTTTAATACCGTTTTTTCATTTTTTTTCAGTTGAATTTTTTACAAAAAAAGTATATTAATTTTTAATTAATAATATTTAAAAAACACTATATCTAATAGAATTTTAATTTATTAATTTTTTTATTATATTTTAAAAAAAAATGGAAAATAAGCTTTGAAATTTATAATTAATAAAAAACAAAACGCTATTTGAAATAGCGTTTTCTTTTTTTAAATAATTTTGTTGATTTTAAAAAAAAAAGTATATCATATTTTAAAAATTTAATTTCAGTTTTACTTCTTTAAAAAATATTTTTATATTTTCAGATTAATATTTTTTTAAAATGACAAAAATTATTTAATTTTTAATTAATAAAAATAGAATTTTCATTTTTTAAATACAGTTTTCAGTTTAATTTTTAATAAAATAAATTAATTATTTAAATTTAAATTATTAAAATACAACAAACTTTTTTAAAAGTGTTATCTAATCAAGTAAAAAAATATTTAAAAAGTGAAAATGCTATTTTAAATAACGTTTTGTTTTTTATTAATTATAAATTTTAAAACTTATTTTCCATTTTTTAAAAAAAATCTAATAAAAATTAATAAATTAAAATTCTATTAGATATTGTGAACACCCAATTTTATCTGGGTAATTATAAATAAAAAGATAAATAAAATAATAATAATAATAATAATAATTTGGTAAAATATGTTTATCTTTTATTTTTGTTGGGCTAGAAATGTCCTAATAAGTAACTAAAAAATATTAAATTTCTTGTTGAATTAAAAGTTTTAAACCTATAGCCATACATATTCATTTATGATAGTACTTCAAGAGTTCATCATCATTATAGAAAATAAATACAAAATAAATAATAATAATAACAAAGGGAAGTGAAGAGTTGAGAAACGGAAACAGTTACAGGACTTGAACAGTCCCAATTAAAGCTTACAATGGCCTATAAATAAGAAGAAAGTAAAAGGGGATGAGAGATTACTCGGAGGGCAGAGAGAAGAAAAAAGGAGAGAAGGAGGCTGCTGAACAGAGGAAGTGAAAAAAACTGTTGAATGAAGATGAATAACGAAAACAGAGGAGAAGAAAAGGAGAACACCGTATAGAGGAGGCTACGAAGGTATTCCATCTTTTACACTTTGTTATTGATTGGATTCATGTGAAACCTCATCCTACTCTCTCGTATACTCAAATGCCTACATATATTGTATGATTGAATCCCTTGTATGACATAATGATGTCGTTTGTTCTTTGCTGTTTGTTAGAATCATGAATTTGTGGCTAAATTCTTGAAGAATCTAATCTCAATCATTGTGACTTTGTTTTGTTCTTATTCCTTCTCAAATATTTTTACCCCTGCCAATATGTTAATTCCAAACTACACAATTCACCGAGAAGATCATCGTTTCTAATTCTGTTTCTAGAATCAAGTACGGTCAATGAATTGCTTCGTTTTATTCTCAAAAATGACCGCAACATACAAGAACACACATACATAGGTCCCTTTCTCTCTTCTATAAACCCAGGATATACATCCATATTCAAATGCAAAAGGGAAAGGTAAAATATGAAATTAATACCAAAAATAAAAAGAGAACAGAGAGAATCGACAAGGTTTTTTAGTTTCTCTCCCCTGTTCATCGGGCGGTATTTCTTAGCCCCCAAATCCTCAGACATACGATCTCTGCGCTCCCGCCCGCACCACCTTCTTCCGCCACCGCACTGCCAATGCAGTCATTCGCATCACCATAGCTCGAATCGCTATCAATTGCTGCGCGTATACATCGCACGGAAAGCTTGCGTTGCCTCCTCCCTTATTTTTTGCAGCAGCGACATCCCACTTCTAAGACGTTGAAGTTGTGACTCCTGGGGGAGGGATGTGTGCTCTATACGCTTGCCAGACCATTCCGCAACAGTGAAATGGGCTTAAGGCCCAAATGCATAAAGAGACCATTAATGGACTTGCGTTTTGTCTTTTTTTTTTTGTTTTAGTTTTTACGTTGAGTTTCCGTGTGTGTGTGTGTGTGTGTATATATATATATATATATATACTTGATTAACAAATCCGGATAAAGGCTTAATAAAAGTTGTGATCAAATGAATGGAAACATAAACACTGTGAATTTTTTTAGACTTTTTATTATTTTAATTTTTGGTAAAATGTTTATTTGCTGTTTACGATTAAAAAAATGTTTTTTTATAAAAGCTTCCATACATTCTCCTGAAATTCCTTTTCAATATGAAAATAATAAAATAGTAACTAATAAGTTTTTCTTTAAAAAATAATTTAACTTGATAATGGCTATTTTGGATGTACTTCCTATCTGGACATTATTAAGTTTTAAAATATTAACAATAACCATTTTAGATGCACTTCCTAGTTGGTTATTGTAAAACTTTGTTTAAATAAAAAAAATAAAAAATTGAAACAAACTTTTAAAAATAATAATAATAACAATAATAATGCAATGATAAGATTTATCGATTTTTCATGTTGGGTCTAGGACCCACTTGAATATCACAAAATTGTATGTAAAAATAATAATCGGCATGTCTTTTAAAATAAGAATAAATAATGTAGGTCTTTTTCATGTTGGGTCTAAGACTCGGTTGAATATCTTTTAAAAGCTATAAGATAAATTATTAATTGATAAAAAATAACAATATAGATTTAGTGATTTTTCATGTTGGGTCTAGGACCCACCTGAATATCATAAAATCTTCTACAACCTTTCGATAAGAATATTCCACATCTGTTAGGCCACCTATCATTGCGAATGATACACTACAGAAGCTTAAGATTTAATATCTTAATAATCATTATAATAAAATAAAAAATATAACAAAACTAAGAAAACATCAACCCACAAAACGATTTTCTACTTAAAGAACTACATGAGTCTTATTTCCTTATTGCACCGGAGGATACGTAGGAGCAGGAGTCCACTCTTGTCGATCTCAAAAACAATAAA
The DNA here is from genome assembly GCA_004329165.1 of Spatholobus suberectus. Classification (NCBI taxonomy): domain Eukaryota; kingdom Viridiplantae; phylum Streptophyta; class Magnoliopsida; order Fabales; family Fabaceae; genus Spatholobus; species Spatholobus suberectus. Next base: position 16,278,347 of record CM014737.1, read on the forward strand.
AATAAAATAGTAGTAATAATAAGAATTTTTTTTAAATAAAATAAATCTATAATTTAAATAAAAATATAAAAATAATAAGATTAATAATTTTATAAGCAAGAGGAGAAGACAATTAATATTTTCACACATTAAGTTAAAAGGTAACCGTTTTTATAACGGACGTCGTAGGGTGCTAACACATTCCCTATGCGTAATCGACTTCCGAATCCAATCTATGGTTCGAGACCATTTTTTTAGGGTTTTTCCATATGTTTTCCCTTAATAAACTATGGTGGCGACTCCTTTGTTTTTAAGTTCATTTTCGCCGTCCCATCGTGACCCCGGTTGCGACAGATATAATGTTTTTTAAATATTATTAATTAAAAATTAATATACTTTTTTTTGAAAAAAAAATCAACTGAAAAAAAATAACATGAGAAAACGCTATTAAAAACAGGGTTTTCTGCATTTTATTAATTACAAATTAATTAATTTTTTTTTAAAATTATTAATCTAAAAAAAATTACGTTGTCTATCTTAATAATATTTTATTAAAAAATTATATATACTGAAAACGGTAATATAAATTGCGTTTTCTATTTTAATAATTAATTTTTTAATACAAAACGGTATTGTTATAAATATTTTAATATATTTAATAATTATAATATAAGGAAAACGCTATCATTGATAGCATTTTCCATATATTTAATTTTTCTAACAATATTTTAATAAAAATTAAGGATTTTTTATATTTTAATTAAATTTGAAAACACTATTAGAAATTGCGTTTTTAATATTTTATTAATTAAAATTTTAAAACTTATTTTTCTCGTTTAAAAAAAAATTAATTGAAAACGCTAATGCTAGTAATGTTTTGTACACGTGTCCGCTACTTCTCTTTGCTGTTTTGCCACACTGGATGCCATGTGGGAAACGCTAGTACAACTAGCGTTTTCAGAAAACGCTAGTTGTACTAGCGTTTCCCACATGTCATCCTAGCTAGCATTTTTCGCGTTTAAATTAAAAAAGAAAATAAAAAATGCTGACGTGGACTGGAAAACACTAGTTTGACTAGCATTTTTCACCGTTGACCAACCAATTTCAGTAATATATTTCAAAACAACTCTAAACTGGTAAATAATTTTTAAAAGTGCACCACTTTGATCAATCACCCATACATTTTCAGTCATCTGGAACAGCAAAAATAAAAAAGAAGAGAAGAGAATACATGGGGCTACAGCAAAACCACTTCTCTTTCGAATTCAGGCGGAGTGAGGCATAATCAAGTCTTTTTTTCATACAATTACAAAATTATCTTTGTCTATATTTTATTTTACTTTTTATTTAGAATATTTAAGTTATTTTATACATATCTTTTTTTTTTATTTTTTATACAATCAAATAAAAAGAAATTTTTTATTTTCTCTTCTAGTAAACAACATAAAAAATATCTTAGTTTTCCTTTTTATTCTTTCCTTCTCTTTTCATTCTTTTCACTTTTTTATTTTTTCTTCTAAACCAAACATTAATACCTTAAGTTAATGCATAAACAAAATTACATAATTAAATAATAGAAAATCAAATTTAAAAAAATTAAAAAAAAACTAATTCACTTGCAATTAATTCAGAAAATAAAGAAATATTTGATATAATTTCATCAAACCTATATAATCTACCTTTATTTTTTGCAGCTAATTCAAAGACACTTTATCCCATCGTGATGATCGATGCCAGCCGTTAGATTCGAAGCTGTCTCTGACACCAATCAATGTGGTTTGGCTGTAACCATGGTTATGTTCAGCCACAAGTCCACAACTAATGGGGTTTGAGCATGCGAACTCAGTTCCAGCTTTAACAGTGTGACCGAGTAAAGGTTTGCTTCTTTTATCAAAGCTTCCGTTACTGTTAGGTCTTCTATGTAAAATTACAATTACTGTTTCTAGATTCTCAACTCTGTCCACTTTTCTTTCTTTCTTTCTTTCCTTTTTAACTTTTTTTATTTCAATCGTATGTAATCATCATCGTTTGATTTGCAGATCATAATTCTCTGTTTGATTTTCTCCCCCACCATTTTTTGTTTTCATTTTTCTCTTTATTTTCCTGAGAAAACTTCTTCCCCTTTATTTTACTCCTTCCTCTTCTAGCGGATCTTTGCTGGGAAATGTAAAATTTATCAATTTTTATGAATACCCTTTTGCTTTTTTGAGTCACTGCTTTTTTGATTTGAAGTTTTTTTTTTTTTAATATATCAGTCTTGTTTAGGTCAGGACCTTTTTTTTTGGCGGGGGGGAGGATTTGGTTTTCTAGTTCACTCGTTTTTCTCTGATATTTTGCTCTGTGAAACTGGAAAGAATCTCAGTAGTTAGATCAAGGTGGTGTATTGAAAGTTGAAACTTCAAATTTGCGACCTGTTAACTTTTCTGCTAGGGTTTTTTTCTTTGACCCTTTTGTTAGAGTGAAGATTTTCCTGGAAAGTTGGAAGAAATTGATAGCATAGAGAGAGAGAGAGAGAGAGAGAGAGAGAGAGAGATGAATTGTTTTCCTGATGAGGTAATTGAGCACATATTTCACTATGTGACTTCACAAAGGGACAGGAATGTGATGTCTCTGGTGTGCAAAAGCTGGCACAGGTTAGAGAGATGCACTAGGAAGAGTGTGTTCATAGGGAACTGTTACTCCATAAGTCCTGAGAGAGTGATAGAGAGGTTTTCTGACCTAAAGTCCTTAACTTTGAAGGGTAAACCTCATTTTGCTGATTTTAATTTGGTTCCTCATGGTTGGGGTGGTTTTGTGTCTCCTTGGATTGAAGCACTGGCCAAGAGCAGGGTTGATTTGGAGGAGCTGAGGCTGAAGAGGATGGTGGTCACGGATGAGAGCCTGGAGCTACTTTCCCGATCTTTCGTGAATTTCAAGTCGTTGGTTCTTGTTAGTTGTGAAGGGTTCACCACCGTTGGCCTTGCAGCTATAGCTGCTAATTGTAGGTGAGATGGGTAACTTGGGTTGGATATTCTGTTGTTGATATTTGAAACCACCATGATTTTGTGTGTATTGGAGTGTTGCCTTTCAATTTGTTTATGTGTTTTAGTTTTCCCTATGGGTTTTGTTTGTGTAATCGATGATTCATGCTTGTTTGCATTTTGGAAGAGCACTACATGAAGGAATATAACAACTAGTTGCTGATTTTGATGTTGTGTTTATCAAGTTTTGATTTGGTATCAGTGATTGTTAGTTAATTGTGGGCTTGCATTGTATGTGACTGGTGGTTGGAGAAAAGGAGTCAGCTGCTTTAGTATAACGTGTTATTACTATTAGTGTGGAGTTTGGACTATTGTTTTCAATCCGATATGAGATTATAGATTTGTGTTTATGTTTAGCTGATAACTTACCAACGTTTCATGGCTTGCTAACGAGTTGGTGTCTAAGAGTATCTTGAGTTTTATTGTACTATGCATACTCAAGTTCATTATCAATTTGTGAATTGTTTGTGATTAAGTTTTTTACCTCTTGGTGAAATACTTATCTCCCCTTGAATACTTTGATTTTAAGTGGCGTAGCTGAGGGTAGAGATGAATGATCAGAAATAAATTCTTCTGTTTGAGAATGGCCTGCATAGGCTTGTGGTCTTGACTCCTCAATTCACTGTTATAAAATGTAGGTTCCTCAAGGAGCTGGATTTGCAGGAGAATGAAGTTGACGACCACAAAGGCCACTGGCTAAGCTGCTTTCCTGATTGCTGTACCTCACTTGTCTCTCTTAATTTTGCTTGCCTTAAAGGAGAAATTAATCTGGGAGCTCTTGAGAGACTTGTGGCCAGATCCCCTAACCTTAAAAGTTTAAGGTTAAACCATACCGTTCCCCTCAGTGCTCTCCAAAGGATATTGAAACGAGCGCCTCAGCTAGTGGACTTGGGTATTGGGTCATTTATCCATGATCATCATTCTGAGGTCTTCATGAAGTTAAAGAATACCATTATAAAGTGCAAGTCAATAACCAGTTTGTCAGGATTTTTTGAGGTTAATTGTCGCTGCCTTTCAGCTATATATCCTATTTGTATGAACTTAACAGCCTTGAACCTGAGCTATGCAGCAGGGATTGACAGCAGAGGGCTAATAAGACTAATTCGCCACTGTGTGAAACTTCAGCGTTTATGGGTAAATATATCAACCTACGTCTCTTTTTATTCATGTTCTTATGTTGGTGAATATCAATAATTCCTATGCCGATGCAGATAATGGATTGCATTGGAGACAAAGGACTAGGTGTAGTAGCTTCCACATGTAAAGATTTGCAAGAACTAAGGGTTTTTCCATCTGTTCTTGTTGGTGAAAATGGCCCTTCAGGAGTCTCAGAAAATGGACTTGTTGCAATCTCTATGGGTTGCCCTAAGCTTCACTCATTGCTCTACTTCTGCCAGCAGATGACAAATGCTGCCCTCATAACCGTGGCTAAAAACTGCCCAAATTTCATCCGCTTTAGGTTGTGTATCCTCGAACCAACAAAACCTGACCCTGATACAATGCAGCCACTTGACGAAGGTTTTGGCGCAATTGTGCAGTCTTGCAAGCAACTCCGGCGGTTGTCACTCTCCGGGCAGTTGACTGATCGAGTTTTCCTGTACATTGGGGTGTATGCTGAGCAGCTTGAGATGTTGTCTATTGCATTTGCTGGAGAAAGTGACAAGGGAATGCTCTATGTGTTGAATGGATGCAAGAAACTTCGGAAACTTGAGATAAGAGATAGCCCTTTTGGTGACATGGCGCTTCTGATGGACGTAGGGAGGTATGAAACAATGCGATCCCTTTGGATGTCGTCCTGCACTATGACCATTGGAGCCTGCAAGGCACTAGCTGAGAAGATGCCAAGACTAAATGTGGAGATCTTTAATGAAAATGAGAAGGTAGATTGTAGTGTGGATGATGGCCAGAAAGTGAAGAAGATGTACTTGTATAGAACATTGGTTGGGAGAAGGAAAGATGCACCAGAGTTTGTATGGACTCTGTAGGTGCACTCTAGCTATTTAATTTCTTGTTGTTGTGCTGTTTGACTTGACTGGGCTTACCGATTAATGGAACTTTAGTCCGGGGTAGTGTTTATTAATCGTTTCATTTACTTGTTTATACATAGAGCTTAGTTTTCAAAACACTATCAGCATTTACGCTATAAATTAAATTAAGAATCATTTTAGATGTAACTTTAAAGTAATTATTACAAATCACTAGGTTGGCTTAATAGTGGAGGGTTTGAGTAGTTTACACGAGTTACTAGGTTCAAATGTCATGTTGCCGTCATTGTATATAAGAAAAATAATTATTACAAAAGTTAACAATTTTTAATTATGCAGCAATTTATGATTATATGACATTATAAAAAATGTTTATACTGCTACTTTATTCTAATTAAATTTTTATGCATATGTATGATAGAGGATGCCTTAACTTTTCTCTAATTCATAAAATTCCATTTATGATGAACAATTTCCCATCTATTGCTTTTAATCCCTAACTCGCCTACCTCCCCATCTAAAACTCTTGGTAGGTGAATTGATTTTCCATGGATTTGTTGGATCTGAACACATGAATGCCAGATAAGTGTGATATGTTAGGCAAGGTGACTCCTAGCAAGTACCACTGTACCAACAGATCACCTAAATGAACCTCTTAGTAGTTACTATAGGCCAATTCAGTGTCTTTTTATTTATTTATTTATTGACCTCAATACTCACACAAGGAGGGGCAAGGCCCCAAAGAAAACTAAACTACCATATTGAGATGGAAAGAAACACCTCTAAAGTCTTGCAAAAGAAGCAGACAACAGCCTCAGGAGGATGAAATATTATGATCTATTGCTAGTTTCAAAATTTTGGGTGTGTTTGGTTTTCTATTCACAGGCCTCAAGCGGACATTCAGTTCAATGTTACTACACACTATAGTTTGCCTATAATGTCGGTTACATTGGCTTGATACTAGTTTGAACGGTAAATTTCAAGCGAACATGATCATACATAATAGCAAATTATAAAACTTGTTATTTTTAAAAGGTATAGGACGCATTTGAATATATTTTTATGATATAATATTTTTTTAGAACCTATTCATTTATATTTATGAAAAAAAACACTTTTATTTTTGTATTTTAGATTTTTTTTTCTTATACATTAGCTCATTATCTTAAATTTTTTAGATATATTTTTAATTAAAACCTTTTCTTTATAAAAAATGAAAATAAGTAGACCCACAATGAGGAATAAAACATTATTTTAATTCATGAAATTGGTATTATTAATCAATTTGATTCCAAATATTACATAAAAGGTAAAGTTAGTTTCAAACTTTCACTATTGTCAATTAATTTGGTTCTTGAAATTAACACTATCAATCAATTTAGTCCTTAATATTACTAAATAAATTAATTTAATCCTTAAATTCGACCACTATTGATTAGTTTGATTCTTAATGTTAGAAACTAAAATGACTAACCTACCAGGGTTGACTTAGTAGGGGAGAGTTTGAATAGTTAACATAATGTTTTAGGTTCAAATTGTATATACACAAAACAAACTAAAATACTAATGCACGCCAAAGTCAGGAATCAAATTGATAATTGTCAAAGTTAAGAAATAAATTGACAGCCTTAGTGTCAATAATAGAAATGACAAATGTTACTAATTTCAAAAACTAAAATTTATTTTCATAGTTTTAGGGATTAAGATGATCGAAAATTATAATTTTAAGGACTGATTTGATATTTTACGCATAGATTCACATTAAACCAATTTTATAATTAGATTGGCAAATGTCAAGACCATCATTGCAACGGATGGACAAAAAGAATTAAAAAAAAGATTATATTAGTCTACGAAACAGATAAGGTTAAATACATTAATCTCTAAATAATAAAAATTGTGCTTGAAATCATTAAATATGCATTCTATTAGTTAAATTGGTCCACCTATTTAGAAGTATCAATTAAGCTAACAACATTATCATAAAAAAGTAATGTTCTTTGAATAATAATTTTAGGCTAACATTTGTTGTCTCTTTGATTTTTGTGAAATATTTTTGAGATACATGTATACTAAAAAATAAAAATTAAGTGAGAACTAAAAATAAATATATAAAGCATATCAAATACAATGATCAGAATCTCTCACCATTATTTGAAGAATTATTGAAGTTTGTGATTTGATAAAAGTGAGATCGTTGGGGAAGATGCATTGGGGTTCCTTTATACCTTAAATTAGTTATGGAAGTTATACTTGTTATCACGTTTTCTCCCTCATGATCATGTATAACTAAACTCTCTAAGATTTTTTTAGTAGCTTGATTTATATGATATAATAAATTTTTTGTATTTAGGCAGTGTTTGATTCAATATCTCAAATATCTATATATATATATATATATATTTGAGTTTCTCTTCTCTTTAAAAGAAAAACTTAGACTAAACAAAAGCTCTTAAAAAATTAAACAGCTTAATTTTTATAAAAAAAAATCTGGGTAAAGGAGTTTTTTTTTTTAAAAAAAAATTGACTTCTCTTCTCTCTATTCCCACTTCTCACTCTCTCATATTATTTCTTTTAAGATAAAAGAAAGGTTTAAATATATTTTTAGTCTATGTAAAATGAGCGAGTTTTGAGTTTGATCTTCATAAAAAAATTTCTTTAGGTTTCATTCTTCAAATATATGAAGTCATTATTTTTGGTTCCTGTTAAAATGTAAAACTCATTAACTGCTTATATGTTGAATGAAAGTTCAAATGAACATTCTAGGTGATACTAACTAGTGTCCACAATACAATGTCAGCATGTGATACCTTTAAAATTTTTCCTAGATCCAAAAAATGAATGTTATTTGTCTACTTTAAAATGAACACTAAGGACAAAAAAATAGTCATTTCAAATTTTTAACGGATGCAAATAAAAAGAAAAAAAATTATAGGAACCAAAACTAAAATTTACTCATTTTACAGGGACCAGAAATGGTTATTTCAAATTTTAGAAGAATAAAAATAAATAAAAAATTTTACGGATACCAAAATCAAAACTTGTTATTTTTTAGGAACTAAAAACATATTTTAACCTAAAAGAAAAAAAATTGACAAATAGCTTTTAGATTACTTTTAAAGCTTTTATTTTGAGCTTTAAATTTAAAATACATTTTAAGTAAAAAAAAAAATGACCAAACATAACCTTAATCTAAGTTTGTATTTCTTTTAGTATTTATTTCCGTACTTAATTCTTTTATGACTTGGTATATCATTGATTCATTTGATGCTCATGCATGAAATGGATCTTGAATAATTCTATTCTACTATGTTGGTTAGGATGTAGTTCTTCTGAAGTGAAGAAATGTATAAAATGAGAAAATAAGAATATATTTACCACTAATCTGAATTAAAACATTTTGTAAACATAATTCACTTTAAATCAATAGTAAATTGATGGTAAATATATCTTCCTATTCTCACTATATATACCTCATTTTTAAAAGAGTCAAATCAATCTTAATTAGTTATAGAGACATAGCTAACTGATTTTGTGGCTAAATCCCCCTAATTCGTTTTAAGGTGTTTTTTTTACTCTCTCCGAGATTTACCTGATAAATTACTTGATTCTAACGAGTTATAAGAATATCAATATATCTGGAAATTGAAAATTGATCAATTTTTGGTGATTACAACAATCAAACGTAAAAATAGGACTTGGGTTAAGTTGGAACTTGGAAGTCATCTATCATTGGAAGAATCAATAAAGTCTAAATCCTATCACTTTGTTCATTCAAATATACTTTTAAGAAATTATTTATTTTATTATGTTTGATTTCTTAGCATTTTCAATTCCTTGTACTTTTTGTTAATTTTTTATTTAGAACTTCCTTTAGCCTTAGTGTGTTTTTTATTTTCTGTTACAGTAGAGCGTAACATACATTTTTCAAGAAGTAATTAGTTATTATTTTTCTATTTACATACTTGGAAATTTGCGCTAAAAAAAAAACCAAATTATTATTTCATCCACGCTAACAAAAAAATAAAATAAAAAAATAAACACATGTTATTCAACCTCATCCAAATAATTTTAAATACTATGAAATAGTACTTGGTAACGTCAAACTTCATGGAATGATACTTTTACTTACCACTTTAGTGAGGCCATTTTAGTAACCGTTATTTCTTGTGATTTGGTACATTTGTTTTGGCCATTTTAGTGGTAAAAGTGTAGTCTTCTCTCTCTCACTAATAGTTTCTATTGAAAATAATAATAAAAAATGTAAAAGGTTCATTTTTTCAACTAAAGCCACAATAAAACCAAAGTTTCATATAATATGATTTTATTTTATTGCTAACCAAGGTGAGTAATGAAAGAAAAAGGGGTGTTGTAACCCTTGTTAATAATAATTATAATCCGTATTAATTTAGTTTGAATTAATGAAAATGCCAGTAAATTTTTTTCAATGTTTATAATGGAAAATTGCCAAACTTAACAGGATTTGAAAATGATAGTAAGAATAAAAGATAAAGTCTATATGATTTCATATTACATGTCAGTAATAAAAGAAAAACAACTGAAATATAAAAAAAATTCAAAAATACATCAAAAAATCGATATTACCTAGTCTAATATATATATCAAAAAGATCATGTATAGAGTAGTATCTTTCTACCCTATCCCTCATACAAATAAAATAAAATAAAATACTATAACCTAAGTCTTTCAATCTTGGCCTGTTGAAGTGTCCTTTGACTAGTTCTCAGCATCACGGGCATTACCGTCGTCTTCAATAATAACGATCAATCATACATAAAAGAAGAATAATGGAGTGAGGTGATTTGTTCTAAAATCACTTTCACATATATGGTAGGAATTCTACCATAAAACAAAAATAAAACACAACTAACTATATAAGGGTACCTAGGGTTTATTCTAAGTTGTATTAGACTACCATTGATTCAGTATAGATTCATACTCCCCATTAATGGGTAATAGTTCTTAATAGAACCAAAAAGTGACTAGAGTACATATATCTCATTAACATCATCACATGGTATAGTCTTCATCATCATTTAAGAACAAAATAATGATTTAGGATATCCGTTTATAAAGGTATATTCCCAAATCAATCCTGAAATACTGAGTAGTTGTCGGGGTTATCAAGCTTGGTTAGGTGAATATCCCAACTTGAGGGTGTTACCTTGGTCATTGGGACCTTCACCACTCGATGCCTACCTCGAAGACCTCCACAAGTGAATCCCTGCCTTTCATTCCTCAACATATCACATTGTAACTTCCCTAGCAGGTTATCATGCCACTGCATGTCGCTCGTTTTACATTGCTCACTAATTTATCAATTTCTAAGTTTCTCAAGTATAGGTTTTTCCTGGTCTCATTTGATTTGAGTACCAGTATAATCAACATTTCTAGCTTATATTACAGAAATTATGGGATAATAATTTAGTAATAACCAAAATTTTGGCAGCATAACTACTTACCAAAATTCTAGCAGAATAACAATTTGGTAATCACAATTTAATTACCAAAAATTTTAGCAGAATAATAATATATTAAATACATTTTAATTTTCTAAGTTTGAATAAAGTAACAACTTAGTAATTATAATTTAATAATCTAAATTTAAGCAAAGTAACAAATTAATAATTAAAATATAATTATCTAAACTTGAGCAGAGTAACAACTTAGTAATTAAAATTTAATTATCTAAATTTGAGCAGAGTAACAATATAGTAAAATTTTAAGATTTAGCAATAAATATTATAATAATAGTAAGAAAACGTATGCTTAAATGGGTTTAGGGAAAAATCCTTCCTACCAACATGTGAAATGACTATAATTTAGAACCAACCCCACTCCTCCTACTACCTCTAAGGTGGTTAATGAAGATGATGAAATTGTTGATGTAAAGCTTCTAGAAGGAAAAATTTTACTAGTTGAAAACTAACAAAATTTTAACATAAAAACAAAGTAAGAAAAAATTTCTCGAGAAAGAAACTCTCTTAGTGGATTTTGGCTAGCTTTAGAGAGTATGGTGAGAAATTTGAATTCTTAAGTGCCTATTTATAGAGAAAGAAAAGGATTAGGTGTCCACTTTGATTACATCATCAAATGATGTAATAAAACTATTTTTATTTTCTTTTTAATTAATTTTAGGGACACATAACCAAAAATAGGTGGTGAATCAGCCCCTCTTAGGTTTGGGATGTGCATAGTGAGCTGTCCCAGTTTTATCAGTATAAATTTAATCTGCAATTAAATTAACCGATACCAATAAAATCGCCTAAACTTGAAAAATTAGCTTTTAATATCCAAATAATGAAATTTAATTTGAAACTAGAAAAATAAATTATTATTCATCAAAAAATAAGTTTATAATAATTAATTTTAATTTTTATTAATTTATTTCAAATTTTATCTATTTATTTTGTATTTTTAAGCTAGAAAATTCATAATAAGTCCATTTTAATTCAATAAATATCAAAATTTTTATGAAAATTATAAAATTAAATATTTTAATTATAAATAAACTGAAATTACTATTTTCACCATTTTTGGATGTCAAACCAATACTAGATAGGTTTAATAGGTACCTAAGGGTATTTTGGTCATTTTGCACCGAAATTTCAGAAAATTTTCAAAATTATATTTTAATGCATATAACATGATTTTAAGCTTAAATTGACATTTTAATATCAATTGAAACTTTTTCTCATGTTAGTTCTTAATGCTAAGAAATAGGGGGAAAATTGTTATTTTTTTAATTTCTCTAGGTTTCGACTTTGAAAAATTATTAAAAATAACGATTAGATAGCTCTCAACATTCAGAGTTTAACTAGGAATTTTTTTTTTTTGAAATTCTTTCCTGGTTTTTCAGAGTTAAATTGTTAAATATTAGAAAAATAGTTAAAAATTGAAATAAAGGTATTTTTGTCATTTTACAAAAAGTATCTCAATAAATTTTTGAAAATTTTTATTAATTATTCTAAGTATATTAATGACTTAAAAATAATTTTTTAAACACTTTTAACTATTTTTTCTATTAATTATGTTACTTGACTTTTTAAGGGCGAAACTATCATTTTACTAATTTTCAAGCTCCGTTTTCCAAAACTTATTAAAAATCTAAATTAAGTACTACTTACTACTACGAACATAATCATAGGGATCAAATTTTTAAGATTTTAATCTGGTTCTTCAAAAATAAATACAGAATAATTAGGAAAATGGTGCAATGGGCAAAAGTAGGGGTTGTTACAGGTGTTCGTAAACACATAGCGAAATATTTTACGTTTAAAATATACTACAAAAATAATAAATAGGAAAATTTAAAATTATGTACCTGGATAATATTTCTTGAATCATCAAAATTATCTTCAATTGTGTGAAGACTTTACACGTATTCATGCTGAGACCAATCTCTGTTATCAACTCTTTGCCACATAAAACAAAGCTATCCCTCTATAATATTTTAGTGTGTGTGAGCAAAGAGACGAAAGAGGAAAAACAAATGATTCTGTCAGTGTATCAAGATGTTATTTTATAGCTATTAAATATACAATTTTTGATCTTATCTAATAGAATCAAACAAATTTGATTTTGTTATTCTTTTAGCATTTGAAATCCTTTTGATTAAGTCAAAAATTTCCCCTTTTTATTTTTCATAAAGCTCACTCACATAAGAAAAATATTATAATAATAACAATAACTAATCACATAATAGTCTTAAATATGCAATAATTACAGTAATTAATCAAATGACTAATTCAAGTAACTAATCACATAATAGTCTTTGATATGCAATAATTAAAGTAACTGATCACGTGATTAATTACAGAAACTAATTACATCCGTGTTCATGAAAGGATACCTTTTATATATGTATTTATATTAATTATATTCTTAGTGCTAGCAAAGAATATAATAATATTCCACATAGAAAAAAATTATTTATTCTATTTAAAATTAAATTCTCTAATTTAATTTATCAAATAAAATAATTTCTATAGCAAAAATTAGCACACTCGTTTGTGTGTGACCTTGTAGGTTTAATACCAAGTCGGTAGTAAATTAATCAAATTAATTTGCTAATCAAGGTAGGCATCTAGCAATACTCCTTAACATCTTGATAGTATGAAATAATATATTTTACTTTCAAGAAACAATAGAAGAATAATGTAATGTTTTCTTCCATCATTTACAGCTCTTGTTAACTCTAGAGCATGGTATTAATGTCAAACTCTAATAAATTAATCCATATATTTATTCAGTGAATGACTTTAGAAACTTTTTTCTTCATTTACTCAATCGCCCTGACCAAGCTCTTAATTTTATCATGAAGCTCAAACTCATTACCAAGAATTGATGGATTCTTTCTTGATTAATCATTAATTCTACAAGTATTTAATTGTATCCAATGTCCATTCAACTAGTACCTTAAGGCATCAGGTGTTGAGGATTAAAATATAATAAATATTTTGTTAATTATTATGATAATCTCAAGTCAAAGGAAAATTATTACGCTTCTTGAAAATTTCCTATTGACAGTTTAAGGTAATGTTAACAATTAGAAATTCTCAATTGAGTCAGTTCAATGATCACATCTTGATGTGCATTTATATATGTAAATTAATAAATAAGATCTATTAATATTTATCCAATAAATACTATCACATATATATTATCAAGAATATTTTAGATTAAACTTTTAAAATACTTGTTTCTCATTATCATAATCTCTATCATGATGACAAATTTTAATCAAAGATCTTGTCAAATTAACTATTTAATCAAATAATAAATATGAAAATGAAATAAAAGATAATACTTTATTAAAACTAAAATTGATCACGTCTTGGACATATATATTTATCTTCAACAAATAACCTGTATTTTTTTTATTCATAAAAAGTTTAGGCGAGTTGGATATGGGAAGCTTGTCCTTATCCACAAAACCAACATTTGTTGCCGGTAAGTAACCTAGTACGAAACAATCTGACTTGATCTGGTAACGGTTATAACTATCCTATAACCAAGGTTTCTACATAACCTTGTTTGGTAAAAGCCAAAACAATACATGTTAAAAATGGTATTCGTAGAAACAGACACTTCAACAGTAACATCTAAGGTCTATCCTCGGAGTGTTAAAATGGTTTCCTGAGCCTATAAATGGACGTCAATTTGATAAACGAAAGGAGGAGGAAATTGCTTGGATAAAAACGTTAACGCTGATTCTGCCTTCTACTTAACTACTCTACTATCACCTACAAACTTTGTACTAGCAATTATTTTGCTGAAAGTGTTTGATAAGCTATATAAACTGTGTAAATGCACTCGAGTAATTTCAAAAGCTACACATTATATTTCAAACATTTTTTTGACTTACATTATATTTCAAACATTGGACATTTGAACCTGCGTGTAAAGTAAGCTATTGAGTTACGCCTTGTTCGCGGGTTAAAGACTTGTAACAAAAAGAATAGGCTTAGATATAAAAAAAAAAAAAATGACCTTAAATATATTTTTGGTCTCTCAAAATATAATAATTTTTGTTTTTAATCTCTCATAACTTTTCAAGTACTTTCGGTCTCTTATATTTTTTTGTCAAGATAAATTAGTCTCTACTGTTAACTCTGAACCATTAATTTGCTAACATGACAACAATTTCGACACAACCTGCAATGTGGATTAATAGGATGAGTTGTTTGCCACGTAATTAAATTATTTTTTATTAATTAAATAATCATTAAATTAATTAAATTTATATTTCTAGATGTCATAATTAGATTAAATTAATGGATAAAACTTAGATACAATACTTTAGATGCTGCTGGTATTATTCTCCAATTAAAATTGAAGTTTCACCTCCATAATTCTTTAATGTCTATCTTTATTATGTAGATTATAGAAATAAAACTCCAATTCTCATTAGAAAACAACACTAACAACACGTAATTGTCCTAAATTAATCTCCTTTCTTCCCACCAACTAGCCCGTACCCCATTAGCAAAACTGGAACCCGCGAGGAAGACGGCGGCCAGTGAAGGAATCAATTAAATTTTAATAAATTTTCACGAATTAAATTTCAAATCCATGGTTTCAAATTTGATTCTCAATTTCATTGAATTCTAATCTATTCTCCGTAATTCCGATTAATCGAGATTCAAGCAGCCAACTCTTGATTCATTTACTTTCTAATTTTAATTGAAAACGTATTGAAATAGGGGCGTGTATATGAACAAATGTGAAACTCTGCTATGCATGACTTTGCTGCTTCGAATATATCTCTTTGAATTCAAATTGCTTGCTATTTGTCGAAGAGTAAGTTACACTTATACTTCTTCACTTTTTTTTGAAAATACGCTTGATACTCCTCCGTTTTGGCGCATTACAATAAACTTCCTAAAAGTGTGTGAAATGTAACACTGACCCTCCTAGTTGTTGGATGTTGTCTAAAATGTTTACAAAAAGTGAGATGTGTTGCTCACATGACTTTTAGTGAATTTTTCTTCCAAAAATACCCTCACATTCATCCTTTAAATTTCATAGTCAAGGTTAGCTAGGTTCATACACATAATCAAGGTTTTATGCACCATAATTAAAACCAAAAGTAGTTGGGTATATGGCAGTTGGGGTCCCTAAGATTTATTTGCAAAATTCAAACATGCTTTTGAAGGGTATATGATACAAGAGAAATGCAGTAAAAGAGCTAATACTAGCTTAGCATAAGATACCATGATAATGAAGCAAAATTCTTGAAAATTTTGCTTCAAGAAATTGAACGACTAGAATTTGAACTATTGCATCTTGTGTTAGGAGAGGAGAAAAAAGTATCTCCAATGATGTTTTCATTTGCGTATGGTATGGCAGTACTTGGAATAGATGAAGAATAAGGAGAGAAAGCTAAAGAAGCTAAGTTTAAAGGATGAAGGTGATAGTATTTTTAGAAGAAAAAATTATTAAAAGTCATGTGAATAGTATATACTCACTTTTTGTAAACGTTTTGGATGACATCCACCGGTTAGGGAAGGTCAGTTACATTTAACACACTTTTAAGAGTTTTATTGTAGTGCACCAAAATGAAAAGATATCAAACGTATTTTTGAAAAAACTAAGAAGGTGCGAATGTAATTTACTCTTTGTTGAATTATGTATCTATGTGCACACGCTGTTTGCTTTCTCGAAGATTGACAATTACTGTTTTCTGTTTTGTTGATATATTTTTCGTTTTCGTAATTGAGATAAATTGGATCAAATTTTCTAGATTTTGATTTTGCACCTTTGTTCTGGTTAGGAACTAAAGCGTTGGAATGGGAGTATATGATGGTGATAATGGAATTTCCATTTCTTGATGCCATAACAACGTACCACCACCTTGGCTAGTTTCTTATAGGGTTTGTCGAGAATCTTGTAGGCTTTTATTCAAATTCTTCGTCTGATCATAGATGTGGAGTTGGGTTTGTGAATTAGATTGACAAATAAGGAAAAAAAATTGATTGTGAATGGATTTGAAATTTAATTCGTGTGAAGATTTATTCATCAATCTCTCCACCGGTCGTCGTCGTCTTCATTGATTTCAGTTTTGTTTATGGGGTTTGGGATAGTTGGTGGGATAAAGGAGATTAATTAATCTAATTTTGATGTTTAAAAATATTAATTTAATTTAATTAATTTAACGATTTAATAATCATTTAATTATTAAAAAATAACGTAATTACGTGACAGACACCTCACCTCATTGATCCCCATGACAGGTGCTAATGTGTCAAAACTGCTGCCACGTTAACGGTTGACGGTTTGGAATTAATAGTGGAGACTAATTATCTTGATGTCAAAAAAATAAGGAACTAAAAAGGCTTGAAAAATCTATGATTATTTTAAGAGATAAAAACATATTTAAACCAAAAAAATATTTTGTAGCATGCAGCTTGGACTCTCTACAAAATTGCGGACAAGATGTAAACCATGTAGTTTGCGATAATGTAATACAAAATTGTCGAGTCAGTGAGCTTCTTATCTTGGTTCTTTCATTTATTTTAAAGAAAATTATGTTTTGAGCTTCGTTTTTGCAAACAGTCTTTACTGAAAAATTTTCCAAAGTGCAAAGAGTCTTTACTATAAATTTGCAAAGACTTGGGATAAACTTCTTTTTAACTAGGCTGCTTTCAGATCTTTGCTGCCGCAACTTCAAAACGTTTTGGAAAGCATGTTTAAAAGCTAGTCACTGGATTTGTTGAACAAAGTTTACTCAACTTCAAATCTTTAAAATTGAGGGGCGGAAAAAAAGGCATAAGAGATTCTACATTGCAGGAAAAAAGAATCCCAAACAATTCAACCCTTATATTTGCCTACTTCAACATCTAATTGATAATGTAATGTTTATATAAACAGCACAATTCCTGCATCTGTGATTGTAATGTTACTTCAATAGCATAGCTCCAGTGTGGCAGTTCTTTTTTACTTGAACAGAAACAGAATATTTAGAGACCCCTTATGATCATTTTTCTTATTGGAATGTATAGCTTAAGAATCAATTAACCCATCGCCCTTTCATTTTCTGTTCCTAATTTCATTGTCCTTCTCGGTCCCTAGTAAAAGTGACCTTCACAATTACTTGAAACTCTCATGCTAAATATAAAATAAGGTGATAATATTGATGAGCAAAAAGAAGAGAGTAATATGTAACATAATTTTAACCATATCATTGTCTGCTATACCTTATAAGAAACGGTTTACAATTCCAATAGAGTTCGTACAAAGAAATTCACATAATAGACCACATCACAGAACCTGTGCACAAACCAGGACCTTGGGTAGAGGGGAAAGACCAAAGAGTTACAAGAATGACTAAGACTTACCACCTCTCACACTTATTAAGTTATTATTAAGAATTGGAGCCACATTTCTCTAGAGAGCCACAACCAAGTGCACCAAACCGAAGAAACAACTTTTTTTGTGACGCGATTATCAGAAGCAACACTCCTCTAGCACACAACAGCAACAAAGTGCTGCCAAGCTGCATATGTAAAAGGATTCTTGCTCTTATTACCACCATAAAAACTAAGAAAAGATTTCATGCAATTCTTTAACTTAATGAAAAGAAGTTGATGTCTCAAGCTGAAATAAAACAATTGTATAGGACTTTATTAATAATGCGTCATCAAAGCTAATTGAAGAATTCTGCATACTAAGGATTAAGGGCATGAAACATCTCTCTGTCTATACTCCGGGTTGAGAATTTATACCAGGAAAAACCTCGATTGAGGAATAATAAGTTTAACTAAATTATCAACTAATAATGACTTAGGCTCATCAGTGAAAATGTAGCAACCTAGCATGTAATTAGCACATATAACTATATTAATAAGTATGACTCATAGCTGTGTGTTTGACATTTGAGAAAAGTAATATCTATCCACCTTATAATCTTTTACATTCAAAGTTTATGTTTATTGTTTTAGGCATTACACTGTGACTGGGGTTATATGTGGCGCATCATCAGAGTTGTGCAACGGAACCGACAGTTGCTTTGGTATTTTTGCATCGAACAAAACTTACATGCAGTACCTTGGGTGTTTTTAGTGCTCCTCTCCAATCAGAATTGGAATTTCCCTTTAGCAATTCACATAATAAAGATTTGCATTAAAGATCAGCATAGGTTACCAAAGTAAAACTCCAAATCTGATTGAAAAACAGTACCAAAAACACCTAAAAAATAGCATCTAAGTTTTATTCTTTCACGAACAAACAGTTGATCCTTTCGGTCCATCCATCACATACTAAGTTGCTCACCTTGTATATGACAGAATCTCTCCAATCAAGGTGGATGTGAAACAAACTAAAACAAGTGCATCCATCAAATGTTAGCTTGGGCTGTCCATTCCCAAGTTAACATAAGACATAATAAATCAAGCCAAAGCCTCCCACCTCTCAAAACTCAATTCCTCTACCATATAATACAACAAACAAATCCTTCAACACTGTTTAATCTCAAATTCCTAATCACTCTTCCACTTGAATAATTTTTCAACAGTTACATCCCCCATAACTCAACACAAACTTTTAGGGTTAAAACCCTCAACCTAGTAGCTTTGAAGCCATATGATTGCCATTCACAAAGCCACAAGGTTAGACTAGCACGCTCTAACCAAAAAGCCAGGCTGTAAATAGGGAAAAAAAAAAAAAAAACCTGGGCTCCTTGTAACACTAAAAAAAATAAAAATAGAAAAAACGCAAAAATAAATAAATAAATGAAAAAGCGTACCAGCCTCGCAGGAACGAAGAGCAACCGGGGTCATCGTGACGGTGATGCTCCACGTGCTGGTAGTGGTAGTGCGGCGGAGGAGGTGGCGGTGGAGGTGGATACCCCTTATCGAAATACCCCTGGTAAGAATCATACGGCGGCGGCGGCTGCGGCGGAGGGTACCCCGCATAGCCCGGAGGCGGCGGCGGAGGGTACCCTTCGTGGGGCGGCGCCGATGGGTAACCCGGTTGCGGCGGAGGGTAAGGAGATCCGTACCCTGTTCAGAATTTTAATTTAATTTAATTAGTTAATTGATTCGGCAATCTCGTTTAAAGGATGAAAAATTCAAATAATTGAAATTAAAAGAACAAAAAAAATAAAAGAATCTTAGAGTAGGGATATTAGTGTATTATGGATGTACCTGGGGGAGGGTAGGCTTCGTGCGGTGCTCTATGGTAATCGCTCATTGGACTTGTTTTCTCAGTGTGTTTGTGTCTGTGGGGAGTGGTGAGAGGAAAGATCAGAAATAGTCGATGGGAACAGAAGAAAGTAGAAAGTTGAACGAATTAATTAAAAGCCGGTGGGACCCGTTTCTTAATTGTTGGTTGCTTCAGTCTCACTAGTGATCATTCGCCACGTCTTCACACAGCTAACCCTTTCCGTGTGCCAACGACTTTCCACACATCTTAATTGTGATGAGTTTTTTAAAATCACATTGAAATATTGATTAATGTAATTTTAATTAAATTTTTATATGTTTAATTTTATATTAAAAAATTAATTCTGAGTCTATAATTAATTTTGAGCTAAAGTAATTTTAAGTAATTTTTGTATTAGATAAAAAAATTTATATTAAATTTTATTACTAATTTACTTTTAAAATAAAAATATTCAAACATAAATCACACTATTTTAAAATTAATTTTATTCAAAATCAATTTTGCTAACACTCATCTAAATATATACTAAAAATTTATAAAAAAATTATTTTTGTACTCTTGCCGTGTAGAGTTTTTTTTTTTTTTTTTTATACATGTCCAAGAGTAATGATTAAAAAAATAAAATAAGAAATTCAACTAAAATATGTAGTACATTAAAAATTTAAAAATTATTTAATATGTTTTAAAAATCAAAAAATGTATTTAATCATCCTTAATTAATACTTTTGATATATATATATAGACACACACAGACACACATTTTTTTTTATCTTTATGGTTTGTTTCTTTTCTATTTTGAGCATGGTGCTTTTAATGCGCAACCCTAAAATTAGGTGCAAGATGAGATTTGTTATCATACCTTCCATTGCTATATACATGACAAGTCTCTTTTATACTTAATTAGAAATTAGAAACTAGAGATAATGAACGCGAGTCACATGAGTTTGTACATATTTTATATTTATAATATTTTATAAGGCTATTTAAAAAAAAAAGTGTGGAAACGATTGCATTTTAAATATGTAAAAAATAAATAAGTGAATACTTTAGCCTTTATAATTCGAGGAGTGTTATTTTTAACATTTTTTTTTTCTAAAGCTCTCTTTATTATATTATGAAGAATTTATTGAAAATTACAAATTTTAGTAAATCTCACTTTCTAACACTCTCTTTACACCAAATTTTGGCCTAGCACTATTGGGTTTGGTGTTAAAAAATATGGTAGGTAGCCCAATAATAAATTTTGGATAGATTATAATATCATCTTAGATTTTGAACTTAAACCATCTCCTTATAATAAGCTTTTAAAATATACTATTTCTAGTCAATGTGGACTTTGAATTTTTCCCAACACATTCCTCCAAAAAATGTTATTAAGTTCAAAAAATTAACGATGTTAAATTAACATAGGTAATTAGTACATGAAAAACATGAGGAGGGGGCTACTATCTTCGCCCCATTTTCCTCTAAGTTCACTCCTTTCTTTGTTTTTTTTTTTTTACAAAAATACCCCTACCAAAAACATGTTTTTGTTATGTACAATTAAAATGTGTTTTCATTATGTTAAGAGGTGTGGTCTCACTACACAATAGAAATATATTTTCGTTACGTATTATGCACAACGGAAACGTGTTTCCATTGTATATTGAGGCCACGCTACCCTTAACACAACAGAAACACGTTTTTGTTGTATATGAATTTGAAATACACAATAGAAATGTGTTTTCGTTGTGTATTTTAGATACATACACAACAGAAATGTGTTTCTATTGTGTATTTTGAATTCACACATAATAGAAATATATTTCCGTTGTGCCTTTTGAATTCAACATTTGAAATAATTTAAAATCCAAATCAATGGGAAATTTCAATCATTTCTTTTTCTAACATACAAGACAAAACTTTTAATGATTTATTAACGCCTGAACAGGGCACACATTTGAATCGGTGCGATCTGCACCATTGATTTAGTCAGTGCAATCTCTACCATTTCTTTTTTTGACGCATAGGATAAAGCTTTTAATGATTCATTGACACATGAACATGGCACGCATTTGAATTGGTGTGATTTAGACTTTTGATTTAGTTGGTGCAATCTTCATTATTTCTTTTTCTAACGTACAGGACAAAGCTTTTAATGATTCACTGACGCATGAGCAATATGTGCACTAGTATAAGAGAGATGTTCTCTAAAGCACCACATTGCCTTCACATTTTGAATTTTTTCATCTGTCCAAGTTTTCAGCTATCTTTGTTCCAATTTTTCTCTTCCCTAAGAAGATAGATTCGTTTCTTGCAGTTGTGTATTACGATGGACATATGACAACAACATTTGAAGGGGTTGTGTTTCAATGTCCTCATTGTCCAAAATTTCTAAGGATAAATAAGGACATGACAATTGTTGCTCTTAGGAAAAAAAATTCATGATGAGATTGAAGGTACTCGAATATTACTTAATATTCATTACTGACAACCTATATCCTTAGGGAATGATTGTGTTCAATATAGGTCTCTAGAGCTTAAACACGACAATGATGTAGCAAAGGTGTTCTCCATCTTTGCCCAATATGCTACACTTACGTTGATTGAGTTATATGTTACGTTAGGCATATCTCTCAACGAGATCTTAGCCTGCATGCGTTAACCAAGATCTGCAAAAGAGATCATTGTGTGCTTGCATGAAACAAAGACATCAGCTAGCTCCAATGACTAGACCACCATTAGTTTGGGTCAAACATGATGCATTTTATTTAATGATTTTTATTTGTAAATCTATGTAGAAATGCTTTTATTTAATCGAATAATATTATTGATGTTGTGTTTGTTTGTTTGTTTTTATTTGTATCGTGTGCTTTAATTGTAACAACGTAATAGTAATAACAACCATGCAATAAGTCAAACATATATAAAATCCAAAAAATATATACAATACAATCCGTACATACAAAATAAAATACTAAATATTTGACAATACAAAACATGTATTAAAAATCAATCATCGGTGGTCCTCCTCCTCATCTTCCTTTGATACATGCACCTAATTGTCGTGTTTGCCTGTGCAATGGTCAATGTGTCCTACAGAAGGGCATGATTGTCAATGCCATCAGTTACCACCCTAAGATGAAACATGTGCTCCAGGTTCTGAATAACCTTCTCAAACATTGCCTATAAAAAATACAAACAATTGTTATGAAGGTTTCATTATCATTGAATAATACAAGAGAAAGATATGAATAATTACCTCGCACGCATGAGAGTAGTTAGAGGAAGAGTTTGTCTAACTACCTCTACAGTGGCCATCCCAGGCTGCTGCATAGGTACTCGTGGAGGGCCTTGTAGAGGATCTTCTTTTGTCATTAGAATCAAGCATGGATGAGAAACGTGATAGAAGCACTCTAATTAGCCTTCCATATAGGTCCATGGAGCATCGTGCGACAAGAAGACTCCTCTGTGTGAGCCTCGTAACCAACCTAATGTTCATTTCATGCCACCAACGTCGAATAATGAATAGGTGGGGTGCAAGGGATCTGTTGCACATAGCCAAATTGCCTCAATACCCTTTAAGAGTGCAATTGGGGACCATATTTGAGGAGGCCGAAGAAAAAAGAAACCTCTTGCAAGGGTCGTTGCTTTTAGTGTGCTGCACATGGTGACCATATGACATCATCCAATTGGATGTGATCTAGCCGCTCCCTTGTTACCAATGCATAGCTAGAACCCCTCACAGCCCTCTATCTACAAGCATGGGGTGACTGCTTAGAGTAATCAACTATCAACTTGCAGAGGTTGACGGTTAGGAAGTGCTCATACATCCATGCTTGTGAAGCCATTAATAAATTAACTTTCATAAAGAAAATAAACACAAACAAATGTAGCCTTTATGGGTGAGCATGACCCAACCCAACCAGTTACTCTGGCCCGGCCCCAAGTTGATTTTGATGGGTTCGGGTTTTGAAATTAAACTCGATGAATTTTGAGGACGGGTTCAGATTATGCTTTGAATTGTTCCAACCCGATTTGGTATCCTATGCTCTCTTAAAATGTATAAGTTTTTTGAAAAATTGTGTATTAATAATAAAACTTTTTGATTTAATAGATAAGATTTTGTATAACATGGTATTATATTTATAACGATATTATTTATTTTAAAATATATTGTAAAATATACCTTAATTTAAGTTTTATACTTATTTTATTTTATAATTTAACTATACATAATGTTAAGATTGATATATTGTGTTATAAAGGCAGGTTGACCTGGTCTTGTCCCATATATTTCAGGTCTGGTTCGGGTTTGAATAAATGTCTCATTCAAATTTTTAGGTCAAGTAAAGACAAAGATAAACCCATCCCTTGCTCACCCCTAGTAGCCTCCAAATTGTGTCATGACATGCACGCTGGCTATGCTAAACTGGTCGTAGAGTTAGGCCAACGTAGAGGCTCGCTACGCGTACTGACCACATGGCTTAATGTCATGGAAGAGCTCTAGGTAGCAGACCAACACATGCATCGAGCTCTTGTTGGCAAATATCATACAACTTACCAAATGTAACAAAAATGCCCTTGCTGCAAATACATATTGCCCAGCTACAATGCATGACTCATATTTCTCCTTCAACCATTAGAGAGTCACGTGAGCTCCTTTATCAGTCACAAACCGTGCCTCTTGGTAAGTAATGTTGAGCTCATTCATTAGTAACCCTATGGCGTCTTCACAAGTTAGATGCTCGTGGTGACAAAAGGTACTTGTAATAGGCAAGTGTAAAAAAGATGACACATCATTTAGGGTGATGGTTATCTCCCCTATTGGCAGTTGGAAGGAGCTAGTGTCCTCATGCCACCGCTCAATAAAGACACACACCATGCCCTTGTTTGCACTAGTATATTGTGCATGTATAAGAGAGGCGATCCCCCACTGCTCCATATACCTCACAACCTCTTGGTCTGTAAGCATGGGTAAGACCCTTACCCCTGTGGCTCACTTGCTCGAGCTTTTTCTGGGACTCTCCACTCTATATAAATTCGACATGGTCCCTGTAGGACCTCAACAGAGACAAGTCAATAGGACCTCTTCTACATGGGGGCCCAATAATGTGCTCTTCCAAACCAGCTTGAGGTACCTTTGCCTCAGCTTTAGGTACCTCTACCTGTACCTTAGGTACCTTAGCTTGCACTTGCTATTGCACCTACTACTACGTGTGTTGCCTCTTTTCTAGCTTAATGTGCGGATGTAGTCAGTGTTGTGTACTTAGATGTGCTTGGTGCATTGTCCAACAGAGGGTTTAGTCTAGGATGATAAGCAGCAAATCTCATATGTGGCATGATGAATTTGAAATAGTACTAAAAATTCAACAAATATGACAAAACTTAATAATAAATAATAATTGATAATTAAATATTAAAATTTTATTAAAAAAATTAAAATAATAATAACAAATTATATTAATTGAATGCTTATTATAAATTAATAATAATAAATAATATCATAACAATAACAAATAATAATTTAACAAATATTTAATAAAATAATAATAAAACTTAATTAAAATAATTAAAAACCAAAAAATATTAAAAAATTAACTAATACACAACATAATCATGATTCTGTTATGTATCTAATCCAGGTGGATAACATACACTATGGAATCACGAATCGTGTTTTTGTTGTGTATTCACCATAGTTATTAAAACTGGATCAAACAGATCGATTCAACTAGTTCATCTGTGAATTGGCCTATCATCTGGTTCTAAAAACACTAAAAATTGTTTTGAAAAAGAATCATTCTTAAGCTGGTAAAACTATTTGTTTTTGGACACAATCGTTCATTTTCACAGAATGAGAAATACACTTCATTTGGGTACACCATCGATGTGGGACTCTAGCGTATAGAGTAGACAATCCAACTATGCTATTACTTTTATAGAATGAGATATACACTTCATTCTTTTGGATCACTAATGTGGGACTTACATGTATAGACTAAATAATCTAAATATGATATAAGACTTAGTAATTACCTTTAAAGTTGATGTGGGACTCAGCAGTATAGGTACTAACACTTCAAGTATCAATGTGGGACTTAAAATACAAATGTTTTAAGCTACTGATGCGGGATCCTATCAACTTAACTATTATCTCAAGAGTTCTAGATGGCAGGTTAGTGATACTCTATGATAAACAATTCGCAAAGATGAGGGATAAGCTACTGTCACTAATATTTTAATATAATAAGATAATGCTCCATTCAACTTAACTATTATGTTTTAATCACATAATATAATTTATATAGTTAGTCTTAAAAACCATTATGTTTTATTTTTTTTATTTCTATTTAAAATATTAGCTCAACTTAATAATTGGTTTAACTTAATATAAACATAATATTATGTTATGAAATGAATATAATGATATTTTTTAATATTACATTATTACTTAATATATTATATTAAAATTTTAAAAAATGTTATGATAATTTTTAATATCATATTATTTCTTAATGTATTATATTGAAATTTAAAAAAATATTATTTAAGTATTATCGATTCAACTGTAGTTAGACAATCGAATCTTGAACAGATATTATCATTGGTTCAATGACTGGTCCAGTTTTCAAAACATTGGTATTTATACACAATGAAATCATGATTTCGTTGAATCTAAAAGTCTGGAAAAAAAAAACTCACCAAAGGGAGAAGACAATGTGGTGGTGGGGTGTGCGAGGTGACTTCCGACGATGGTGGGATGACAATTTTTCTAGTGAGAAGACAATGTGGGGGTGAGGTGTGCAAAGTGAAGAAAAGAAGGTGGGGAGAAGGGGTGTCAAGTTTTAAGAGAAAGGGGAGGGAAGGGGAAACGGTGAGGGTAAAATTGGGTTTTCAAACATTTTTGAAAAAAAAAGGGGTGAACTTAGATAAAAATATGGTGGAAATAGTAGGGCCCCACGAGGATGGGTCTTTCGCTCATTACAAGAACCTATTTCCAATGGGTTTGCTCTCATTATTATTGCCATCAAATTGAATGTATTTTATTATACCATTTTTCGCTCTCTAAATGCCATATATTATAAATTATTTCCATGGATCTTATGTAAATTGAAGTAGTAGAATTACTCTTTATAGAATTAGCAGAAATTAAGCTTAATTTGTCAATATTACGAAAGGTTTGAAATAGGCCAAACAACTAATTAGGCATTTTTTTATCGCATTAGTATAATTTATTTTTAAAATTACTAAATCATTGTACTTTTTGAAAAATTATCAATTTAGGGTAAGTTTTATTTGATGAGTATGACTTTCTTTCATTCTTCATTAAAATAATTTTAGGCAACCTTTAGTAGTAATTTTTGGTGATTTTAGACAATTAGAAATGTTTGGTCTTAAATAAAAAAAGTAAAACAAAGTCATACTCATCAACTACAACATATCTCAAACTAGTATTTTTTTTTAAATTATATATATATATATATATATATATATATATACTAATTTAGTAATTTTAAAAACATATTGCACCATTTGGAAAAAAAGAACTAAATAAGATACCACAAATGTAATTTTATGAAGGACCTTACAAAAAGACTGGACTTTGCAACCAAAGGAATTAATCTATCATAAATGTTACAAATGAAAATAGATAGATATGGAGAGAACTAAACATGCACATTGTCCTAAAATTTGGAAATGCAATATTATATTTAAATGCATCTGTTATGTATTGTGATATCTCAAAATTTAAAGATGAGAAATGATTGTGTATTTTTTATTGAATTCACTTACAATTAAATTATTCAATTTTCTACTAATTATTCTTTGTTTGAGATTGATTATGAATTTAAGTCATTAATTTATTTAGATTTAATTCTTTTGCCATTGATTGTTAACGAAAGAATTAGTTTAGATAGCAAAAAAGAAAGTTGAAATTGTGAAGAAGTTTCCTAAAGGAGTCAAAAATAATGTTAAAAAAAGAGAAAAGCATTATGGTTCAAAAGTAAACAAAAGATGAAATAAAATAATATTTGAATTTATAGATTGGATTAAATGCATATAAAAAGAGAACGTGTCAGTAAGACGAAATATAATAAAATGTAAGACGATATAAAGTAGGATGAAACTTAAATAATTGGTCAAGACGATGCATGTAAGATGCTTTACTCTTGTAATATTTTCATGCACAAGTTTTCTAAAATGAAGTTAAAATATTCTTCAGGTAAAGCTTTTGTAAAGATATCAGCCCATTGATGGTCTGTATCAATGAACTTAATATCAAAGACACCTTTTTGAACATAATCACGAATAAAGTGATGTCTTATTTCTATATGCTTTGCTTTGGAATGCTGAATAAGGTTTTTAGATAGATTGATTGCACTAGTGTTATCACATAACACAGGAATGTTATGCTCAAAACTAGAGTAATCTTCAAGTTGATACTTTACCCATAGATGTTGTGAGCAGCAGCTAGCAGCAGATACATATTCTGCTTCAGCAGTAGACAATGCAATTGAATTCTGCTTTTTGCTGGTCCAAGATATGAGACATGGTCCAATGAAATGACATCCACCACTTATGCTTTTTCTTTCAAGTCTGTCACCAGCATAGTCTGCATCACAATATCCTACTAACCTAAAATCTTTATTTTTCACATAGAATAAGCTTAGGTTAGAAGCACCAACAAGATATCTAAAAATCCTTTTAACTGCTTTTAAATGAAACTCTCTAGGATCAGATTGAAATCTGGCACATAGACAGACACTGTGCATGATATCAGGTCTGCTAGCAGTCAAGTAGAGAAGTTAGCCAATCATACATTTGTAGACAGTCTGGTCTATTGGTTTAACTGATTCGTCCTTTGTCATGATTACAGACGAATGCACTGGTGTGCTCATAGGCTTTGATTCATTCATCTCATACTTCTTGAGTAGTTCTTTGGTGTATTTTTGTTGATGACTGTATATACCTTTCTTCTCTTGTTTAACTTGTAGGCCAAGAAAGAATTTCAATTCTCTCATCATACTTATTTCAAATTCACTCTACATCAAATATGAGAAATCCTTACATAGAGTTTCATTAGTAGCTCTAAAGATTATGCCATCTACATAAATTTAAACTATTATGAAATCCTTGTTAGATTTCTTTCTAAAAAGGATAGTGTCTACTTTGCCTCTCATAAACCCATTTGTAATGAGAAAACTGCTCAGTCTGTCATACCAAGCACGGGGGTGCTTGTTTAAGACCATATAGAGCCTTTTTGAGTTTAAAACATGGTATGTGAGAAGGATCCTCAAAACCAAGAGGTTGTCTAACATAGATTTCTTTCTCAATAAAACCGTTTTAAAAGGAACTTTTAACATCCATTTGAAAAAGCTTAATATTTTTATGAGCGGCAAAGGCAACCATGATTCTAATAGCTTCTAATCTAGCAATAGGTGCAAAAGTTTCAGTGAAGTCTATACCTTCTTGCTAATTGTAACCTTGAGCCACTAACCTTGCTTTATTTCTGATTACCTTTCCATTTTCATCGAGCTTGTTGCAGAATACCCATCTTGTTTTGATGATGCTCTTATGTTCTGGTTTAGAAACAAGAATCCAAACATCATTTCTTGTGAATTAATGTTATTCTTCTTGCATAGTTATTACCTAGTCATTGTCTATTAATGCTTTTTTTATCGTCTTAGGTTCAATTTCTGAGACTAGAGCGCAAGATGCTTGATTCTTTAGTGATGATCTTAACTCCTTCAGTTCGTTCTCCAATGATTTGATCTTAAGGATGATAGGTAACGAACTTCCAATTCTTGTGAGATCCTTTCATCTGATTGTCGATCTGTTGTTGAGAAGTGTCTTATGATTCTTTTACTTCATATGTTCTTGTTTGATTAGACGATCCTATCTGTAGATCTATAAAATCTTCTTCCAAGTCTGATAGTCTCCTATCAGGGGTTAGTGTATCATTGAATTTAACATGAATAGATTCTTTTACAACAGAAGTTCTAGAGTTAAATACTCTAAAGGCTTTTGATGTATTTGAATATCCTAGAAAAATGCCTTTATCAACCTTAGAATCAAATTTTCCTAATTGATCTCTAGTGTTGAGAATAAAACATTCACATCCAAAAGGATGAAAGTATGAAATGTTGGGTCTTCTGTGTCTCCACAATTCATAAGGAGTCTTTTTAATTATTGGTCTGATCAATATTCTGTTTTGAACATAACAAGTTGTATTTATAGCTTCTGCCCAAAAGTACTTAAGAATTAAATTTTCGCAGAGCATGGTTCTTGCCATCTCTTGTAGAGTTCTATTTTTCCTTTCAACTATCTCATTTTGTTGAGGTGTTCTCGGTGAAGAGAAGTAGTGAAAAATTTCATTCTTTTCACAAAAGAATTGGAACTCAACATTATCAAATTCAATTCCATGGTCACTTCTAATTGCAGTAATGCAAAATCCTTTTTCATTTTGAACACGTTTACAGAATATTTCAAACACATTGAAAGACTTATGTTTGTGTGCTAGGAAGTATACCCATGTGTATCTAGAATAGTCATCAATAATGACAAAGCCGTACTTTTTTCCCCCAAGACTAAGAGTCTTTGTAGGTTCAAACAAATCCATATGCAATAGTTCTAAGGGTCTGGAAGTGGAAACATTTTTAGATTTAAAAAAGGTTTTGATTTGTTTCCCTTTCTGACATGCTTCACAAAGAATATGAGTTTTCCAAGAAATTTAAGGTAATCCTTTTACTAAGCCTTTTTATATAATTTTGAAATATGTTTTAGATTGATATGCCCGAGCTTTTTATGCCAAATCCATTTTTCATTTTCTTTGGTCATTAAGCAAGTAACATTTTGTTTGATCAGATCTTCAAACTCAATCTTATACAGATTGTTATGTCTTTTGGCAGTAAAAAGAATAGATTCATCATATCTTTTGACTATGCATGATTCTTTGTTAAAAGATACAATAAACCTACTGTCACAAAATTGACTTATGCTAAGCAGGTTATACTTTAATCCTTCAACACAGAAGACACTATCTATAGATGGAAGAGGAGGCTTACTAACTTTATCTATACCAATGATTTTTCCTTTTTCACTTCCATCAAAGGAGACCGTTCCTTCATATGATTGGAGGTCTAGGAACATAGACCTTTCTCCCGTCATGTGACGTGAGCATCCACTGTCCAGGTAACAGAATGAATCCCTCATTTTTCCTATTAAAGATATCTGCAATAGGAATTATTTGTGATTTGGTACCCATATACTTTTGGGTCCTTTTGTGTTAGTCTCAATGATCTTATTTGACCTTTGTTTCTTTTTGTGTTGACATCTTTGAAATGAGTGTCCAGATTTACTACAAAAGTTATAGAAGGTTAAATCAGATTTAGAAGACAATGATTTAGGATTTTTGTTTTCTACAAATCCTATGCCAGATCTGTCAGACGTAGGTCTTCTATGTTTTAAAATCAGTTGAAGTTTTGAAGATCCATCCACAAATTTGGCCATATCATGTTTTAGACTAATGACTTTTTCTTTAGTTTCACAATTTCATAAAGAAGCTTTGTCTTCTCAGGATCTGATACTTGGCTCTCATGCATTCTCTTTAGATCTTTCTTAAGTATTTTATTTTTGAAATAGCTTCTTGATATTTTTCTTTATATTTCTTATACTTAAGAGCAATCATGTGAGAATTGGCAAGAAAAGTGTCATATGACACATCTTTGTCATCAGACTTAGATTCACTTTCATCAGACGAATGCAGGGAATTTTTAGAGATAGAATATATCTCAAATATTACATCTTCAGTATCTGCCATAAGATAAATATTAGCCTTGTCATCATCTGAACTGCTACTGCTGCTGTCTAGGTCTTCTTAGGTAGCTAGAAGATTCTTCTTCTTTAGGCTCCATCCTCTTTTTGGTTTGGGGGCATTCAACCTTAATATGTCCAGGCTTTTTACAGTCAAAACAGATGATGTTGTTTTTTTCTTCTTGAGGAGGCTTTTTGTATCTAGTGTCCTTCTTTCTGGAGGATTGCTTAAATCTTCCTTTCTTCTTGAGCATCTTTTTGAATTTCTTGGTTATAAGAGAGATCTCATCGTTTGTTGAGCAGTTGGAGCTTTCGTCTAAGCTCTCAGATTCATCAGACTGAGCATTCAGAGCTTTGTTCCTGGCTTTCGTCTCAGTCTTTTCGTTTACTCTTCAACTTGATTCTCCACTTTTTAGAGCAATTCAGTCATTATTTTTGACTTTATCTCTTTTGAAGAGATGAACTTCGTGGACTCTTAAAGCTCCCAGTAACTCATCCAAAGTTAAAGTCTTCGTGTCCCTTGCTTCAGCTATGGTTGTAGCCTTGGGTTCCCAAGATTTTGATATTATTCTAAGCTTTGGAAAACTCAACACCGAGACTTTGAAGTCCATTTAGAATTGTTTGAAATCTTCCAAACATCTCATCAATGGTTTTTGTCTCTTTTATAGTGAACATCTCATAGTGTCTTTGAAGAGTGGCTGCTCTTCTAAGGTGAACATCTTTTATGCCTTTATGCGTTATGCGTATAGTATCCCACATTTCCTTTGCAGTTTTAGCTGCAAAATTTATTATATTTATTTTTAGATAAGGCACAAGTTATAATATACTTAGCTTTTGCATTTTGTTGCTACATGTTGAAGTCATCTTGATTGTACTCATTTTCTAGCTTTGCTACAACGAGATCGCCAGGTGTTATGATTCTCCAGATGCTATA
Organism: Spatholobus suberectus; assembly: GCA_004329165.1. Lineage (NCBI taxonomy): Eukaryota > Viridiplantae > Streptophyta > Magnoliopsida > Fabales > Fabaceae > Spatholobus > Spatholobus suberectus. Next base: position 16,310,746 of record CM014737.1, read on the forward strand.
ATGAGTGGACTTGGTGTACATCTCCATTCTGTTTTTCCAGTACGCATAGTCTTCTCCGTTGAAGGCTGAAGGCCTTGACAGTGAGGCTCCTTTAAGGATGAACTATCCTTCAGGATTTGCCATGCGGATCTTTTCCTCTAACACTTGTTAAGGTGCTCAACCTTTAGAGGCTAAACTCTGATACCAAATTGTAGAGTATAAAGATAACACAAGAAGGGGGGGTTGATTGTGTTATAGCTAATTTTCGTAAAAACCTTTTTCAAAGACGTTTTGTCTGAAGGATTAAACAAAGGAATTTTCAAAAACATTTTGAAAGAAAGACAAGAGCTGAACAAAGAAACTGGAATGCCCACAGGAGATGTACTGGTTCGTCTCACCCCAAAAACTACATCCAGTTTTTGGTAACAACCAAGTTCCACTAACTTATCCAAGTTACAAGTATTCTTTCAACAAGCCTCTTCAAGCTCAACCCAAGTAGTCTTTAACTTGCCTCTCTAAGCAAAAACCCAAGTATTCTTTTGAATCAAAGCCTCTTCAGGCTTCTACCAAATTCTTTGGGAAAAAGGTTAAATGTGACTTACCTCATTGGGTTTAACGCCTTAACAAACGAATATACAATGAAGAACAAAAGAAATGTTTTACACGCAGATTACACAATGAGAACTTTTCAATACCTAAAGATTTTATATTGCATCAATCCTGAGATTGAGGTCTCTTTTTCTATATATAGGCTTCTCCAAAAGTATCCGTTGTGAGTGTATGTAGGAGACAACCTTCGTTTGTTGAAAAGAGTCGTTGGAGCATTAAATACAATATTTAATGCCTATCACCAACTTGTCACTTTGATAAGATAAAGCAATCTGCTTATCTTTACCATTCTCGTACTCAATCTTGTAGCAATAGTCAAATCTACTTTCCCGTTCTGACATTCGCACGCACATTCATCCTTTTTCATATAAGATAACTTTTCTCGAGAGCAGGTATGTAGGCTTCATGCATACCGAGGTAGTTTACGTTCTGATTGATGTGCAAATCGTTTAGATCATCGTTTGAAAGTTGTTAGTTACTAAATTTATGTAGATGAAAGATAAAGACGATATGAACTTAAATTATTATACGGTTGCTTGTGAATATATTACGGATGACCAAACGATTGCGTGAAAACATATTTATTAACTGTTTGTTATTATCAAAATATTTGAGGGATATAAATTCGTCCTTTGTCTTAATAGCAACCCAACCTTTACCCATCCATCGGCTACAACGACCTCTAATATAGTCGTATGAAAATCCTAGATTGTATAGAAATATTTTGTATATTGTTTTGATATTAGAAGAAGTTAATGGAGTATTTGCCATTGGTGGTAATGTTCATGCCTATTATAAGTTCCTTTAATGGAGTATTGTTTTGCCTAAAATCTTTTTTATAAAGACCAAGGGAGCAACCCACATTGAAGATGGGCTTGTCATAAGGCACCATATCCCACAAGAAAACAAGGGACATCACTGACTTAACTTTAATCAATAAGGGGCAAATTTGTCTAATTAGTCCAGGGTAAATGTGTAAAATACATTTTTGCTATAATTTTTTTTTTTAATTGGTCATAACTTGTATTAACAGTTCCACACACCTAATCTGGACCTTTGAGTATTCAAATAATAAATCTAAGGGTCATAAAAGACTTGTCCACCATAAACACATTATCCATCTAACCACTGTAGCCCACATCAACAATTAAGTATTGAAGTTTGAATATTAGAAAACTTTAAAAGTTTTTTGTTTTAACATTTTTTGAGAACTAATTCTAAACTTTTTAAAGTGTCATCTTTATGGCATTCAACCTGCATCTAGGTTCTTGAATCTTTCTATTCAATCATCCAAGTTCCCTTACACCAAGGTTCTTACTTCTTTAAACAACAAGTTATAATTTTCTCTTCAAATATGTTTAGAAGATCTTTGGATAGGTAAGTTGAATTTGTTTGTGGGTTTTGGTGATCAAAATCTGCTAGCTATGGATCTCAAACTATCTTAATGGAGGTAGAAAACGGGTTAGTGATGATGATGAACACTTGTAAACATTATGACACTCAAGTGAATAGTGATTCCAACAAAGTTTCAATACTAAACTAGATAAATTATACATGAGGGAGTGCTTACTTCTAGTATTTATTGGAAGAGTGTGAAAGAGTACTTAAGTGGAGGAGTGATGGAATGTTGGTCAAGCCCTTTAATAGCTTCCATGATGGTTTGTAGATGTGAAAGTGTTGACCCTTATAGTGTCAGAAAATGATATTAGGAAATATGGCAAGAATTACACATAGAGGAGAAAGTGTCAGTAGCCCATCAAGTTGGTCAGTGGGCACACTTCTTCCTTGCAAGGTGGATTTGAGAATCTTGATCATCCAAGGTATAACGTCAGGGGTGATGTGTTGAGGTATGTAAACTACAAATTAGGTTGGAATATGTTGAGTATTTGGGCCCTCATTGGGCCTAAGGTTAATATGAAATAATAACCCCTTAGTCATTGTCCGTGCCTGCGAGGTGCCAGGTTGTGTCATTGTTGATGTTTGAAACGCTTTGCGGCATTACATTGACTTAATTAATTACAATTGTGAAAATAATTAATCTTGCAAGAAATATAACTTACGTAGTTAAATAAAATATGAGTAAATTTTTGCTTTTCAAATTTGTATCCAAACCACACATGTGAATAAGTATTTATTATGAAAATAAAGCCAACAAAATACTGAATAACATTACAAAATGAACTAAATGAAAAATTTGTCTTACACTTGTAGGTGCTACAAACTGTCAGCATAAATAAATAATTGCGTAATCATTTTAACATATGTCTAGTGAAATAACCAAAATGGCCTAAAATTTACATTAGCATATCATCGCCCTGCATATGCTCCTCCAATGCTAAATCAATGAAATCCGCATTTCAAATCAATGCAACCGCTTAATACAAGCATGATCGATCTAATTAATAAAACTCTGCAAATTACAATGGCTCCACGAAGCTTTATTTTTTATGTCAATTTCTCAATGTTAAAAATATTTCTCGCATCAACCTAAAATGTTATCTATCCATATCAGGATAAAGAATTTACAATAACACATCATCCCCCTGCCTATATGCTCTTCCCATGCTAAATGAATCCACACTTCAAATCAAAGCAACTGCTTAATACAAACATGATTTAATTAAATTAATTAAACTCCGGAAACAACAATGGCCCCATCAAGGAGCAAGTCTTGTATCAACAGAACACTTGCATAGCACAACTAATAATAAATAAATAAATTAAGACAGTATTTAAACAATTCTGATAACAGTTTCGTTAATTTTAATATGAGTTTAATAGTCATGCACTGACAGTATAAAGTAGTTTTACATTGTCATCTAATCACAAACAAACATTTATTGTAAGTTTGTTGACTTTTATAATAAATATTTTAAAAGTTATATTAATAGTGATTTTTAATTAGATGACAGTATAAAACTTTTTACACTGAAAGTGTATGACCATTAAACTCTTTTAATATATCTTGAATTTTTAATTGTCTATAATAAATTCGTGTATAACTTATGACAAAAGAAAAGTCTCATCACATAGGATAGGAGTTAATTAAACAACGCAAAATTAACAGGCAAGACCAAATATCTAGAGAGGAAAAATTAATTATACAAAGTCAATTGACAATTCAAATTAAGGGGAAAAAAAAAAATGGTGAGGGTGACTTGAAAATTTGAATACAAGAGAGGAACTCACGCTAAACACTAACCGAATTAATCGTGTATACAAAAGAAAGGTCATAATACTCATAATGTTACATTCAAACGACCCAATTCGCCCCCCTTTTTTTTTCCAATGACAGACAGAAGCACCAAATGAAGGAAAAACCTTCAACACACGCACGCGCACGGCACGGCCAATCTTCCTCAATTCCTCAGTCACTGCAAAAGCACACTCGAGTTCCTCTTTCTTCATTCATCCACGTGTGTCGCATTTCTCATCATGCTTTCTTCCTAGCCGCGCCCGGATGGTGCGGGTTCCCATCAAACAACTCATCAATGTAAGTCTCTACATCCTCAGCCTGATACTTAATATACTTCTCCGTTTGTCTCCCCGGGTCCAAGTACTGCGAAAACCTCCCCAAGAAGGACCTGTACGCAGGAATCACGAGTGCAGAAATCGAAACCCTAAGCTCCGACTGAAGCTGTTCGTCACTCACCACCCACGCGCTCTGCGTCTTGTGAATCTCCTCAAACGCCGCGTTGAAGCTCTTGAACCGCTCCTTCAGCACCGGCTTCTGCACCTTCCCGTTGTCGTTCAGCCCCTTAGGGCTCAGAAAACTCAGAATCTTACCCCACGTCTCTATCTGGTAATTCTTGTGGTAAGTCCTCAGCTCCGTGGACCTCTTACGACACCACGTTTCTCCCATCACCTCGTAGATCTCCGCAGAACCTTTTATCTTCTGAACTATGTACCTTCCGTTGTTCATCATGAAAATGCAGCTCAGTGCAACTTCCTTGTACAGCTTCGCCTTCCCTTCGAGGTTCGAGTCCAGAAGCTCCATCACCCTCATCAACTGCGCCGCGAACGGCGACACTTTCTCTTTGTTTGTCTGGTTCTTTGCTTTGCTTTCCTCGCCCTCGTAATGAGGCCTGCTCGTTGAATCCGAACGCTCGATTTTGGAGTGCTCTTTGAATACCTCTTCCAACGTGTCTTTGTACTCGCACGCGAGCCTCAGGTAGTTCATGATGTAGCGCGTGAGCGGGTGCACCGCGCCGCCGGCCACCGGGGTTTTCCCGGTCTCCGACTTGATCGAGTTCTCCAGGTCGCAGAATATCAGCACTGCCGCCTCACCGAGACGGCACTTTGCTGACGTGGCTTCGGCCTTGATTTCCCGAACGATGATGTCGTCCGGGAAGAGGTTCTCCATGTTGGGAATGACGTCCCGTAAGGTCTCGTACATGTCGAGGAATTTGAAGAGTTTCTCCCCGGCGCGCTTCGTCATGGCAACACTCTCCACGAAATTGAAGAGCTGAACTGCAATTCTGCGGGAGAGGTCGCCATAGAGGCTCGCCCCGGTGTCCGCCTTGTCGGCGAACACCGACTCGGCGAGCCTCCACTCGCCGGGGAACCACACGGCAGCGCATTCCTTCCACGCGTTGATCCACGTGGGGATCTCGCGCTCCAGTGGTTCCCACTGCATTTTCTGCACCTCGTCGACGCTGAGTTTCTCGTACCCTAGCAGCTTGTGCAAGCCCTCCTCGAACGCCTGCCTCCGCGAAACCGCGTAAACCTGGCAGCACTCGTTCTCGTAACCGCCCAGTATCATTTCTTTGGCTATTTTGCTCAGATTGGCGACCGTTTCCTCCGCGAAACCCGGGAAATCCATAACCGCCTCCGCGGGTGGCTCGGACTCCGAGGCTTCCGCCACGGGTTGCTTCCATTTCGGGTCTGGTTTGTTCTGGTTTCTGGATTCTTCCATCAGTGAACGGAACTCCTCCTCCAAAAATGACATCGCACGCTGCTGAATCGCGCCGAGGCCGTTGATCAGAAAGTCCGTTTCGCCCTTGACCCTGTCCTTGTCCTCTTGTTCTTCCGAGCGTTGAGATTGAGCGTGCTCCGTGAAATGGTTCATCAGCTTTGAAACGCGATTCACGGATTCCAGAAACAACGAATCCTCTTCCGCTCTCTCCCCCCATTTGGCCTCGCCGCTGTCGTGCTTTTTGATCTTCTGCTCCACGAGATCCAAGAAAGTGTGAATGGATTTAGGGACCTCCAATGCGGTGGCTTCATTCTTATTATTTGCATTCTTGTTGCTCTGGAGAGTCACGAGGAATTGGTCAATGTCTTCTGAAACCTTCTCGAGGCTCGGAGGAGGAGATTCCGGTGGAGCCTCCACGGTTTCTTCTTCTTCTTCTTCTTTCTTCTCCTCTGTGAGTTCTTGCTCTCCCTGAACGTCATCTGGATCCGCAGGTTTTTCAGTTTCGCCGGCGTCCGGTTTGGCATCGACTTTATCTGCGGGCTCCGGCGCCGGGGAATGAGTAGTCTCGCCGGCGGCATCCTCGGCTCTGTGAGCGAAACTGCCAGAATTCTCGGCAAGGTTCTTCTCCATTGTGATTGTTGCGATGACGATGTGGTTTCCCTCAGAGAAAAACAAAGAGCGAAAATAAGGCGTTTCAGAATGATAAATGGAGAGGCAACATTGGAAGTTATGGTATGGGCCTTGTGTTTGTTTTTTAATTTTTATTTTCCTTAATTACTTCTTTTTGGTTTTGATGGTTATTGACCTGTTATTGTTTTTGCTTTTTTTTTCTTTAAAATCGTTTTCTAAAAAAATTCAGGGGTTGCAATTGAAGAGGTCGTGCGCGTTCGTGTGTGAAAAAGAGAGGAAAACGAATGGACGGAAAGCTCCAAAGGGAACAAAAATTACAGAGAGAGGTGACAAATCTTTGCGGTTGACCGTTGACCTTTATTTTCCTTTTGTGCGTCTCACTTAGACACACAAAGATTTGATTATTACTATTGTTGTCCTTTTATGACGGACGGAGGAGAAGGAAGGAGGTGTACGTGAGCAACTCTCTTTTTTACAAGTTTTTATTTTTTTAAAATATTTATTATGTAAAAAACAAAAGTAATGTATATTTTTTTAAATAATTTAAAATTTTTAACGTGATATATTTAATGTTTTCATAGTGTATGTTTATAGATACGCAATAAAGAATTTCAATCTTTGTAAATGCAAGCAATTTAAAGATCAAGACATAATAAAACAGTAAAAATATCAATTTAATCAATAAAATTATTATTGATCATCAATTTGATCATGATAATATGAATTTTAATTTTTGTATATATTTTAATAATTGTTAATTTAGAGCTTGAAAGATCACCGAGCGTATGGATCAACTGGTACACGGTTGTTCTAACTTAATTAGATGTCTCGAATTTGAATATTAGGTATGCAGTTGTGTTAAATACTCAAAAGGAGAGCTTTACTATCCATAATGGTCCTATTCGGCTCGAGTAAGATTGCCTCTCATAGAAGATACATGTCATCTGTACCACAAAATTTAGAACTTGAAAGTTGTATAATTGTTTCACGACATTTTCAAATGAGTTACTCTAGTCTCAAAATTTTACTATCCAATTTGAGTCCTAAATTTAAACATTTTGATGATATTAAATATAAAATTAATTGATACACGCTAAAACAAGAGATCAAATACACAAGCCATAATATTAAGGACAAAATAATTTATTATTGTTAATTTCAAAAACTAACATTTCATTTCGAAATTTCAATGACTAAAATAATTAATATTTGTAGTAACAGAAATTATTTTGATATTTTATTTTATAACAAAATAATAATAATAAATTCTATATTCAATTTTTTGTTAAAATTATTTTAACATTATTTTATTTTCTTATTATATCATATTCACTTAGAGAAATAACAATCATGATTGTTTAACTTGCTTTTTTTTTTTTTTAATAAGTAGGGATATGTTCATTTATTTTAAAGTTAAATAAAATTGTTTGATCGAAATTAATTTTAAACCATTAAACATAATTAGAAATTTAAAAAAATGTACCTCGATTAATTCTAACAACAGAGTTTATATTAAAATGCGTATACAATAGAAGGAATTAATTTTGAAGGTAATACAAATAAATCTTATATTAAATTGCTATCTCATCTAAGTATAAGAACTAATTGCTTATTTACGCAACCTTTGTTAAAAAAATGAACTCTAAAAAAAAATAAAAGACTAAAAGGAAGTTATTTATGATGTGTTATAAACTATTTAGACTTATCTTATAGCATAAATAATTGTGTTAGTATTTGAAAGAGCTTATGAAACTAACTTATGATATATTTATAAATTATTCTTAATTTATTTTAATAAGCTCTGCAAGATAATTTATAAAAACAAATTATAGTTTATAAAAAAAGAATTTTATTTTATTTTCTCTTTGATTATAAAAATAACTTATACATAAATACTTATGTGATAAATATTTATTCAATAAACATTTAATTAAATTATTTAGCCAAACAAGTCCTTAATTGTGATATACAGATGTGGAATAATTTATTGAATCTATTTAATAAATTTTTGTCTTAGTTGCACTTTTAGTCTCTCGGTATCGTGATTGTGTGATTTTGGTGCCACATGTTCCAATTGGGTCCCCCAACTTTCTTTCCATTTACCATCAAGTCCATTTGTCAATCTTTCATAAAAATTTAACAAATTTTGTTGATGTGACACTGATAGCTAACATGATGATGTGCCCAACTAACGTGATAATGACATTGTGTTGACTGACATGCAAAAATAAGGAGGGGGAGAAATTAACAAAGTGTTGAAAGTGGGGTTCAAATCGCCAAACCTATACTCAAATAAACAACATACAACCACTAGGCTATTATGCTTGTGTGAGGCTGATGGACCAAATTAGGACACTTTTAGAAACTATTTCCCAAAATAAGGTTGTTTTGACTGTTGATCGGGTCAACTCACTAGTCAAAGTAACAAGTTCCATGACACGTCAGCATTTCATTTAAAACAAAAATTGAACTGAGAGTCAATGATGGACTCGTCAATATGACTAGTGATTTTTGAACACACTAATCATTCTAGTAAGTCCAACATGGACTCCACATGGATTCCCATTACCTATGAAAATGTGCCATGTGTACAACTCACAAACACTAATGGCAAGTTCAATTAATTAAAAAAAATGCTTGGAAACCACATTCACCCACCAGTGGCAATACTTGTGTAATGTGGAACTAACCGTGCCAAGTTCTAGTGTGATTGGACATGTGCTAGGAAAGTGCAACTGCCGTTGGCATTTTCTTGCAAAGTACAACTGTGCTATTTTCCATATTGATTGGACGTGTGATTGGACCTTTTTTGTTTCTTAATTTTACATATAAAAAGGTTTATTTGGATGGACATTTATCTTTAATTATGCAAGAGATGATGATAAGCCACGTATTGTTTTGTGGTTGCAATTATGTTGCTTTGTTTTAGAAAAATTTACATTTAAAACAACATTCAAAGAGCCTTGATTTGTTCATTTTATTACGAGCTTAGCTAGAATAGTGTTGGTGCCATATTTGAGTATGATGACAAAGAAAAGAGAAGTATTAAACTTGTTAACCTTTTGAGAAGTCAAAAAAAAGGAAGTGTTAAAGCAATTTTGACTCATTTGTTGAAAGAGTGTTATAAAAGCTTGTTCGAGAAAAATTTTGAAGATGGAAGTAAAGTTTAGATGTCCAAGAGAAAATCCCTAAGTGTTGGAACGCTCGAAGATGTTAAAGATATTGAAAGACTTGAAGACAACATGTGATGAAATTACATGTTAGTGTAACAAGCAGTTTCATGTAGTTATAGACGACACAAGGATCAAGACAGATGGCGACATCTTAGATAATCAATCCTAGGCAATTGTATAGTGTACAAATCGTATTCTTCCACCGCGTTAGGCCAAAAAATCTATAAATAGGGAACCAGGGTAGCCATTTTTTCTCATTTGAAACACTACTCTAAAACTCTGTGAGACCTAACATGCTAAATGAATGGCTACTGTTTCAACAAATAACTTGTATGTTCTCACCCACCTTTAATGTAATTTATCTTCATTTCTTGCTAATCGTTTTTACTTTTTGATTTATTGCTTTCCATTTATTTTATCTACATTCTAATTGCTTTCTATTTACATTCCATTATGTTTTTACTGCTTTTCATTTAAATTCTTACATCGTTGTACATTTCAATTTACTTATTTTCTTTTAAATTTATGCATTTACTCTTTAACACTTTTACATTTATGCATTTAAATTCATTCATACTTTACTTTCTTTACGACTTTATTTTCAATTGCACTTCTTTCATCTATTCTTCTGTTTTAATTTTAGAGCTTATTATCATTTCTGCATAGTCTTTCAAATTTCATTTACTTTTCAAGTATTTTTATTTTTAAAGGTTTTTACTTCTTTGCACATTTGTTCTTTCAGTCATTTGCTTTCTTTCTCAATTGCACTTTCACTTTCTTGCACATTTCACAAGTGTTCTTATTGGAATTATGTTATATTACGCTCAGAGACTTTCAATAGTCCTTGTGTAACACCCCTACTGTCTTTTATAACTTTTTTTTTCTAATTTCTTTCAAATTTATTTTAGAACAATTGGATGGGAATTTCAAAATTTTGATATCCACATTGTGATTAGAATTTTGAATACTATTCGACTGTAATTTTTAATAATTTTTTTCGGATTAGAGCCCGGGAAATGATGGTATCATCCTTAAAATTAATTATAAAAGCCAAATAAAATAAAAATTTATAAAAATAGTCAAAATGAGGAGAAAATTTTATTTTAACCTTAAAATAATTTTTAAATAATAAGATATAATTTTGAGAATTTTCTTAAATTCTTGTCTAAAATAACCAAAATGTCCCTATATGTTTGATAAGCTAAATCAGAGACTTTTGGACATCCAAATTTTTTTTGAAAAATATATATAAATTATGTTTTTATATAAAATAACAGTTTCTGGATTTATATTGAAATGGATTTTCTAGTGAATTTTGACTTAAAATATGTTTTAATTAATTAAAATTTTTAAAAATAATTTAAAATTATTTTGAAAATTTAAAAATTATTTAGAGACTAGATACTTCAAGATAAAATTATGCACATTGAAATTTATAAAATGGAAAGAATCCTATTATTTTGATAAAATAAGAATAATAGGTAATAAACTAATAAATTAATTATTGAAAATTAAGAAAAATTTTATTTTCCTGGACCAGGCCCACATGAATTCAGTGGGCCAGCTAGGATTTCATCCTTTTAAGTCCAATTACTAATATTAAGTGTGGTAGCATAAAAAGAAAAATAAGAAAAAGAAATAAAAAAAATTTGACACTTAAGACATATTTAACACGTCTTAAATTAACCTAACTAAAGCCTAAACTAAGTTACTCTTAGTTATTTAGGGATAAACATTAGTTACTTAAGGATAAGCATTAGTTACTTATGGATAAACATTAGCCTTTTCTAATTAAATTAAATCAACAAAATCTAAAATAAAGATTTTGTAAGTACAAGTGGGAGGCTATTTAAGGACCAAGATCTACACAAAATCCACTTACTACATTCTCATTTCTCTATTGGTTGAGAATCAATTCAATCTCCACCACCTCCATTTCTTTCTCTTTCTACATCAAAAACTTCATTTCCAAGCTTTGGTGAGCAGGGCTGGCCCTAGCATAAAGCCAGCTAAGCCCTTATTATAGGCCTCTAGAAAAAAAATTATTTAGTATTAGTATTTATACAACTTTTACTGTTAGTTGATTTAGTGTAGTGATAATTATGGTGTGTGTTTTTTTTTTTCTTGGTGAATAAAGTTTGAACATTGTTGGAGGAAAAACTATTTTTGTTTTTTATAAAGCCCCCAATTTTTTATTACTTTTATTAATTTTATAGAGACCTCACTTTTAGGCCTAAGAATATGTTGGGTCTAACCTGTTTGTGAGGTGAAGTCATCCATTGGTGTCAAGCTTTCAAGCTCAAGTCCATTGTTTTCTCATCACCTTCACCAACACCACCTCATCTTCATCAAAGGTATGGAGGAAGGGGCTACTTTATTTCTTTACCTACTTTCATGAAGGCTTTATCTATTAGCTTCTCCTATCTCCATTTTTATAGATGTGTTGTTCTAATTTCTAGCTTTTCTTGATCAAATCTTTAACTTATTCATGGCTCATGGTGACTTTGTATTCTTTAAAGCCATGCATGATCCTTGGCTATTTTCTTTTAGATCCGTATTATTCTACTAGTTTAATGATTTATTGTGAGGAAAATATATTAATCCTGGATTGTTTGAGGATTTTTGTTTCAAATGAAACAAAATTTTGTTGGAAACCCTCCATGCATTTGGTCATGGAGAAGATCAAGGAGATCATGATGAATTTCTTTTCTTTGCTTGCTTGACATGATGAAGTTGGTGAATATTGAGTTGTATAAAAATTTCTATAACTAGAACCAACTATCTAAGGGCCCATTTAGAGTAATTGCGAGTTTTTGGTTTTGGATTTTCAAATGCAACTTTCAAAACAAAACATGTTTGGTTAAAATGGAGCTGAAATGGTTTTTAATTCAATTTCAAAATACTTTTACATTCATTTTAAAACAAAAAAAAGGATTTGTGAATTTGATTTAGTTTTTTAAAAAAATACACTTCACAACAATTGACAATGGTCCTTCCTGTCGCTGCCACAACTACCACCACCGACATATACACCACCACTATCATCACCACTGCCACCACCATCACCATCACCACCGACATCGCCACAAACATTACCACCACTGCCACCACTACCAACAGCAACGCCACAACTGCCAACATTGACACTGTCGTTGCCACAACTGTTATCAACATCACTGCCGCCACCACCATCACTGTTGTCGCCACCACCACCACTATTGTCGCCACCACACAAACACAGCCTTAAACTAATTTTAACAAGATAATAAATTTCAAAGTGAGTTTATTTTGAAACCAAAAATTAGAAAAAAGAATTAAAACTAATTTTTCAAAACTAAAATCTGGTTGTAGTTTTTAAAATTTTCAAAACTCACAACTAAAAATACCTCAAACAGACCCTAAGTGAGTTATTGTTTATTTGGAAGCAAATATTTTAGGCCATGGCGACAAGCACCATTCGGCCTTAAGGTCTTAAGGAGGAAGATAACGTATTTTTTTTTCTTTCTTTTGCTTTTATTTTGCAAATAAATAAAATTTTTACATTAGTTAATTTAGGAGATGAAAAGTTTAAAATTGGACAATTGTGAGCCCTATAAATTTTTGGCACTGAGCCAAAAGGGAAGAAAATTGTTTTGGGCCAATCCATATTACTAAACAACATTTTTTTTTACAACAAACCCAATAACGTTTTTGATAAAATAATTGGATCAACAAAACCTATGTTTTGTTAAAATGAAAATTTTTGAAAAGAAATGAGTTTCTCAATTTGCCATATATATATACTACTATAACAATAATTTTTGATAAGTTTTACCTACTATATAAAAATTAAAATTGATCACCTAAGTGGAGTGCATGGCTTACGGCCATTTTAATAAGATTAGGGTGAAATAAATTTAAAATTTTAATTAATTAGGCTTATGAAGTTAATAATTGAATTAATTACTAATTTATTAAATAGGAACTTACTAGGATTTGCTTAGGTAGGAAAATGATTGATAGAATTTATAAAGATAAGTTTTATGCAAGTTGTGGAAGACGCTCTATGTTTTATTCTAGGATAGGTATAGACTTGTATATAGTCACTACTCTAACATTAGAATTTTTGTTGAGTAATCAAAATCTTTTTAAACATGTGTGAATATAACACCTAATTGTAAACATATTGATAATAGTGATATATGTTTCTCATTAATGTATGATATATAAATGCTCAATGAATGTTTTAAAGAGTTAATTTATCTTTTTTCTAATACGTCAAAAAATTAACTATGCATTTTTAATTTTAAATCAAAATTTTAAATTTTCAAATGCTAAATAAAATCAATCAATCAAACAAAAATCCTTATAAGTGTTGGGATTAAAGGTCAATGTGATTGGTGTCACACCTTGTAATCTGGGTCGAATTAGTGCATTCGTTTAGATCATTTCAATGCTTTGCTTGCAACTTTTCATACTTGTTAAAAGCAACAAAATAAAACTTGCAATTCAATTTTGTCTCCAAATTTTGAATGTCACATCCTATACACTAATTAAAGTCTTGATCACATTCGAATTAAGGTTTTAACTTATCTTTTACCCTCAAGTTGAAAACACAACGTTGCTAGTTCAAATAAAAAGAATTTAAAATTGATTTTGATTCTAAGTCCCGCAAATACAAAACTTATTTGTTGGGTTAGAGTCATCGTGGAAAGTCATCAATTCGAAAATCAAGAACATCTCAATTTCTAAAACAAATTTCCACCATTAATAAGCTTATTGTGAGACGAGAGGAAGAATTGGTTTAATTTTTTCACTTTATACATATGCCAAATGCTCCATCATCATTTATTCTTTTCCACAACGAAAGCCAAAATAGTCACTGACACCAATAATGGATTGCTTTGCATTACGGTTGATACAACAAAATATAGAAAGAGAAATGCACATCCTCCAAAAGAAATAGCTGAAATTTCTCCGAACCACAAAAAGTAGACACTTGTCAACCTATTTCACCATAAAATATTTATTTAATTTAAACTTTTAAAATTTGGACTCTTTCCAAACTTATCCCTTCCCAGGTGATCTCACCCCCGCATCGCTACCACACATGTTCACATGCATGACGTTGTGGTGAAGGGGTCTTCTCTCTGAATCTATATGATGGCGTAGAGTAGAAGAGTGACAATGAAGAGGTCAAGACTGCTCATCGTTGCTTATTTACATACCTGGCAACAAGATAGAAGGTGATGAAGGCCTTCACAATGCTCTAGCAGATGGTGTAGATCTGGGAGGTGTGGTCGCCACCCTTGACATAAACGCACATGTCAATGTCGGAGGGGCAATGGTGGCCAAGGAAGAGAATGGCGTTGATGGTCTTAATGAGATTTTGCTGTTGATATAATACATGAGGAATTAATTTCAAAGGCTTTGCTTAGATGACATAATCTAATAAGCTTTTAGAAGGAGTTCAAATTTTACTTGGGGGAAGCATGTTAAACAATTAGCTCACATGAGAGATATGTAGGTGGCAAGAGCATTAGACTTGGTTAGAATGGCTAAATGCTTTAGCTCAGTTTTGGTGATGCAAGCACTTGGTCTAAACATGGAAATTCCAAATGGTAAAGGGGTATGGTAATTCAATTTGGCATAACATGATTTAGCAATTAACATATTAATATCCTCCCTAATCTCCATTGTATTTTTTTTTCCACATTTGAAGTGTCCACATTACAATGAAGTACTAAACTTGCCTTGGTTGGTGGGCAAATATCAAGTGGTTGATTAGTCCTCATTGCAAGGGATAGTTTACGATTATGCTCTTGGTATTTTCACTTTTTTTTTTTTGTTTTTTATCCTCTCAACATATGTGTATGCCCTTTTGTTTTAATTCATTTGGTGTATCTATTGGAGTCTTAAGTTGAGTACACATCTTGTTCTCAATTTAAGCATTTACATTTGTAATGAAATCTTTAGCTTATTAATTACAATGTGCAAGGACTAATAGAGACATGCCTATATGTAATTGGCAAATTACAAATTTCATACATTGGCAAATTGTAAAGGTCCATTAGTGCTACAAAATGGAAGAGGATACAATTCATTGTTGCATACAAATAATATGTAACTCACAATCATTTACAATTTTGAAACCATTATATGATCAATGAATTGAAATTTTTTGGGGAGAAAGTTGTATTTAAATTTTACTTATTTTTCCCACAAATTTGATTTGCGTATAGCAGGAATATTTAATTGCCTATAGGTTGCTATAAAGGCTCTGCCATCATCAACTGATTGCTTTGAAATGATTATGATAATTTAAAAAAAAAAAAAAGGATGATTATTAAGTTCTTTTAATGAAAATTTTGTCTTAATTGAGTTCTCTTATCATGTGTTACATGCCCAATTGCCTCATGTAGCCATTCTTTGTGATTCCTTTGGTCTCAACACCACATCAACAACTGTGTTCTATTAGTTTTCTTGGCATTGTCACATATTGATCCAACTTGATTTCATTTGAACTTTACCAATTTCATCTTCATTTTTTTCACAATGTCCATGTCTAGTGCACTTGGGAAACCAACTTTCCTTTAATTTAAAAATGTCCATGTCCATCCCTATTCTTATTGCAATGCTATTGTATTTGATAGAGATGAAGCCATGTTTAGATACTTGTTATGTGACGTTTGACTCACATTCTTGTTTGATTTAGCCTCCCAAAATTCTAAATTTAAGCAAGTTAATATTAATAATGCTCACTAATATTTATCATAGTCTGCAAAGCAATTCAAAATTGTCTTTTCTTGTTGGAAAAAGTTAGAAAATCAAACATATATTATGAATTGATCAGACCATGCCATAAACCAATATCTGTACATATCAATAAGAAAACAATTGACGTTTATGGTGCTTTGTGTCACAACTGAGTGCAAGAGTTATAAAAGTAACCAATACAACACAAATAGTGTCACATTGTCAAAAAGTAACCTAAGCCTTCTATCTAAAAAATGTTCCAACACAATTTTATTGTACTCTTGCCACCGACAAGCAAACTGCGAGTGTAATAGTCTAGATTAAGGTGAGGATGTTCAGGATCAATGTCTTCGTGCCCATCACTAAGAATCCATGACTTCATACTCGTTAAGTGAAGGGGGTAAGTTTGGTAAAAAAGAAAAACAGTTAAAATCAATTAATATTTTACAATTAATTAATTTGACAGGTGTCACTTAAAAATGGGTTGACTAAACTTTTAGCTATTTCTTTTGGAGGAAGCAGCATTTCTCATATAGAAATTCTTATATAAACATGCACTCAAAATTTTACATATTTACTAATATATACTTATATAAAATTTAAAAATACAGTAAAATTCATAATAATATAAAAAATTATAAATTCAACACCTGTGCAGGGTATGAATTATTATGCTAGTTATGAAAGAAGGTTTTGTCACGTAAAATTTTTTGACAAGTATATATTCTAATTTAAATTATTTAAGGTAATTATGACTAATATATTAATTAAGGTAATTATTATTATTTTAAATTAAAGTAATTACGTTATTTAAAATTAATTAGGATAACTACAATCAATATATATTCTTCTTCTTCTTCAACCATCCCTTGTGCACAGCATTTTTTTGTATTTTTTGACTATATTTTTTGGCTATTCTACAAAGGTTAACCATTGATGACAAAATTAGGAAAAAAAAATTATGGGTAAGTTTAGGTTTCTCTCTTTTCTTTCTTCATTATTTGTTTCTTTTCATTATTCATTCTTTTACTAAATATTTTTACTTCTTTTTTCTATTTTTTTTCTTTTGACCACACTTTGCATGTCCCGTTATTTTTTTGTTTTTGGTCTCACCTTTTAGTGTTTGGCAAAGGTGAAATATTGAAGTCAAATATGAGGAGAATTTGTGTGTAAATCTATATTATTTACTAATTTTAAAATTTGTGTTTTTTTTTCAAAAATGATGTTGTACCAATTCATTCTTTCATATGTAACTTAATGTCTTTTTTTTGTTGCCTTTTCATTTGTAAAGAGTTTTGACATATTTTTCCTTTTATTTATTTTTTGGTTGATTTATTATACATTGGATTTTTTTTTATTTAGTATATATTGACATATCTAGACATTTGGAAGAGGTATGGGTTTATTTATTTTTTATTATTTTGATTTGCTTTATATGCTTTTTAATTATTATTTTTTGAGTTATGAATTGAGTTATAGGGTCTGTTTGATTTGTTAAAAAATATGGTATTAGACAACACAAAAATATTTTGTTCCACATTTGATTTGAAAAAAGATCATGGGATAACACAACTCAAGTGATAATGGACAGGACAAAACTCTTTTTTTTGTTATTCAGCAAACACTAGGACAACTTTTTGTCCCAAATACAAAATACTAAAAAGACCAAAATACCCCACCATCGTCGTTGCCACTGCCACCACCCCTATTGTCATTGGTGCCACCACCACAGTTGCTAGCACCACCATTGTCACTATGGGGCCCTAGCTAGTTGGGATTAGAGTTAACTAATGTTCATTTATTTTTGCTTAATTAAAACCTCTTCTTATAAATTTTGGTAAACAAGCGGGAAAATTTTTTGCTTTTCAAATGTCAACCTGTGAGCACATTTTATATATATGGAACCTATCATAAATGCCACCACACAATACCTTTATATAAGGAAAATTAAAGAAATGGCCACTTATCGTGGCCATGTCTGTAGGTACCTGATAGACAGTTTATATATATGATTACATTTAAAATACAAATCAGCCCGTCGTACAGGCAAGTACAACTTTGAAATAAAAAACATAAACATAAAACTTTAAACGGGAATGCTCTTGTTTGTCATTACCTAATAGTAATGTATATGTGGTATTGGAATTAGGAAAACATAAATATCAAAATAAAAGGTTCCATGCATACGTCAAAGTAGTAAATAAGTGTACAAGTTTACAACCCAAATAAAAACATCATAACATAAAATACAGTCCTCCAAATGAAATTAGAAAAACTACTAATCCCCAACTATTGACACTGGCTCACAAGACTCATGGACACTACAAATTCTCTCCAAGACTAGCTTTTCTAACTAGGGGTGTGACCTCCCTGCCTAACATGGTATGATTGATTGGGGTCACTACCATCCGGGGAGTCACTAGGAGAATCCTCGTTGTCCCCACTACCATCTTTATGCTTGCCTGCTTGGGCTTGTAAACTCTACGGTGTCCTGCAAGGCTTTCGATGACCCAATAATCCAAGAGAACATAGGCATGCACGGAAGCACTACGTTCCTAGCAGTCATGCAAGTCCTACTGCCTGCTGGCCTAATGGCTGGAGGGCCCTGTTGCCCATCCTGACCATGGCTTCTCCTTTGTCTCTCAACTGAGATCGTGGGGACTACTGCAACTCTCCTCTGCTTCCGAGCCACTGGCTCCCTCAAGGTAGAAGCTGCCGAGGCAATGGAGGAGGAGGGAATGGGAGCCTTGAACTAGTACATCCTTCAATTTATCAACATGGACAAGTTCATATTCTGCACTACCAGCATAGCCTGACTAAGATTTGGCTATATGGATGCCCATACCAAAAGGTGACTCGTCTAAAGAACACACTTTGGTAGTTTTGCCCATTTGGTTGCTTGCCATGCTTGGTCCACTCGCTGTCTCTAAGTGTGATCCACATGTAACAACATTCGTCCATCAGTTACTTCGTAACAAACATGGCCACAACCAAGAAACAAAACAAATGCAAAAGGGTAAGATAATATATGGAGACAATATAACAGAAAAGCATATAAGCTCAAGGGTATGCCACCCATTATTAGTGACCCACATAAATATTGATATGATCCTGATTAGAAGTCATACTATTTTTATGATCCTTGAGTTGGTTATCTTTAATCAAGAATAAAAGAGATAAAAATAAGAAGGGAGGTAGAAGAAAATGAAAACAATGCAAAGCTTAAGAAAATTATAATGATGGCGCAAAAACTAAGTGAACAAGAGAATTAAAATAACAAATAAAATAGGAAAAGATGGAATAGATAGGAAAATAAAAAAAAGGAATAAAAGAGAAATGGAAAAGAAGGCGCCACACTCTAAAAGAGTGATAAGCTAAACGAGGATTCACCACGAAGGTGTGGAAATGTTTGATAAGAACCAAGAGGTTCTAATCCAAGAACCACAAAGAGGAGCCAACGCTCAACTCACACTCACAATGGAGTCAAAAACTTCAATCCTATTCAACTTTTGCAAATGAAAGGGATTACATCTCTATTTATAGAGTTTATTCCAAGGTGCTACTAACATAAGAAGGCTAACCCTAGCTCTTTCTCTATGTGGTGCATAACTGAAGCCCAAACAATAGGCCCAATTACAAAAGTAAACAAAAACAGAAAATAGAAGGTCCAATTACATAAAAAAAAAAAAAGCTAATTAAAGTCTTTCCCCACATTGGGCTCTTCATGAAATCCAAAGTTATTAAAAGTCCTTGTAATTCTTCAATCTTGGCTCCACTTTGGATCTCTTCTTGGGCCTTCGAGGTCTTCGTCTACTAGGCCTCCTAGGTTTCCATCATTCCCTCCCTCTTCAAAAGAATTCGTCCTTGAATTTGCACCTTCATCACCTACATCAAAGGACATGCATTGGTTTTATTGAATGTTGCATTAAGAAAAGGTCTAACTTTATGGAGACTTGATTTCCTTTGAATGGAAAGTCTCTTATTTGTCATGTGCCTACCCACACCTAACCTTTCGGGTCAAAAACAAGTCTAAAGAACCCATCACATGTAACCTCCAAATTAGAGAATTTTTATTGTTTATGCATAGCTCTTCAACTTGGCCAAGACTATTAAGAGGTAAGGCAACAAACCCAAGTCTTAACAATTTTGCATTAATATTCAAACCCAATGCATCATGACTTAACACATGATCTTTCACATCCACTAAATCATAAAATCTAATAATGTGTGTCAAGGATTTCATCTTCTTATTGTTGCCTTGTTTTGCATATTGATCCACCACCTCATCAAATTTAGTCTTTATTCGTAATTTGACCTTAGGCATCAAGACAAAAGAGATGTTAGACAAAGGAATCAAGTTAGAAGGATTCTAAGAATTGAATCCATAAGCTAACTTAAAAGAAAGAATTAGAGTAGCAAAATGCAATGAATTCCCAAATGCATATAAGGACTTATTCTTGACTTTAGGTGTACTTTAGTTGTCTTCAACTCCTCCTTTTCTTCTTGCAATCCTTTAGAACTTTGATAGGTTATGCAAGTGTTCAAATTTGAATTCAAAGTCTTTTAAGGTACACTAAGTTCCTTCAAGCCGTGAGGCATTTGTGTCTTTGAAAGCTCAATTTTAGTTTCATTTAATGCCCCATATTCCTTCTTTGGAAGCACTTCTTCAAGTCCCTTCAAAAGAGAATTATCACAACGAAATAAAGAATTAGAATTTAAGAAAGAATCCATAGAGTTTTTAGCAAATGCAATTTCAAGTTCTTTCTTTTTTTCTTTCAATTCTTTTTTACTCTCTTTTTCTTTATCATTTTCTCCCACTTTTTGTTTTTGTTTTTCTCTACTACTTATCTTTATCTTTTTTTCTTTATTCCTTCTCTCTTTTTCTCTACGTCTTTTCTGTTTTTCTTTGCTTTTTCTCTACTTCTTTTCTCATTATTTCTTCTATTTCTCTCCTAGTTTTCAAACATCTTATGAAATTCTTCCTTTTCTCTTTGAAAGATCCTCTGCAAGTGCCTTGATAGGCCTTGAAGTTTGAGTTCCACTTCTATAGTCAAGCTTAAGAGAAAACAAGTTAGTAGACATAAAAATAAAAGACCTCACCACTTTTCTCACGTGTTTACACTTTTAAGATGAATGAGTCCACTCGTGTTTCACACAATTTGGCTTTTGATTAATGAGAACGCTCTTGCCTTTTACCACTCGAGTCCTCTTTACAAGTTCTTAAATAGAACCCTAACACGTATCAATTATCAAAAGCACATACCATTGTAAATGAATCTCACAAGTGTTATCACTAAGAAGTCCAAGAAAGAAAAATACTCTAGACAAAAACTTAAAAGGAAATTTAAAAGACAAACAAGAAAAGCTAATTTAGAAAAAGGTAAAACTCAAATGGAATTCAAAAGAAAGACAAAAAGGAATAATGAAAAAGATGAAGAAGAAATGACAAGTTTGGATATTGAGAATAGCACCACTTTTTATGAATTCCTCAAAGCAACCAAATTTAAATTATTTAAGTGCAAGAGGCAATTTTTTTTTTAATTCTTCAAATTTCTTTTTTTTTTTTTGTTATATTATTCTTTTTTTTAATTTTATTGTTCTAGAATATTTCTTTTTACCCCTACTTGTTTTGCTACAAGACATACAAAATGAGTTGTGCAAAATTAAAAAGAATTAAATTGTGTAGAATTAAGGATAATTATGATAATTAAGACTCAATTATGGAACAACTAAGGACAATTAATGATAATAAATGGCAATAATTAACAATTAATAATAATTAATGACATAATTAAGACAATTAACCAGGTAGTAAAAGACACAACACAAAAACACTACCAATTCTAAGATTTGGGCTTTGATATCACATGATATGATCTTGATTAAGAGTCATACTATTTTTACGGATCATCCTTAAGTTGGTTATCTCGAATCAAGAATAAAAGAGATAAAAATAAGAAGGGAGGTAGAAGAAAAGGAAAACAATGCAAAGCTTAAGACAATTATAGTAATTATGCAAAAACTAAGTGAACAAGAGAATTAAAATAACAAATAAAATAAGAAAAGATGGAATAGATAGGAAAATTAAAAAAATGGAATAGAAGAGAAATGAAAAAGAAGGTGCCACACTCTAGGAAAGTGATGATATGATTGTGATTAGGAATCATACTATTTTTTAAGGATCGTCCTTAAATTGGTTATCTTGAATAAAGAATAAAAGAGATAAAAATAAGAAAAGAGGTAGAAGAAAAGGAAAACAATGCAAAGCTTAAGACAATTATCGTAATGGCGTAAAACTAAGTGAACAAGAGGATTGAAATAACAAATAAAATAGGAAAAGATAGAATAGGTAGGAAAATGGAAAAATGTGGAATAGTAGAGAAATGAAAAAGAAAGTGCCACACTCTAGGAAAGTGATAAGCCAAGTGAGGATTCGCCATAAAGGTATCAACCTCTTTAGCCTCATGCTCTAAGACAAAAATACAATTCCAAACTCATCAGGTTCAAAAGAAATCATCAGAAATAAACATTTTCAAATCAATAGTTGGACGAGAAAAGCATTTAAATATAACTCATCATATTAATATAGCCATCATAGAAAAGGGTTTTCTCATCCAAATTTCCTCCAATAAAACTCAAATCTCAAAATATAGCCAAACGTGGTATTTTGCATACTCAAAGACCCCTCTGGTCTATACCTCATAAAATATACCATCTCCCTCATCATTTTTGGGTGTTTCTCATCATTATTCTCATATTATGTTGTTGGATGAAACCAATTGGCCTGCACACAATACGGTGTCTCCTATAGACTACTGTCACAGGGAAAGAAACTACAACATCATCATATACTTATATATCTCATCAAGTAATTCACATCCATATTCACGTATACACACGCTGGAGCAACATATTCATCATGTCTCACACTCAAACCTATATGCATATATACATATATCATATATATCTTAGTAATGCCATACAATATACATCTCCTTTATTGGAGTGCAAACAAGACAAATCATATCACATCATCATTGAAACTTATACATTTACATCACGCATCATCCTCATAGCATCACAAATAAGCATTACCAAGTAAACTCAATCACACACATAAACAAGTAAGCATTAACACAAGCTATCCATTAACAACCTCACATTTACTCAAGAGATCACCATAACTTTCACAAAGCCTTGTATAACTCAGAAAATCATCAAAACTCTTGTAAACTTCTAATCGAGGTGAGACCGCTTTCATTAGAAAGCTAACACATGAGGCCAAAGGCCTACCAACTAGTTTTTGGCCAAATCCTCTCACATCAACATCAGTTTTAACAATTTAAGCCTTATGTAAAACGAGATTACAAGAATCTCTTCACAACTCACTCAACTTTTTCACTTGTCCTAGGCTCACACATGGACAAGGTTAATTCCATATGCCTTTAGGGTGTAGGAATCCTGAGAAATGATTTCCATACTCAAACTCTACCACACACTCCACAACTAAGTTAAAGCCACAAATAACACTCAAGCTGCCTTGCCCAAAAATAGATTTGACGTACCCTACAAGAATATTCCCAAAATATTCTACAAAACTCCAAAAATTTCCTAATCTTAGAGGTTAGAAAGAAGACATTTAAGGCTATATGCCCACCAAGGGGGTTCATGTAACTCTTATCCTGTAACGCACATGATTTGAAGAAAATAGAGCCTATGTTGTCCAACAACTCCAATCCACACCCTCAACACAATTTGA
Organism: Spatholobus suberectus; assembly: GCA_004329165.1. Taxonomy (NCBI): domain Eukaryota; kingdom Viridiplantae; phylum Streptophyta; class Magnoliopsida; order Fabales; family Fabaceae; genus Spatholobus; species Spatholobus suberectus. The sequence continues at coordinate 16,334,546 of CM014737.1, forward strand.
AATCTCTTACTTCCCACAGCCTTAGGTAAGGCTTGGCTCATAGCTAGCGACACATCCAGACTCCTCACACATATAGACATATAGGGAACACTGCCACCTGAAATTTGGCTCCTTAACCAACTCAATAGGACTAACATAGTCCATAAACCAGTAGCTAAGCTGCAACTGAACCTGCGTTGCCAAAATATTCAACAAATATTCTACAAACCTCAAAAAAATACAAGCCTATTTTCATTTGAAAAAGGACTTCTAAAACTACAGCCTTACAAAAAATCAAATGCTAACTCCACTAGAACAGATCACACATCAATTTACAACACAGATAGATTCAAGCACTAATTTAGCATTTACATCAATTAAAACACTAAGTTTCTTAACTCTTAATATGGCCTGTAGAGTAACTTGAATAGTTACTCTACCTTATAACTCCGAAGCACTCAGGGATCCTCTTAAATCCCTAAGGCTCAACTCAACACGCAAAATCACAACATATCAATTTGCAATCATCAGAACATCACAAATAATATATATACACACATACACACACACACACACAAGTGTGATTAATGTAAAACATCGACTCAGAGTTATAAATTGTTAGGAACAGTGTGCTCCTAACCATCTCACTACCCCCTTATGTTGGGTGTAAGGGGAACTCCGTTCACTATTCGACATGTGCTTCACTTTTATGTGACCTTTGATCTTGCAACTGATGGCCTGATCGATGATCAAGACTTGTCAAAATGAGTATTATCCAAAAACTGGGTTGCATGTGGGAGAAGAAAGGCACGGGCTTCACATGCAAGCCCATCAAAAGATGTCCATAGGAGAGAAAAAAAAAGGGTTTTGTCATAGCGACTTACCATAGGTTGCGAGATGGCTGGATCAACTTGATCTAGGCTTTGTAAATGGGCTATAAGCACTTCCATTATTATAAAGTGGCTCGGTTTTGGGAACGAATAGAAGAGAGCTTACATGCAAAGACATTTATGGCACCTCGGGTGGTTAATGGTGGCAGATTCATGGTGGTTAAAATGGACTCATGGTGGTGACTAGTGGCTTATGGGGTGGTGGTGGTTGCATGCGAAAAGGTGGTGGTTGTTAATGAGGTAAGGTGGTGGCGGAGTAAGGTGGCTAGTGGTGGTGTGACAAAGGTGTTAGGGTGGTGGTTTGCAGTGGTGATGCGTGGTGAGGGAGGAACCGAGGGGAGTGAGCTTAGGTAGGTATGGTGGTTCTCGAGGGTTGGTGTTGGACTAGTGTGGTGGGGGGAAGCTCACAGTGGTTGGGTGGCATAAAGGAGGCGTGAGGGAATTTGGTGGGGAGGTGGCAATGAGAGGTGTTGGTGGTGGCAAAGAAAAAGTAAATCGTGAAGGGAGAGGGGAAGAGGATAAGGCTTAAAGGAGAGGGGCAAGAAGATTTAGAGCTTTAGAGGGGGAGTTCACGAGTTCACAAAATGAAAAGAAGGGGGGGTCGTATGACTTAAATAGGAGTAGGAGAGGGTTTCAACATCTTCATGAAGGAAGGGTGGGGTTACAAACATATAAAAAAACAAAAAAACAAAAAAATAAAGGGAGGGAGCTGTTATGGTGTTTTAAGGGAATTACAGGAAACATAGGTAGTGTATTTTAGGTGCTCATAGGTTCTTAATTTGGTGTAGGTGGGTTTGGATTCTAAAAATTTATTTTATATAGGTTGGTTATGGGTGGGTTTTTAAGGCTCATAAGAGAGTAATAGATTAATATCTTGGTAGCTATTTTATGGTTTTAGGTATGCATTGGGTTTTATTTTAGCCTTTAGAAGCCTTGATGAGTTGGATCCTTTGAGGATAGTTAGGAAATAAATCCGCTAATTATAGCCATAATGTGGTTAGGTGTCCTAAATGCATCTGCATGTCACACACACACACACACACACATATATATATAACTCATGATTATAAATTAAAACTCATTTAATTAAAACCTTATAACAACGTAATAAAATTTAAGAAATCTATTTTAGAGCTTTAATATATTTTAAACTCATAAATTAGTTGTTATAGCAACTTTATATAAATACTGAGAAAGCACGCTTTAATCTCAAGAAACACTTCTCAATTTTATAAACATTTCTTCATAGTTCTCAATTATTTAACAAAATCTCAGTTAATCAACATAATTCAAAAGCATAAATCTTAGTTCATAAACCATAATTAAATATAATTCACTATGATAAAATTTTTGATTTAATAAAATACCTCATAGTTAAATATTATCTCTTTAAAATATTTAGCCACATGTTTATGGTAAAACTCAGCTTTAAAATTGCTTAAGACCCAAAATAGTATAATAAAATTCTCAAAAGAACAACCTTTTACGAAAAAATATAATAATAATTTAAAAACCCATTCATACTCCTCAAAATATATGTGTAACATGTATTTGCAAAAATGTACATTTAAATATCATGAGCATGCATCTACACGAGATTGTACTACTACAAGCTTTTAAGGTATTAAGTACTTGCCCCTAATTAAGGTACAAGATACTTAACTGGGTTTACTTCCTAGGGTTAAAACTCAAGATGTTACAATCACCGCCACCACCATTACCACCGCTACTATCATTGTTGTCGCTACTTTCACCATCACTACCATTGTCACTGCCATCATCACTATCGCCATTGCTATCGTCACTGCCACCACCATTGTTGTCATCGTTGTCACCACCACTATTGCTGCCATCATCACCACTATCTCCCCCAACACCTCCACTGCCACTACAACTGTCGTTCCCCTCACTGCTGCCACCACTGTTGTCGTATTAAGATAATTAATATGAATTGTATTAAGATAAGATAATTAATATTAAAAAAAGTATTGCGGTAAATTTTACACTATTTTGCTTGTGCTATTCATTATCCACCAAACAATATATAGCATAAAAAGTTGTCCTATAACTTAAGTGTTTGTCCTATACTATTCTCTTTGTGTTATACCTTGGTGTGTATCAAACACACCCATAGAATGCAAAAAATATGATTATCAAGTGTTAGATATTGTCTAACATAACAGACTATGGGGTGTAGGATAAAGGAGAACCTTCTATTGATATGTGTGATGGAAAGACAATGCAATGGATAATAAAACTACATCTTCAAACAAGAGTACAATGCAAAAAATTAAAATTAAAATTTATATCTATTTTTTTCTTTACCAGAAGTTTTTCTTTTTTCTTTTTTTCTTTTTTTCAAATATTTTATCTTTTCATCTTTTTATTTTATTTTATTTGTCTTTTTCTTTTAAGGTAAGCTTATATTATTATTATTATTATTATTATTATTATTATTATTATTATTATTATTATTATTATTTTCATATATTTTTTTTTTCAATATATGGAATTTCAAATTTACTTTCTAACATTTTTTTTTACAATTTATACATTTTACGATGATGCAATAGGCTTAAAAAAGAAATTTCATAAAAGAAGGGGAATTATACTATACAAAAAAGCAACTTTAGTTTTTAGATTCCAAACTGAACATTGTCATCATGTTCATTTGTTTTTATTTAAAAATAATTTATTATTTATGATAAATAAAGACTTTTTTGACAAAATATAATAGCACGATATAAATACTAAATTCATCTATTTTCTTAAATTATTTTCATTTTTAATTTTTAAAAATTTTAATTTAAATAATTCAATTAATATATCAAATCAAATATTGATGAATCAATTTAAAAATTATTATTTACATTATTAAAAATTAGATGACTTAAATCAAATTTGAATCACAACCTACGATATCACTAAATAAATACCAAATTCATTTCATTTTGTCCTATTTTTTTAATTATATTTCTCATTAATTTAAATTTTAACATTTTATATATATAACATCTAATATTTTAACTTAAATCAAAATAAATTTTAATTGAAATAATTTATACTCAAAATATCATAATTAAATTATAAACATTATACAAACAAAATAATAAATTAAAAGTAACAAATAATTCATTAGCAAATAATCCATATTTTTAAATTAACATGTTACCAATTTTAATCTAATTCAAATTTAAATTTAAATCTAAATTACCTTGGATAATACAAAATTTTTTAAATAACATTAATATCAAAGTAAATTATGACTGTGTGTCACCTTTCTGCATATTAAAAATAGGAAATTGAGATAAGATCTTGTGATTTTGTACTCAATGTAACATCCATTCTTATTAATCACAGTTCATATTAATTTAGTTATTTAATTATTATGAGTAAATTGTTTTCAATTCTTGCAATAAAAAAGTTCTAAAATTAAACAAAATTTGGAAATAGTAATAAAAGATGAAAGAAAAGGACTATATATATGTGTGTGTGTGTGTGGTAAAATTGTACATCATGGTTTGATAATACATGACAGACATAAAATATGGAAAGACTAAAAATACATTAAAAGATAGACACTACCTAACTCAATATATACATAAAAAAAATCCTATACAAAGCAGTGTTCATCTACCCTATCCCTTATACAAAAAGAAAATACTATAAACTAAGTCTACAGATCCTCGTCCACAAGGTGTCCTCTGACTCGTCCTCAGCATCATTGGGTGTTTCCGTCTTCTTCAATAATCTCGATCAGACATACATGGAAGATAATGGATTTATTTTAAAATCACTTTCACATATATGGTAGGAATTCTACCATAAAATACAGATAAAAACGTTGACAATAGAGGGGAACCTAAAGTTTATTTTAAGTTATACTAGACTACCCTTGACTTGGTATGGATACATACTTCCCATTAGTGGGTAATAATTCTCAACAAAACCTGGGAAGTGACTAGGAGTACATATACCTTTCTCAACATCATCACTTGGTATAGTCTTCATCATCAATAAGAAACAAATATCAATCAAGACGTCCATTTATTGCGGTATACTCCCAAACTAATCTCTAAATGCTGAGTAGTTGTCAAGGTTATGGAGCTTGGTTAGGCAAATATCTCGGTTCAAAGGCACTACCCCTGGCCATTGGGACCTTCATTACTTGATGCCTACCCCTAAGACCTCTGCAAGAGGTCCCTGTCTTTCATTCCTTAGTGTACCAAACTGTAGCTTTCTTAGTTGGGTGCCATGTTATTGCATGTTACTTGCTTTACATTACTCACTAACTATCAATTCCTAACTTCTCAAACAGTTGTTTTCCTGGTCTTATTTAATTTGAGTACTAATATAATTAATATTTCTGTCTTATATTGTAGAAATTGCACAATACCAAAATTTTAATAGAATAACAATTTAGTAATCATATAAAATTTTAGCAGAATAATAACTTAGTAATTATAATTTAATTACTAAAATTTTGACATAATAAAAACTAAATAAATATATTTTAATTTTCTAAATTTGAGCAGAGTAACAACTTAGCAAATATAATTTAATAATTTAAATTTGAGCAGAGTAACAACTTAGCAAATATAATTTAATAGTTTAAATTTGAGCAGAGTAACAATTTAGCAAGCATAATTTAATAATTTAAATTTAAGCAGAGTAACAACTTAGTAAAAGTTAAAGTTAACATCAAACAGTATAATAATGATAATGAAAACTTAAACATAAAAGGGTTTAGGGAAAAACCCTTCCTACCAACATGTAAAGTGACAATAATTTAGAACCAACACCACTCCCCTATTACCTCTAAGGTGGTTGATGAAGATGATGGAATTGTTGATGCAAAGCTTCTGGGAGGAGAAATTGTACTAATTGAAAACTAGTAAAATTTTAACATAAAAACTAAGTAAGAAAAATTTATAGAGAGAGAAACTCTCCAAGTGAATTTTTGGCTAGCTTTAGAGAGTGGGAGATGTGTAAAAATCTATCAAGGAATGGGAGGTATTTATAGAGGAAAAAGGTGGATTACATGTCCCTAAACTGACATAAGCGATGATGCAATAAAAACTATTTTTAATTTTTTTAATTAATTTTAGGGACACATAATCCAAATAGGTGGTGAATCACCTATTTTGGGGTTGGGGACGTGCTCCACCAGCTATCACAAGTTTTCATGTGTCAATTTTTATTTGTAGGTAAATTAGCTGGTATTGATAAAATTGCCTAAACTTGAAAAATTAGCTTTTAATATCAAAATAATTCAATTTAATGTGAAAACTGGATAATTACATTATTTTCCATCAAAAATACATTTCTAATAATTAATTTTAATTTTTATTAATTTATTTCAAATTTTATCTATTTATTTTGTATTTTTAAGCTAAAAAAATCATAATAAATCCATTGTAATTCAATAATTACCAAATTTTTATGTAAAATTCTAAAATTAAATATTTTACCTATAAATGAACTGGGATTACCATTTTTACCATTTATGAATGTCAAACCAATATTAACTGGCTTATTAGACACCTAGAGATATTTTTGTCATTTTACATAAAAATTCCAAAAAAAATTTCCAAAAAATTTATAAAATTATATTTTAATACATATGACATGATTCTAAGCTCAAATTGACATTTTAATATCAATTGAATCTTTTTCTCATGTCAGTCCTTAATGTTGAGAAACAGGGACAAAATCGTCATTTCTTATTTCTTCGTGCTTTGGCTCGAAAAATTATTAAAAATCATGATTAGATAGCTCTTGAAATTTTGAGCATAATAGTAGGGATCAGAATTTTGAAAAAAAATTTCTGATTTTTCAGAATTAAATCGTCAAATACTAGAAAAACAGTTAAAAATTCAAATAGTGTTGTTATATTTTTCACTATTTTTATTTCAAAATAATATTTTTATAATGAAATATACTTAATATAAAATTTTAAAATATTTTGAGATAAAAAAGTCTCTAATTAGTTCTCGTAGTCAACTAGGGATATTGTTGTTATTTTACAAAAATTGTCTCAATAAACTTCCGAAAAATTATAAAATTATTATTAATTATTCTAAGTACATTGATGACTTAAAATTAAATCTTAAACAATTTTATCTATTTTTATCTATTAATTCTATTATCTTGCTTTTTAGGGACGAAACAGTCATTTTACCTATTTTCGAGCTCTGTTCCCCAAAATTATTAAAAATCTAAACAAAGTACTACTCACTAATACGATCATAACCATAGGGATCAATTGTTGAGATTCTCACTTGGTTCTCTAGAAATAAATAATTAAGAAAAATAGATTAATGGGCAAAAATAGGGTATTACACTCAATGTATTTAAATTGATACTTAAAAATAAGTCAATTTATACTTAGAACATACTCAAAATATAAAGCTTATACTCATAAAGTTATAAAATAATAATTACATCATAAATAAATTATCTAAATTTTTATAATAGATATTTATTACATTCAAATAATTATAAATCTGCCATTGTTAATTATGTCACATTCTAACATTAAATTAAGAACTTTTTTTTATAAAAAATAATTTTATTTATTATTATTTTTTCATTAATTTAAATTTTAACATTCTATAATCAAGTTGTATTATTATGATTATTTTAAAAATATATTAAAAATATAATAATATATGCAATTTATAAATTATAAACCTAACACTTGTATCTTGTACAGGTTATTACACTAGTTTTTACTGAGACCTTGATTGCCTACAATTGATTTTTACACTATCACCCCTACAGTCATAATTTAAAAATTGTAATTTTTTTCTATTTATATTTAATTAATTTTATGAGAGTTGGAAAATATATTAAAAATAAAGATTTAACCTCCTTTCCCTCTCTCACTGCAAGCAATCCACATCCATACAACAGGAACACATTGATCTAATAATTAGTGATGTTGATGAAATATAGGGGGGAGGGTGTGGACCCCACTTCCAAAGAGTTACTAGTACTTTCCTTTGGGGCGTAATTTAGTCCACTCTAGACGGTTGTTAATATAACCGACAGGAATGACAAAATGGTTCGGGTCCGACCCATACCCGGAGATGATTATAATATCAGCAAATGAAAGGTTGCTTTTGCTTGCTTCGCATCCAGTTGAAACACGAAGCTAAGTGTGAAGTTAGAGAGAGAGAGAGAGAGAGAATGAGATACGGTGGAGGAAAGAGGACGCGAGTGGCACTGCAACCATTTCTTGTTCTGTGTGCATTGGTGACTGGTTTGGGACTGTTGGTGCTTGCGCTCAGGCCCTTGGATGCTCCCACTACTACCGTGCCTTTCTCAAGAGCTTCGGCGTTCAACAGTTCCAACAATGGGTCGAGTGTGGAACGCGTGGAGTCTCGGCGCGTGGGAGCGAAGCCGTGCGCGACGGTGGAAGAAATGGGGAAGGATTTCAGAAGAGGTGTTGGGAAGGAGTCCCTCAGAGTGAGAAAGATTATCGAGAATCATTTTGTAGCCAACGGTACTTTCGGTTTTCTTGCTACCTTGGTTTCTGCTACGTTAAATAATTGTTATATACATTATTATTATTATTATTATTAAATTACACTACACTTCTTAAGGTTTCGTTAAATTTTACTTGATATATATTTTGTTTTACTCATATATTAATTTTTTTAATTGTTTGAAAAATATTACTGACACTCTTTATATATTACACTAACATCTTTTAATTGTTTAAAAAATAGTACACTGTCTATTCTTATAAGAGAAGTTGTTATAAACATTAAAAATATATGAGATTTTGTGCAATTTCAAAACTTGAGGAGTGCTAGTGTAATTACTCTATTATTATTAGGCTAAACTACTTTGAGAAATGCTATTGCTACAACAAGTTATAAGAAAAAGAGAAAAGAGAGGTGTAATAAATGCTATGATAAAAGAGATAAATACAAAAAATAAATATTATATAAATTATTGTATTAATAAAACATCTCAAATACTTTTTGGTCTCATTTTATTTTAGTTTTAGTTTTGTTTGTTTAAAAAATTTTGCTTGGGTCCTTTAAATATTAGACTAAATTGGTTCTTTCATCAATTTACGACACTAACCGTGTTAACTTTAGTTGATGTGGGAGACGTCCATATGATGAGGCATTGTTGACAGTTTGTCACATGTCATTAATTGACCAATTTAGCGTGATAAACGGATAGAAGTACTAACTTAATATAACATAGACAATTTAAGGAATCTAATTGAAACTTTATAGATTTAGAGGAGTAATTGAAACTAACAGATAAGATGAGGAAAAAAGAGTATTTTAGACTTATTATTATCATTATTACTATGATTTTTTTGATTCTATATATCACGAGGAGTTAAAAATAAAAATAAAATGTTAAAAAAGAATTTATTGCGTTAGAATTACAAAAATATTTATTACTTTAAAAACTTTCTGCATTTTAGCCCCTGACATGTGTAACTGGTGCATAGGATTAAATAATTATTATTTTTATTTGGTTTTGATACGAGGTATCAAATTTGTGCACGAGAATGGTACATGCATGGTTTTCATTTTAAGTCTCAATTTTGGTCATGTTATTCTCTTGTATAGCATAAAATCTCCCTAGGAAAGTTAGTCTCGCCATGTCGTGGATATTCTCAACTTGAATAGGATCTTCAATTAATGCTTGCAGTGCAACACAACTAGTGGTTTGTTTTACTGAGCACATATATGAATTTTGTTATGTGCTACCTCCATATAAAAATAGGAAGTTATTTTAAGAGATGGTATTTTGTTCAGAGCATTGACATCTGGGATTGAGCAACAATAATCTTTTGAGACAAATTTTCGACAGTTAACACAGTCTTCTGTGCTTGTTTGTAGTATGACCTTTATTCGTTTATTTTACACTCAATATTATTTCTGTATTCTGACTGCAAGTTTTAATATTTTGAAAACACGTAGTAAATATCAAAAGTCGTAGTTGTGTTCCTCTGAGTGTATTTAGTTAGATGAAACTATATAGAAGATGGCTTTGATTTTGTTTCAGGTGCTTCAAGAGTTAGGGATTTGTCCCCAGATCAGTTCTGTAGACATGGCTTTGTTCTGGGTAAGACAGCGGAGGCAGGTTTTGGGAATGAAATGTACAAGGTCTTAACTGCGGCAGCACTTAGTGTAATGCTAAATCGGTCCTTGATCATTGGTCAAACCAGGCATATTGGTTCTTTCTCAAGCCTTTCTTACTTTTCTTTTTCATTTTTAAGAACATCAACATTCTTTCTGTTAACTGAAATTCTAGAGTATCCATGTTTATTGGCCCTTATATGAATGTCTGTGGTAGCTTTCAAGCATAACTTGTGCCAGATCCTTTTTGCACCATGCTGTTGTGAGTCCCACATTAGGTAGAATAGAATGTTCAATGTGGTACTTAAGCTATGAGACTCTCTCATTTGATACACTAGTCTTTTGGGTTAAACTCTCCTCATGTGCTTAAATTATAACATTTTACGTATACCAACTTATTTTCAAGCACTTTTGGAGATATCTTAGATTGTTTATGGCCTCTGATATATGAAAACTAATAGCATTGTGCCATTGATGTATTTGTGAAACTGCTCTGCTCTTGCAAAAGATAGCATATTTGAATCAACTACAGATCATTGTTGTCAAAATTGGAATGGACAGTAAACCGGTAACTGCTTTGACCATTTAAGCTGGTTCGTTAAACAAGATGACATGATAAAAATATTCCACATGCTACAACATGAAAGATGTGAAGACATTTTGAAATGAGAAAAAATAACAAGCTTTATTTAAAAAAAAAAAAACTCAGTACGGTACAAGTAGCATTTAAAAGTGGTCTGAATATAAATGTGATTATCAGACAGAATCACAACTGGTTTCGTCTTCCATTATCTGATGAATACTTTGTTGCTACATTTCAGAGGAAAATATCCTTTTGGAGACTACATTTCTTATTCCAATTTTACTTTTACGATGAAAGAAATCAAGCATTTGTGGAGACACAAAGGTTGTGAAAGCACATATGGGAGGAAACTGGTTATGAGGATTGATGATTTTGAGAAACCAATAGAAACAAATGTTCTCTGTGGCAATTGGAAGAAATGGAAGCAACCTATCATATGGTAAGGCGAGAATAATTCCTATCATATGGTAAGGCAAGGATAGTTTTGTTAATTATTAGTCTCACAAGCACCATAAAATGAGCATAAACTTTATGTTTTAGGTTTCAAGGAACTACTGATTCTGTGGCAGCACAATTTTTCTTAAAGAATATACACTCTCGAATGAGGATTGCTGCTCTCAATTTATTTGGTGACCCAAAAGCTCTAGGATTACGGCCAAATGTTTTTGGGGAGCTCATGAGGGTTCTCATATCCCCTTCAGAAGATGTTGAGGCAGCTGTCAATTGGGTTATTGGTGGTGGGGAGAATCCTGACATCTCATTGCATATGCGGATGCATATGAATAGGTAACGGAAGTATGTGTTAATTGCACTGAGTGGAAACCATCATCCTTGACTGATGAATTAATTGAAGAGATTTCCAATATCAAAATCTTAAAATAGTTATACTTTTTACTACATTTGAAAAGTTAAATTAACATATTAACATATCTCATAATAATTAATATACCATATTAAAATTTGGGCTTAGGACCTAACTCAATCCCGCAAAACCAGTTTGTAAGGTGAGAATTGCTCAAGCTTTATATGTTCTATTTAAGCCATATCTCTAGTTGATGTGGGACTAAACACACTCCTTCAATGCTGCAATTAAGGCAGGCCAAGGAAGCAGCAACTAAAGCGGGGTGACTGCAATTAAGGCGGCTTTCCAACATTGTCTCATATGCGATCCAAAATAGATATCTTTTATCCTTCAGAAAACACTTGTATTTATGTGCAGTCTTGATACAAAATATCCATATGAAAAAAAAAAAAAAATGCATGTAGCATCACAACATTTTCTGTATTTTGGGTGGCAATGGTCAACCTTATAGGATATGGGTTTAAATGACAAATTCTGTTTCTGGCATCCCCTTTTTCAGGTCTGTAAGAGCTGTGCAGGCAGTGTTACGTTGCCTGAAAAAAGCCATTCGGAGTCAACATTTAATGTCATCAAGACCAAAGGTGGTTCTGGTGTCAGATACACCTGCTGTTGTTAAAAGTATCAAGTCTAACATAAGTGAATTTGCAGAGGTATTATTCTGGTCTTGATTGCTAAACTGCATGCAAATGCACGTATTAATGCGTAGATGAAAACATATACCACTGTTAATACCAAAGAAGTTTGTTTTAGTTGTTAACAATGAAATTATTACCTGATATTAAGAACTGGCAACATGCAATTTTCAATATCGCCAAACTTCTGTATTAAATGCTTTATTGCTTCATTATCTAATTTGTTGTTTACGGTTCAATTGTGATGTATGATGTTACAAACCTTTAAACGCTGTAAAATTTGTGGGTCTTTGTTTCTTATTCATATCTACTTTCCCCCAGGTTCTTCATTTTGATTATGAAAAATTCAGAGGAAGTATGTTTAAAGGTTTGCGCAATTCAGATTTTAGAAGGAAGGATTGGGGTACGGCGCCTAGATGGGTTGCTTTCGTCGATTTTTTTCTTGCTTCTCGTGCAAAATATGCCGCTGTTTCTGGAGCTCACCGGCGTGTCGGGACTACATATGCTCAATTAATTGCTGCACTGGCTGCAGCCTACAATCTGGGTATTTCTGCTAACTGCATTGCTCTACTTATTCTTGTAAGCCATGGTTGCACCAATTTTCTTGAAACATGCTGCTGAAACATATGAAAATTGTTTACTTCAGGGGACAAGACTGGTTCAAGGTTTATACTCTTTAGCAGTATCCAGAGTAATTTGCTGACTAATGGCCTAAAGAATCAGATTGGTTGGGGCCATGTGTGGAACAGATATGCTGGTCCATTGAGTTGTCACAACCAGGCCAATCAATGTGCCTTCACACCAGTTCTCCCTTCTGCTTGGTGGGACAGTATTTGGCAGTCTCCGATTCCAAGGGATATTAACCGTCTTGCTTCCTATGGCATCCGATTATCTGGTCTTGGCACTGTTGATAACGATTCCCTTAAAAAACACTGTAAGAAAAGGAAAAATGTTGTACGAACCATTACATTCAAATTGTAGTGTTTGGAAGTCACATTTCTCTGTATTCTTAGCTGGATAACCATAACAATTAGTAGGATTAATTATATTTTTAGTTCATATATTTAACAACTTATGTGCGACTTGGGTTCCCTTGTTCTAATTGTTTGCATTTAGCTTTCATCATTTATCAATTGTTAAAAACAAGTTTTTCTTTACCATATGCATTTAAAGTTGAATTTTAAAAGGAGTGAGCCACATGGGCACAAATGAAGAATTGGTTTGGTTTGGTCTACAATTATGGTTGATGATCTTGGGGATATTCGTGTTTACCAAAATTACAATGAGTAAGGCTAATCCCCTTACACTGTGATGAGTGATGTAACTATACTGCCTCGACCTTGTTGACTTTTCAGAATCGGTGGAAATGATCTTGGTGTTATTTGTATCTTTGGGATATAATATTAGTTGGGTACATGATTTTAGTTCTGCAAATCCGTTATCATTGATACTTTGTACCATTGAATCGCTCCAACTTGTACTTTCAACTAATATTTTAATCTATGCATTATACAAAAAAAATGTTTATTTTATATAACTAAAATTTATAATAAATAAATACTTCTAGTTGTATAAATTATATTGTAATTAAAATTTGTAACAAATAAATATTTTAGAATATATAAATTATATTTTAAATTTATGATAAATATTTTATATTGTAATACAATATTATTTTTAATTACTAATGATTTTTTTAAAAAAATATTGAAATTCAAGTTAAAATTAAAGATATTGAATATAATAGATTAAAAGAAATAAAATGTTAAGAAAAATCTCTAAAAAGACCCTAGTTGAATAATGACAACTAAAAACGCTATCGAAAGGATATCATATGCATGTTAGAAACATATATATATATATATATTAAATTTTAACAATCCAACTGTTGAATATTTTGATATTATATCAATGATCATGCACACCAAATTTTAGGTAAATCAGACATTTGTAACTAGTTAATCTTAGTGTCGACATTTATTTATAATTTAGAAAAGTATATTATACGTCAATTTAAATCAATTTAATGATGTATCAACTAGTTTTCAAATTTTATAAAAATTTGTAGACTTGATCTACTCAATATAATCTTTTAATGCAACGATTGGATCGTTGAAATTTAATATATATTAAAAGTTATTAAATGGAATAACTCTATCAAGAGTTACTCTTAGAGTAACTTGATCCACATCCATATATGGGCGTATTGTAACACCTATTCATATTAAATACAATTTGTATTAATTTAGTTACTAAGTTTAAGTAAATGAAAATGTGTAAGATTTTTTGGCCTTTATAATAGAAAAACTTTAAACTTAACAGAATTTGAAAATGGTAATTAAAAAAAAAAGAGAAAGACTATATATATATATATATATGTAGTCGGTGACAACGGTGTAACAAATGAAATTTCCTAATGTGTGTGACAGCACTGCCCTAAAGGACTTATCCGCGTGGTACGCGCAAGTCCCCCAGGATACAACAGAAACCTCCCGAAATGAATCTGAAGCATAGAACTAGCTAGAGAAGAAATTTCTTATGAACCTAGAAAGAGAAATATATTTTTCACAAAGAAGGAGAATCATCGTTTTGTATTCTCTAGAAAAACCAGATCGTATAAAACTAATAATTAACGTTCACAATTAAAACGTTAAGAAATAATTAAAAAAAATTGTAACATCAATAAAAAAAAAGTTCATAAAAGATAATGTAGTCCCTTATTTGTCGGAGAGGATCCAGGAAAAAATCAGATATAGACTCATTCAAATTAACAGTTACAAAAAAGAGTGTTTTTCGAATAAGCTTATTTGAAATTTAAATTCAATTTTCGAAAATAAAATTTAATAAATCCGAAGCTAAAAATATTATGAGGCCCTTGATCGCACATAGGGGGGAAATTGGTAGATTTGCACTGCAACAAGCCCACGAGGCCCATTCTCATGCGTGCAAGCCTTTTCTCTTTACTAGCCACTTTGAAATCCATTATCACATTTTGATATATAGACACTTGATGTAAATCCAAACTAAGCAATATGGGACATGAGCCTTTTGAAATACCCATTACATACAACAATATATATATATATATGTCGTAAAACTATACATCATGGTTTGATAATATATGACAGTCATAAAATACAAAAAACTAAAAATACATCAAAAGATAGATACTATCTAACCCAATATATACATCAAAAAGATCCTATACTGAGCAATGTCAATCTACCCTATTCCTGAAAAAAAATGCTATAACTAAGTCTATATATTCTCACCCGTCGAAGTATCCTCTGACTCGTCCTCAGCATCATTGGACGTTACATCTTTAATAATCGCAATCAATCATACAAAGAAGAAAAAGAAGAAAAATAATGGAGTGAGAAGTTTTGTTCTAAAATCACTTTTACATGTATGGTAGAAAGTCTACCATAAAATAAAGATAAAACACAACTGACAATAAAAGGGAATATAGGGTTCATTCTAAGTTGTATCAGACTACCCTTGACTAGGTATGGATTCATACTCCACATTAGTGAGTAATAGTTCTTAACATAACGGGAAAGTGACTGTGAGTATATATACCTCTTTAACATCATCACATGGTACAGTCCTCATCATTATTGAGGAAAACAACAGTCAGGAATCCATTTATAGAGCTATACTCTTAAACCAATCCTGGAATTTTGAACAGTTGTCAGGGTTATTGAGCTTGATTAGGCAAATATCTCAGCTCACAGGCGCTACCCTAGCCATTGGGATCTTCACCACTCGATGCCTACCTCTAAGACCTCCGTAAGTGAGTCCCTACATCTTATTCCTCAACGTATCAAACTGTAACTTTATTAGTAAGGTGTCATACCACTCCATATCACTTGCTTTACATTATCCACTAATCTATCAAATTCATACTTCTCAAATAGATGTTTCCCTGCTCTTATTTAATTTGAGCACTAGTAACATTTCTCCCTTATACTGCATAAATTACATAATAATAATTTAGCAATCATTAAATTTGGCCAATATAATTACTTACCAAAATTTAGTAGAATAACAATTTACTAATCAAAATTTTAGAAAAATAATGACTTAATCAAATTATTATTACTAAAATTTTAGCAAAATAACAATTTAATAACTAAATTTGAGCGAAACAACTTAGTAATAAAGCTTATGCCTAAATGGGTTTAGGAAAAAACCCTTCCTACCAACATGCAAAGTGACAATAATTTAGAACCAACCCCACTCCCCCCATTTCCTCTAAGGTGGTTGATGAAGATGATGGAATTATTGGTGCAAAGCTTCTAGGAGGAAAATTTTCACTAATTGAAAATTAGCAAAATTTTAACATAAAAACAAAGTAAGAAAAATTTTCTAGAGAGAGAAACTCTCTTAGTGGATTTTGGCTAGCTTTAAAGAGTGAGGATGGTGAGGAATCTAAATTCTCAAGTGCCTATTTGTAGAGACAGAAAAGAATTAGGTGTCCACTTTGATTACATCATCAAATGATGCAATAAAATAATTTTTATTTTCTTTTTAATTAATTTTAGGGACACATAGCCAAAAATAGGTGGTGAATCAGCCTCCCTTAGGTTTAGGATGTACATAGTGAGCTGCTATTATATAAAACCAATAGAGAACTATTCTAGGATAAATCAAGCTACTTTAGGAATACAATTATGATAGTATCATGATTCTATGATTGCTCTATTCTAATTACAAATGAATGTTGATTTTCTTAATTGACTAATTACAAATGAATGTTTCCAATCACAAATGAATGTTGATTCTCTTGATTAATTTCCTTTCCTTTAACACTCCCCCTCATGTTAGAGTGTGAATGTCTATGACACCCAACTTGCTGAGATGTGTATAAAATGCCAGTGATCGCAATAGTTTTGTAGATATATTTGCTATCTAATTCCTACTTTGTGCATAGGTTGTCTGTCTTGATCTCTCTTCTTTGGATTCTCTCACAAACATGTGGCAATCTAATTCGATGTGCTTCGTCTGCTCATGGTATATCGGGTTCGTAGCTATGTGTAAGGCTCCTTAGTTGTCACAAAACAACCTTGCTAACTTAGGATGTGGTACGTGTAAGTCCTTTAATAAATATCTCAACCAAGAAAGGTCATAAGTGGTTATACCCATAGATCGATACTCCACTTATGTTGATGAATCACAATAGCCGACCAAGTGTAGTGGACTATTTGATGAGAACAATAACCCTCACCCTGGAGCTTCTTTCAAGTGTTGAAGGAGTCTATAAGCAGCTTTGAGGTGATGTATCTTTGGTTCTTGCATGAATTGCTTGAGTGTATTAACAGAGTATGTGATTTTAAGACAGTTAATTATAAGATAGATCGACTTCCTAACTAGCTTGCAATATTGAGTAAGATCCTTGGGGGCTTAACTCCTTCTTTCTATTAGCACCAAATCAGGCTCTATGGGGATAATTACTGAGAAAGTATTTAAGTGGTCCAAGGGGCAACATATTATCAACATAAAGTAGCACCACAGTAATTGAATCCCCACAAACATGTGTAAACAATGAATACTCGACTTGTGACGGTTGAAACCTAATTTCTTGAATTACACAAGAGAAACATTGAAACCAACTGTGAGATGCTTATTTAAGGCCATAAAGTGACTTGTGAAGTTGACAAACGACATTCTTCCTTTATCAACAATAATCCAAAGGGGCAACATGTACACTTCCTAAATAAGTTGATTGTGAAGAATCACATTTTGTACATCCATCTAGTGCAAAGGCCAATGATGAATTGCAACAATAGCTATTAAGCAATGGACAATGATCAATTTGGCAACGGGAGCAAAGATATCTTTGTAATTGATGCCTTCGCATTAGGTGAACCCTTTGATGACAAGTCAGGCTATGTGGCACTCAATTGTACTATCAATAAGATATTTTAGTTTAAAAACCCATTTGCAATCGTTGGGTCGTTATCCAAGAGGCAAGGGAACTAGTGACCAAGTTTTATTGTCCTCGAGGGCCTAGATCTTAGAATTCATAGCTGCAACCTAGTAAGGACATGACAAGTCTATTCATAAGTGGCAAGCTCAACCAATTGAGAGATATTATGCACAAAGGAATGACAGTTATCAAACAACCCAAAGTAAGAGACATACTATTGTAGTGGATAGTGGGTGCCAGATAGGGAAGAAGAGAAGACATCAGAGCCCAAGACAACAACATGGTACGTTTGGAAATCTTGGAGATGGGGCAAAGGCTGGGAAGTGCGAGATGAACAACAAAGGTCGGGGATGGCATTGTGTAGATGGTTTGAGGGTGAGGGGATGGGCCGCTAGAGATGGAGGGTTCACTAAAGGGTAAAAGTTTGTCAAGAGGGCATCATATGAGGTAGTGTCAACGAGGAGGTGGCCTCGATAGGTTTGGGGTGTCAAAAATAAACTTTTAGTGGGGTTGGGTTAGGAATGGGTGAAAAAGGTGGGTCGATAGAGATGTGGTGTAGGAAGGGTCAGCTGTTGTGTGTGAAGGGTTGATAGGATGAAGGGATTGGATTGGGCTTAGGAGAATGAGTTAGGCCACTAGGAAAAGGTAGGACTGGGTTATCATTTTGATTTTCTAGTGGAATTTTATTTAAAGGAAATACATGTTCATGGAAAGTAACATCTCAAGAAGAAAAAAAAAACTTTGCCTCGAAGATCATAAACACGGTAACCCTTTTGCCCAAGAGGATATCCCATGAAATGCAATGACGTGCACAATGATTTGCTATTAGGGGTTAGGTTCGTGGCATAACATATGTAACCAAAAGCTCAAAGGTTGGAATAAATTGGTGGAGTTTTGTTTAAAGTGGGAAAGTAGAGATGGGGGTAGACAGTTAATAATATAACATGCTGTTTGGACACTTTACCCCCAAAATTACAAAGGTAAATTGGCTTGAAATCGTAGATCACTAGTTACATTTAAAGATGGCAATGCTTATGTTTGATACCTTGTTTCATTGGGGAGTTTAAGCACATGTATGTCGAAAAATGGTGCCACGTTTGTCAAGAAAGGAACACATTGATGTGAATTCACCCCTATTATTGGCATGTTAAATCTTAAGGTTTTGATGAAATTGAGTTTTAACCTAAGAGAAAAAAAATTTCAATATAGTTTGAGTATGAGATAAGCTCATGAGACGTATCCAAGTAAAGCAAGTAAAGTCATCGACAATGGTTAAGAAATAATGAGCCTCGGAATATGTGTGGATTTTGTGCAGTCCCCAAATATGACAATAAATTAAATTAAACAGTGCAACTGTTTTTAATGAACTTAAGGGGAAAGGTAAACAAGTTTGTTTTGTTAAGGGACAAAACTCACAAACATGCTTAGAATTAAAAATGATTTCTAGAAAACATTGAGATAAATGGTGGAGAGGAGTAATAGATTGATGTTCGAGGCTTTGGTGCCAAAGGTTGGAAGTATGGGATATGTGATGGATGAGATGAGAATTTTGGGTTGGTGTGACGTAGTAGTGATCATTAAAATGCTTGCCCAAGCCAATCTTCCTCCTCGTATCCACATCCTACACAACGAAAAAATTCGACTAGAATATCACTATACATTTCAAGGTTTGTGTCAATTTGCACATAAATATCAAGTTCACCCGAAATTTAGGAACATGAAGGGGAAAATTTTATGAAGATTGAAGCATAATTAGTTTATTTGAAGCCTAAGCAGAAGTTTCATTAGCCTTCAATTTATCAAAAATCACTAGTCTAGTAAAAAGGTGAGGCATTTCATATATTTTATGCTAGAAGGAGTTTTGAATTTTTTTCAATTACATCAAATGACATAGAAAACATTATTTATCATTTGAAATTCCTGTAGTTAGCCTTTTCTTCTGTCTATTCAAAATGCCTCTATCTAGTGCATTACCTACCTGTATGTCAGCACAAATATCTAGCTTGAGAATCTAGGATATCAAAAGTTTTGTATTTAAATGTCAAACAGGATAGAAACATCTTAAATGAGCCATTCAGTAACTATGTACTCTACTCAGCCTTGCTTGAAATAGAAGTACCTTTACTTGCAAAAGTCTTGTTATTTTCTTTGTCAAGTAGTAGCTTTGTAATTATGACATATGAGTTGTCTATACTACAATTAGCTTCATTTAGCTATCAATATTTGGGTCAAGGATGGTTCCTTTTTGTCTCTTGGTGATTTCAGCCAATATATCTGCAATACAAAGGATATATATGAATGCCTACTGATATTGTATTTGTTGTGAGGTAGAGCACGAGGAGGAGGAGGAAAGAGCTCTGATGAACATCCACAGTGGTTGTGAATGTCTCCGGTGGTGGCACCTACAAGGATTCTAATGCCTAAGTCAATAAAAGCATAAAAGAGTGAGTGAGAATGATAGAGTTATGTGTACCTAGCAAATGTGGGGTCCTTTATATAGAGCGTTTTAGAAGAAAAAGCCGTTAAAGAGTTTTTGAGATGCCACGTTGGATGGCATGTGGTAGCATTTGTTTGGGTGCCACCTTGAGTGTTTTCCTTGCTATGACCGTAGTGGTCATAAAAGTCACAACTGGGACAGGTGATATAGTTATGACCAGGGTAGATAGTATCTTTGTAGCCTAGGTATTGGAGATAACAACACTGGGTTAGCCTTGATTGTCGATATAGTCGTTAGTTAGTCTACTGATCCTTAAGTTGGATGCCAAGGTAGGCCGACTTAAGGGTTGACAACCAGAGTAACCCCAAAATAGTATTAGTTACAATTTTTTGGATAACTAAGTAAAAAGCATTACCAGCTCTGCTTCCAACCCCCTAACAACATGTAGAAAAGTCCATTATTTCTGTTATTGTCATCTCTGGAATGTGTAGGTCATACAGGCTTATGTAAGCTGATGTTTTTTGAGGAACAAATTCAACTAGCTTATAACCATTGTAAGAGATTTCTCCACAATCTTGAAGATAAGTAAAATCAGTAGGATATTACAGGGATTGCAATATGGGGCAATTTAGTTGGCTCAATGCCTTACATTAGTTTTTGAAAGACGGCTAGAATTCCATCAAGGATGAAGAAACATCAATTGCAGTGCTAGGCATATTCCTGATTGGTTTATCTCCAAACATGTTTTCAGTATGATTATAAGAACGATACAAAAAGTTACTTGAACTAAATGACTTTATCCAATAATTTCACTCAGTTATTTTTTGTTTAAAATACAAACCTTGACTCTGCAAATGCATATGCTTGAGCACACATTCATGTGCACATGAATACCTCCTCATTTTGTCATTAACTAGATAAAAAACGAAGAATGCTAGCAAAACATTCTTTATTATTCTCTGAAATTCATGTGGGACTCATTAAATCATGCTCATAATGAGTTTAAATAAATTTTGACCAATAATAAAAAGAGTATTAAGATTTGAAATTATTATTCATATAACGTTGTTATTAATATTTAATATTAATGGCACAAATGATATAAGTTTTATTTTTTAACATTACAAAAATGATATGAGTCAAGATAATAATAATAATAATAATAAGGTGTATATAAAAAATAGATTTGTTTGGTTAAAATTATTTTCATTGCAATTCATGAAATCTTGGATTTCAATGTAAATCCAATATAAGGAAAAATTTACCTTTCAAGAGAATCTATTAAATTTGCAGAACGGAACGCTCCTCACAATGGCACTATACTGTCATTGCTCAATGCCCATCTACCTCTTTTTTAAATTTCGCTTATTTTTTTATTAGAGTTTAATAGAAATGTATCGTGAGTCTAAACATTTTTAATATAACTTTTAAAGTAATTATTATAAATATAAACAAACTTATCATATACAGTAGTTTGTAATGGGATAGTGCATGTATTATTTATTCTTTTTATTTTTAAAAATATATTAATTTCATTTTAAAAAAGATGTCACTTTCAAGAACAAGTTCTAATTTATTTGATGATTATGTAATTTTGGTCTCCCTTATTTTTAATTGTGCAAATTAAGTCTTTGAACCCAAGACCTTTTGACTATGAAAAACACTAAACCATTTAACTTGTTTGATATATATAAAAAATATATTATATATAATGTTAATATGCAGGGGACCAAAAGTGTATATATATTTGTTTGTACTAAATAAATAATATAACATTATAAAATCAAACAAACAATAGCTTATATTTTAATTATAACTTAAGCATTTTTTTATTTTATAAAATTGTTTCGTTTTAAAAAAATTATTTTAAATATTTATTTTATGAATATTAATCTAGTTAAGTTTCTCTGTATTAAAATATGAATGTGGGAAAATGAAAGAAAATGTATTGTAAAAATGAATCCCTGAGAATCAAAAACGGGTCAATGAGAAATATTTTGAAAATGATATAATACTAAAATTAAAAAATTATTGTAGAAAATTGATTATAGAAGTATAATTTTAGCAATTTTTTTTTTAATGAAATGGTAAAAAAGATTATTACATCAATAATAATAGTTTATTTCAATCATTATAGAATTCAAAGAAAATCAAAATAAAAACTAAAATAATATATATATATATATATATATATATATATATATATATATATATATATATATATATATATATATATATATATATATATATATATACCTTGGTCTCCCACATATTAATATTAGTTTAATGGATATATACTGTTAGTATAAAAGATTTTACATTGCTAACTAATTAAAAATCATTTTGGTATGATTTTTATTATCAAAGTCAACCTATAGTATATGATATTGCAATTACATGATAGTATAAAAAAACTTTACATTGTCAGTACATATTCTATTTTTCTCTATTAATATTACATATAATATATTTTTCATACATATATTAGTTCAGTGACTTAATTCATTTTGATCTTAGGAGGCATTTGGTACAAAAAAAGGTTTCCTCAAGAATTTGAAAGTGAGAATGTTTATTTTCCATGTTTAATTTATTATTTAAAAAATAATATTTTTAGGAAACATTGTTTTTCGAGAATCTTTTTTTACCTATGTTTCCTACAAAATGTTCCCATGGAAGAGGTGGGAATCTAATTTTTTCAAGTTGGAAGAAAAGTTTTACTACGGTAAAAATATCATGTTACCTTTATTAACTCATTTAATATGATAAATAATTAAAATTTTTGGAAAAGTTCTATTAAAACTAAACGTAAAAATATTTAATTTCCAAGTAATAAATATAAATAGAAAAAAATAGGTTATGCACTAACAGTGTAAATCAGTTTTACATAGTTATCAAATCACAAATCACCATGTATAGTAAGTTTCTTGATTTTTACAATAATTACCTTAAAAAGCCATACCAACGGTAATTGTTGATTGGTTGATAAGTTTCTTGAGTTTTACAATAACTTCCTTAAAAGTCATACAAATAGTGATTTTTGATTGATTGATAGTGTAAAATTTTTTACACTGACAATGCATAGTAATTAAACTCGTATAAATATTTCCAAAAATATTTATGATTAACCAAATAGATTTTAATCATTCCTTCCTATGAATCATAATTCCTGAAATTTATGATTTTCAGTAATCATGATTTCTATGCATGAAAAAATTTCTCTTTTGCCAAACACCTTTAAAGCAAAAGGTCACGGATTCAAATTACCCGAAATTTATGATTTTCTCAATCACACTAGATTGACATTAAGTTTACTTTTTATTATTTGTGGGCTTTTGGGCCTTGGTCCAAACGGAGGATGCATGAGTGGACTGGGCCGACCAGCATTGAAGATTCTCTTCTTCATCTTCACTCCTCCTCACTCTTTCGGTTTGGGTGGGTGTCATCGTAGAGGTGAAGACTCAGTTTGGATTTTTCGATTCGCTTCCATTTTGTAGCGTGTGAGTGAGGAATATGGATGGTGCCGAATTGCCCAACATAAAGAGATGGATTGTGATGTATCCTGTTTACATAAATTCCAAGAAAACGGTGGCCGAAGGAAGGCGCATCGGCCTCGCCAAAGCATGCGAAAACCCTACTTGCGCTGAAATTGGTGATTGCTGTAGCTATCTTAAGGTTCCTTTCGCAATTGAGGTATGTTAAATTTTGATTTTTCATACGGTTCCATTTAATTACTGCGAAATTTATTAATCGCGGAACATTACAGATAGACAAGGCTTACCCTCGTGATTTCATGCAAAGAGGGCGAGTGAGGGTGTTGCTGAAGAAGGAGGATGGGACTCTCTATAATTCCTCCATCTCATCCAGTAAGATTTATTGTCTGCCAATCTAGTTCTATACTTTTATTTCTCTGCTTTACAATCTTCCTACCCATTTTATGTTTTTCTTTTTATATGAATCTGAATCACTATGTTACTTTTGGGTATCATTTTCATTCATCCAATGGCTGAACCCTGCATACAGCATTTGTGTGTGTCTTGGTGAGGATAGGAATGTTCTTGAACATTGTCGACAGCATAGCTATAATGTTTTTGTAATGTACAATTATCAATGTCATGATCACCAAGTTTTGATGTCTTTTCCCTGCTGTGATGTTGGGACTCACTTGGCAATTGGGTTGGCACTGACAGCTTAAATTGTCTATTTATAAAAATAAAAATTTATGCTTACTTTTAACGTGACAAAACACACTGGCTTTAAGTCGAGATACTTTGTATCTGTCAGTTAGATCATCATGTCTATCTATATGTATGGCACACGGTGTGGAGTTGAATCGGCAACCTTATTGTATTCTACTTGTATGGCTCTAGAAAAACTGGATTGGGACTGGTTACTTTGAAGTGTGGCTTGGACTTAGAGTACTATTGGTACTATGAAATTAGATTTGGGTAGAAATTAAGAGTTGGACTGGTTTAATGTTTTAGCCTTTAATCTATCCATAAAAATAGTAATGCAAGATTGAGAAAAAAAGTTGTGTACTCGTATATATAGAGTTAAGCATTAAATTGGTAAATTAAAAATATGTGCTTTTCTCACAGAAATAAAATTTTGAATGAGAAATGGGTACTCTTGAAACCAAGAAATGAAAGATATTACCATGCACTGTATATATAACTTAATGCAACTTGATCAACAGCTTCTTGTTCTGCCTTCTTATCAAAGGGGAGATACATATGTGTGATAATCTCTGTTTTGTGAACTTTTTAAGGTCTGATTATAGAGTGCCCTCCCAACTGATAGGGCCAGTACCATTACGAACTCAACTTGATTGTGGTAAAAATGATTTTTTTTTCAGTTGAAGTAGTTTGTTTCTCAAATGCTGTCATGAATTAAAAGAGAGAGAGGGAGAGGAATCAAGGATTTATGTGGAATTGTGGGTAAAATCACAAGAGTAGGAGAGGATGAAAACATTTCATATGCATAACTCCACAATCAAATGCAATTTTTCTTGAAATATTATTTTGAAGTGACAGTGAACTCTCATTGGGTGATTTCCTCTTGGGGAAAGGTTCATTTGTTTTCAGTTCAAAATTAACAGGTGTTTTCCTTTGATTTTGAAGGGTGGAAGATAAAATTGATACTAAAACTGTGTTAATATCTATATACAGTGGTTTATATAAAATTATGAACGATTAACTTGTAACAGTTAAAAATTTAAAATGTTATAACTTTTTTTTTTTTTAATTTTATAAATTTTGTAGGTTCTTTAGATTTAATAGCTGTTATATACAGTTTCAGTTTTTAAAATTGAAGTTTTGATTGAGATGCACAGTATGTAGTGTAGAGTTTTAGAAATGGAAGCACAAATACTTGCCTAATAAGAGTATCGAAGGTCTGATAAGAGTATACTGGTTTTACTTAAAGTTGACAATTTTTACATGTTCTTTGTGAGAAAATTTGCTATAGTCCCTCCCCGTCCTTCCTCTACACTTGTAGATAAAATTCCAATATATTCATTACTTGATCTCCTTGCTCGGCTCTCTTTTTAAATCCTTCAAAGACAGAAGTGTAAACAACTTGAGTTTTATAAATCTATTAAAATTCTGTTTAATCCTCTTGTTAACTGTTAGCAAACCAATCCTTCTATTTCAAAGTCTTCTTTTTGTTAGCTGCAGTCAAGATGGATTAGATTGCTACCTGGACTGGACTATTCAACCCTCCCAAAGGGAGAAACTTAGAACGTGTTTTATTTGATTTAGTCAATATGAAATTCATGGATTACAGAGAGATAAGCCTGATTATAAATAGGCCAGAGTTTACCTTGTTTAAGTGAATTTAAATTGATTGTAGATGTTATTAATAGGAAGATACCTTTTCAGTTCATATTTATTACTTAATATGCAAGAGATGAAGGTTTGACAAGTTTTGAATCTAAGATATAGTTGTGTTTATCGTGCATGGTAGCTTTGGCAATGTCCTAATATTTTTGACACTGTTGATATAGATACTACTAGCATCATAGTCAATACTGATCAAGATTTTCTATTGCATGGTGTTAAATACTGATAGCCTAGCTATCATGGAATGCCCTTGTGGTAGATGTTTCTCATGCTGTTCTTTGCCCACACCCCCTTCATTTTCCGGTTCTTCCCTCCCTCTTTTTACATGAAGAGAAGATCACTGAGCTTGAAGTGTAGAAAAAGCACTTGAACCTAAAGCACCTTTTAATATTTAACTATAAGATTGCAAGTGATCAGGATCAAACTCTAAAATAGTTAGTCAAAGAAAATGTGATAGTGTGTTAATAAACCATCCAATATAGAGGGTTAACCTAAGTTTTTTAACTTTTTCTAGATACAAAATGTTTTGTTGAACTTCTAGGTTTTAGTTAGGGAAAGAAGGAAAGTAATCAAAACAAGACTGAATAATCACAAATTGGTATAGATTTGATGTGATATAAAATACAAAGCACTAACCGCTGTTTATACTAATATTGGATTCCAAATCCTTATCAGGTAAGGTTGTAAATCATATAAAAATTGTTCATGATATAAGATACTTTAACATATTTCAAGATATAATGGTATTATGAAATTTTTTTAGATATTCTAAAAAGGTGTTGAATGATGTTAATGAATAATGATGTTGGCTTCGTTTTAGTACGTTTGGAAATGATTATTTTTGGAAAAATAATTGCATATTTTTCTAAACTTTTCTCAAGAATCTGACAAAAATAAGCAACTCTAAAATAAGCTGAATTGCTGAACCAAATACAGCCTTAATGTCTCTGACAATATAAAAGCAATTACTTTGTCTTTTTTTTCTTTGTAAATATCACGTGTCAAAATGATGAGAAAATTATCCTCTTGTAATTGCGTAGATATAATGAATCTGAAATATCTCATGTTTTCATTTTTGCTGTGATTGT
This sequence comes from Spatholobus suberectus, assembly GCA_004329165.1. Taxonomy (NCBI): domain Eukaryota; kingdom Viridiplantae; phylum Streptophyta; class Magnoliopsida; order Fabales; family Fabaceae; genus Spatholobus; species Spatholobus suberectus. The sequence goes on from CM014737.1 coordinate 16,361,896, forward strand.
TTTGCAGGAAAGCAACTAATGTTACGGGTTGCAGAGATGGTACCTAGGCATCATGGAAGGACTAAGAAGCAGGAGACTGCATCATCATCATCAACTGCTGCACCTTCCAACAAATCTGGGAAGGGTGGAAAAAAGAGGAGATAATTCTTTGTTTGAAACATTGTCCGACGTGTTGATCTTTGGAGTGTCTTGCCGGATGTATTATTTATTATAGTAGGACTAATTACTCCGACTAAGTAAAATTTTTCCCACCCCAATGTGTGTTAACTTTAGCAGTGCAAACAGTCTTGCACTTGGGCATCTACATTATGCTTATTCAACATTTTTTTCATGGATTTTGGGAGGGTTGGAGACCTTTTTCCGAAGTTGCAAGGAGTGAGCGTGGGGCGGGTTGAGTCAGATTTATTTTCTTACTTCATTTGTAATGTTATTTATTTGAACAGAATTTGACGTCAAAATATTTGGGATAAGATGGGTTAACTCAATTTATTTACGTAATATATTAATTTTAACATTATGTATAGTTAAATTGAATACAAGTATAAAATTTAAATTAAGGTATATTTTACTATATTTTCAAAATAAATAATATTATAAGTATAATATTATGTTATGTAAAATATCTATTAAATAAAAAGTTTAATTATTAAAGCATAATTGTTCAAAAAAAAATTATATTTTTAAAAGAATATATGACGTTGAATCAAGTTGGGATGACTTAAAATATAAGTTTGAACATGTCTTTGAAATACATGGGTTTAATTTCCGAAATATGAAATCTTCAAAGTTAACTTTGGGTCAAATTTCCATTTGAGGCCATTGAGAATGATCTTGAATCTCGTCATATGCAAGACCACTAAGAATGTGTCATTGTTTGCCACTTTCCATTCAAGGTAGTTGTTGTCTTCATTGCTATGTAAAAGAAGTAAGGGATTTAATCTTGCTGCGCACGTGATTTGGAATGCTGCTAGGCAAGGTTTTTAGGTCCCAATTTCCATGCATGTTTATGAATTCATACACCATTACTTCTATGTTATGTCATGTCATCATTGCTATGTAAAAGAAGTATGGGATTTAATCTTGCTGCGCACATGATTTAGTGCTACTTGGCAAGGATTCTAGGCCCCAATTTCCGTGCATGTTTATAAATTCACACACCATTACTTCTATGTTTATGTCATGGGTGTTAGGAAATAGGTAGTTTGAAACTGCACTAGCATTAGGAATCCAATTATCTTTCTAGAAAACAATTCTCCTACTGTTACCAACTCTCCATATCAAATTGTCTTCCATGTATTTCTAGCTTCAACACATTCCACGACAAAAGTTCGGAGCGCATATTGGCTGTGAACACCTTATTTTGACCTTATCATTCTTTTACTATTTTATTATTTATTCGTTTTGTTTATTTGTAAGTCACTAGGCTTTGCCCAAAAGTATATAAAAAAGAAGAGGGGTACACAATAAATGCTTCAATGGATTTATGACCTAAGCCTAATTAGATCTCCTTGCAATTTTTATTGGTTTCATTCTGCATATCTTTCATCAAAAAGAAAGTTTCTTCAAATTAGGGTAAGAAATCTCCCTGATTTGATCCGTTTCTTTTCATCCCTCAATCATAAGTAAATTAGGAATGTGAGTGATTCATGGAAGGATGATTAAGGGGGCAAGAAATTTGCTAATTAAATACAGTAAGATGAGTGGAGAAGCCAGAATAAAAAGATAGCGTTAAAGAAAAGGGAAGGACAATGATCATCAGAAAAATATCAAAGAGCAAGTGAAACTAATAAGCAAGGGAGGACACTGGTAAAAACTAGCGTCCATGGGAGAAGAAGAACATGAGAAGTGGCGCGAGATTCAAGAAATCTACAACAGTAGAAAGCTTCCTCTGGTTAGGATTATAAGTAGTTCACCATTTTTTTTTCTTTTGGATTCCTTTTCAATTAGAGTAAACCTCTAATTTAATCCTTGAATGTGGCAAGTGTTGTTACTTTAGTCTTTGAATTTAAAAAAAAAAAAAAATTTAAAAAAATAGTCTCAAATTTGTAATTCATTGTTCAAGTTAGTCCCTTTGTTAAATTTTGTTTGATAACTTTAATAGAGCACCCTATGTGGTACGTCTGTATAGTCCACGTGATCTGTACACTTCACATGTGCAAGGACTATTTTGAAGAATTTAAGGTTAGATGTGAAAAGTCACAAACCCTTCCATTTAGTTCCTGAGTTTGACACTTATTGTCATATTAGTCCCTGAATTTGGCATTTCTATCAAATTAGTCCCAAAATTTGACAAAATAAAAAAATAATCCTTTGAATTCCATCCTTTAGATTAGTCTAAACATTAACTCACATTTGTTATCTTTAACGAAGTGTCATAGTTTGCATCTTAAGTGCCTTTGGACTTCAAAAAACTTTGAAACTCAAGAAAATTTCCAACTAGAACAATGAATCAATTTTAAAACTCACCAGGTATTCCTTCATACCCATTATTTCTCCAACCTAAGATCCTACTTGAACCACGAAGTGGAATTGCATGGTAAAGCTCCTTGACACACGTTAGGTGGAGATCATTATCATGTTTTGTGGGGTTAGGTTTGAGTTTTTCTCACTTTGGTCAGGGTTCATGTAGGGGATGTGAACCCCCGCTTTGCCCCCAAACCTACCTCACACCATTTATATATATTTTACACTCCAAATTTTATAATTTTTAAAAATATAAATTAATTATTATAATAACTAAATAATTTAAAATATAATAATATTTAAAAATAAATTGAAATTACACAATTTATTAAAACAATAATTTAGTTCTTAGATGCTTAAATTTGTTATTTTAATAATGTAAGTTGTTTATTATTTTTAATATATTATATATTATTTTAATTAAAATGTAATTAATAATTTAATATATAGTTTATTTTAAATTATATGTAAGTAAATTAAATTTTAAAAAAAAGGTGGGTGTAATACCTAACAACTTTGTCCTCAATTACATGCTTCTTAGAAAACTTTCCAAAAAAAGTTACTTATCCCAAAATTACCCCAACTCAAGTACGCTTAACTATGGAAAATGCGTTTAACTATGGAATTATTAAGTAATGAATTACCATAAAGTAGATGCATCTTGTTGGTATAGGTATTACCAATCAATTCCTTTAAGTTATCCTCAACTATACAATCTCATATTTTTGCACAACCTCTAGATCCCTCTCATTCCAATATGTATTCAATTCATTCATATGCCTTTCCTATTGGAAGCTTGCAAGGAGTCGCTCATTGTTAGTGCCTCATTTCTTTTACACCGACAATCACTCCTCGCCCTCGTCAACACTCGGGATGTCACAGTGGGTGGTTCACGTAAGATATGTGGTTAGAGAAAACAATGGATAGGGAGAGAAATGTGATCTTGAAAGCTTGCAAAGTGACTTTTTAAATTGGTTTGTTGTTCCAATTGGGGAAATTCCTTGAGTCTCTAGAGGCAAAGATAGTATTCATAAGCAACACAAAGTGAAGGTGTAATAGATATAAAGGTGCAAAATCCTAGTTCCTACTGACTAGGACATGAAAGTCATTCCACGTGTGTGTGTTACGAAGTCACTTAAGGTGACAACTGGGACACTTCATTAAAAATAACAAACACGAGTTAATGTTTGGACTAATTTGAAGGATGAAATACAAATTCAAGGACTATTTTTCGATTTCATCAAATTTAGGGACTAATATAACAACGAATGCCAAATTTGGGGACTAATGTGACATATGTGTCAAATTCAAGGATTCAATTAAAGGTTTATGACTTTTCAGATCTAACTTTAAACTCTTCAAAATAGTCACTTCATATATGGATTATATGAACATGCCGCATGGATTGTACAAACATGCCACATAGGATGCTTCGTTAAAGTTAACAGATAAGACTTAACAAAGGGACTAAATTGTCAGGGACTTTTTTTTTCATTTCGTTAAATTTAGAGACTAAATCGTCAGTGCTTGCTACTTTTAGAAACTAAGTTGGGGATTTACTTTTCCAATTATTACTGATGGTTTTATTGTTATGGGTTAGTATTGGCTTCTAATGTTGTTAAAAGATGTAATCATCATATTACTACTTTTGGATCATAAACTTCAAGAGTAGTGCAATTGTATTTTTTTTTTCTCTCTTATATAAAAAAGAGAAAATATGATGCTTATCTTTCTTTTTTCTCTAATGCTTTTGTGAATATAATTTTGGTTCCAAAATTTCTTTTTTACAAATAGGAAAAACAACAATATCATTTTTTATGCTTTGTGCATTAAATTTACTTGTATGGACTTTTTTGCTAGGTTTGAATTTAAATAAAAATAATCCTTGTTTTGGAGTGATATCAGACTTCTATCACCGTCCCCTCAACCGATGCTTGGCTTGTTGTCTAGGCTGACCAGGCCAACCTCGCTAATCTCTGACCTAATGCAAATCATTTGGCATCCCTTTGCTTTATGCAAGACCTGAATTTTACAACTATCTAGCTAAAGACAGCTACTTGTCTGAAGAACACCGAGTGCTTTGACTACTCGTGCTGATCACTGGGGCCAATTGCATGTGCCACATCAACCATGTGCAACATAACAAACTGTTATGCTGGCTAACGATTTTCCTGCTACAAACAAGCTATATAAGGGGCTTTATGCCCCCAAGTATGATTCAAATCCTTATTTTCACATACACCCACCTCATTCCCAAACTAACTTGAGCGTTAGAGTGCTTGCAGATAGTCGCTATCGTCCCCTCACTACATATCAATGACTGAAAATTGCCACCACTATGCCAGAAGCCTTGTAGCACCTTATAGCAGTCCTTAATCGAACAATCCTCCTTAATAATTTGAATTTGATGTAGAATTAAACCAAATTTTAAATTAAAAACATAAAAAAACAATTAAATTTGATTTGATAATAAATAACAATATAAAAGATATTTCCTTGGATCTTAATTTGAACTCTTTTTCATCTTAGGTAATAAAATAGTCAAAAAAATTTCCTTCATTTATTTTAAACTTGATTTCTTAGGATTAGGTAACAAAATTAAAGATAATAGACATCTTATCTATATTAATTTTTACTTATTAGGCTTATGTGGTCAAAATGTCTTTTACTTTTATTTTGATGGTTAGGTAATTAAAAATAATAAACTCATCAACATTTCATTTTAGGGTCATCAAGCCTCAAGTAGACAAATTACGATTTCAATTGCAATTAGGGTTATGATTGTAACACCCATAAGGCATTACCATAACTATGTCAAGATTGTTAGGATATGAAAACTTCGAATATAAAAACATCAAAGATACAGGTGAAAACTTAAACATAAATCTAATAACAAACTTGTTAGAAACTCTTGGCACACGGTATTGTACATCACATAAAAGAAAGGTGCATAAGACTAAACCAAAAACTCCCATGCTTTGGGAGGTACAGAACTCAAAAATATTTCTCCACTCTCTACAAGGGGCTCCAAGCTCTTCTTCAAGGATATCCATCTACTGAACCTGAAAACAATCAAGATAGAAAACAATTAAGATAAAAAACAATCAAGGAAGAATGAAAGCAAACTGTCTTTTTAACACTTATAAAATCTTATTTCTAACCTAAAATAATATATTTTAATAAGAGTTTAATGACTATGCACTGTTAGCGTAAAACCTGTCAACAATCACAAATCACCACTGGTATAACTTTTAAGCTAATTATTGTAAAAGTCAACAAACTTACAAACTTACCATACAAGATGGTTTGTGATTAGATGACAACATAAAATTACTTTATACTGTTAGTGCATAGCCTATTTTCTCTTTTAATAATATTTATAAAAAAAATGGTTTACATGATTTTACAATTATTTAAATTAATTGCATTTATTCTAGTATTTCATTAATTATTAAGTGTAATATTGTCATTTCACATGATTTTTTAAAAAAATTATGGAAAAATTTCCAGAGGTTCTAATTGTCTTCTATAAAATTTTCAAAGTGAAATTTGATCATTTGAATTTATTATGCATTTTATAAGTTTAATGGATTTTATGAATAGGAGTATTTTATTAATTTCTAATTTTATTTAAATTAAATTTCAAAATTATTATTTTAAAGTTTGAGATCCATATTTAAATAATTGATTGAAATTATTTAAGATTTGAAAGTGGAACTTAAATAATAGTCTACATAAAACTTAATAATGTATGTTATCCATTGTGGAAGAGAACAGTAAAATGTCAAAAGAAAATTGATGGCAAGAAATTCTAAGGAATTTCCAAAGTGTTGAACCTTAAGTTTAAGGTGGTGAAAATGTTTGGTACCTTGTGGAAAGCTCAACCTAGATAAAGTGGTGGACATGAAGTTATTGTGTTTAATCTACAAGATGACAGTCTAAGCGGTGATGATATTGAGATTATATATGATTGGTTGATCATGCACTCATGCATAAGTCATTGAGGAACACTTTGATAAGCATTGTGAAGATTGGTGGAAGTATAGTTAGTATCTTGGAGGATATATGGATGAGCGAATCCTCATAAGGCCAAGACTCTTGCAAACCTTAAGTTGTGGTGTTGATTACCCATATACGTATACCTGATAAAACCACAATTGCTTTGAGATTAGTATCAATGTTACCCGAATAGTTTATGGCACGTGATGCCTTTTTACCCTATGGGGTGGTGATTATTATTATACCATGTTTAAAGGACATGTCTGATTGGTCGCTCAAGTTATTAGGAATAATCATGGAGTCGAGTCTATATACATTGCGTGATTGTTATCATATTGCATTAGTTTGCATACCTACTTATTGGTGATGACTTATTGATTAAGTTAATATTTATGCTCATTGTTTGGATTATGGATGGCTTGATTTGGGTAAACTTTGATTCGTCTTGGAATGCATGTAATATGTTTATTTCTATGATTGTTTAAGTGAATGTTTGTTTGTATGTGTATAACTGTGATGATCTCAACGTTGCGTCCACAAGAACAGTTGTGAGGAGGACGCATTAGTATGTTAGATCCTTCTACATTGATTTCGTGGACATCGACATAGGACGTGACAGAAAAGACTGGAGAATCGATTGGGATACCTAACAAGTCTAGTACAAGGGTGGGATCACTACTACCTCCACCCCTATTGGGATTGCAATCTTCTCTTTATCACTCAATGTGTCAAAGTTCTGGCTACCCATTGTGAAGATGTGGAAAGCACTGTGATACACCCTTAGAGTTGTATCCTGCTTATCATACTATTGGAGTAGAGTTGGTGGAAGGTCACACCTTCAGAAGGACCCTGATAGAGTTTAAGAGTGACATGATGATATTTCGTCTTCATTGTCTTGTCCTTAGGTATGGGATATGTCTTTGTAGCCAACTAGGGTGCGTGTTTTGTATCTAGTTCTCTACTTCCCTTTTGATGTATATTTCATGATAGGCATATTCTTTTTTGACACATATGTCCACTTTTGAGATACTTTGGTATATGTTTTATATGGGTTGTAATGCCATAAGACATAGTACATTACTGTTGTTTATATATATGCATGTGTATTATGTAGTATTTAATTTTATTTCACACTTTACTTTTACTTGCCAAATTTCATTAGTGAATGTTATGTTATAGTAAAAAAGTGAAAAATTTATTTGTATTTTCATAAATAATTTAATAAGAGTTTTAATTAAAATTAAGTTAATTTTGCGATTATGTTGATTAGTGTCATGAAGCGATAGCGAGTTATTATAGCTAACTTGTAGATCAGTCTCCAAGAAAAAAGTAGTCATTCTCAACTCATCATATGTTGTCATTTCTCTGGCAATGAGTACTTGTCCTTGCTTATGGCTTTAATCAATTGACGACATCCCACGTATAGTCTAAATTCTAACCTTTGTCTTGATTCAGCTCGACTAATGTTAACTTTGGTATGCAGAGCCTTGCAAATGCTCATCCCAGAAGTCCATTTATTCACTTTTTCTTCTCAGTTGATTTTGTCAATGATGTCCTTTATTTTCTTCTTGGTCCCTTCTTCAACAACTCGAACTCAAAGAAGGAAGAAATAAGAGAGCCCTATGGAAAATGTGGTCAGAAAAAAGTCCATAATAGAGTTTGACTACAACTATCAAATTAATTATCTTCAAGCATAAGAATACTAGTTTATCTAGTACAAAAGATTGAAAAATCATCTTAAACCTCTTCATTTTTTTTCTATTGCAATTTTTATTTAACTAGTATTTTAGTATGTGCAATGCATATGCTAAATGTTTATTTTGTGTAACTAAAATTTATAATAAATAAATTCTTTTGAATATATAAATTATATTCTAATTAAAATTCATAATGAATAAATATTTTTAAACATATAAATTATCTTAGATTTATAATAAAGGATTTATATTAGGATATAAAGTTGTTTTAACTGATGACAAATTTTTAAAAAATATTAAAATTTAATGTAGAAATAAAGATGAAAAAGATGAAATGTTAAGAAAAATATCTAAAAATACTTTTGTTGAAGAAAAACTTCTAAACATACTATATATATATATATATAACTAGTATTTTGACCTGTGCATTGCACAAAATAAATATTCATTTTATATAACTTAAATTTATAATAAATAAATACTTTTGAACATATAAATTATATTATAATTAAAATTTGGAATAAATGAATATTTTTGAACATATAGATTATATTTTAAATTTATTTATTACAATATACAATGTTAATTTTTAGTTATTGATAATTTTTTTTAAATATTAAAATTCAATTTAGAACTAAAGATATTGAAAATGATAAATTGAAAGAGATAATAAGTTAAAAAATTCCTAAAAACGCTTTTATTAAAGAATGACAGCTAAAAACATTCTTGTTGAAGAATAGTAGCTAAAAACACTCTCGTTCAAGATAACTATTCTCATTTAATATATAAGGAGGATTATCCCACAAAAGTTGAGATTTCCCCATGCCTAATGATATGAGGCAAAAACCACCCTCGAGGATCTGGAGAGTGGTTAGTCATGATCTATCTTGTATATATTGGCAAAGAACCCTAGATAGATAGAACACACACACAAAGACTTACCTTGAGTGCTTTGGTGTTAAGCACACTTTGTGATATTGAAGATCCTTATACTGAAACATTTTGGCCTCCACTGTGAGGCTTTAGTGAAACTATTCCGTGAAGCTAAGGTTTTCGAGTGAGCATGATGCGTCATTAACCTGGTGCAAGGGCAGAGAACTCAAACATTTGAGCCTTCGACTTTGTAGCAGTTGATAAAATCCATGGATGAGCTAAGAAAGGAGAATGGAGAGGCGAAGAAGAAGGCAAAAAAATGTAGAACGCAAGGCACATGAGGCTTAGGAAAAGATAAGGCATAAGAATGAGGCAGTTGGCAGAGGGCGAAAGAAAGCCAGGAAGCACTACGGGCTCAAATGACCAATCGTAAGCATTTGGACGTAGAAGCCTATGTGGATCTTTCGAGGGACTTCTAGCCATTCTTAGAGACGATAGAGGCAGAATCGATCCTACCACACTTCCTGGTTCATAAAATCGAGTTGTTTAATGGCACATAGGACTTGAACTAGCATTTAAAGATGTTTCAAGCCCAGATGTTCATTAGTGGAGGAATGGAAGTGTTGCATTGCAAGATGTTCGTTAAAACTCTATCAAGCACAACACTAGATTGGTTTAGTGGCCTACCTAACAAGATGATCACTAGCTTTGAGGTTTTCTTGAGGTTGTTCATGGCTCAGTTTGTTGCGAATAAGGAGAAGTCACCCTTGGTGGCGGATCTATCGTAGGCTAGCATTTGGGGGAATCACCGAAGAAGTATTTAATGAGATTTAATGGAGTCATGGTTCGGGTGGTTAATCTAAACGAAATGATGTTCATCACAACCTTTATGAAAGGGCACGTGTCGGTCATTTGGGGAGTCGTTGGTTTATAAGGGGGCTAATACAATGGCAGAATACAAGCAAGAGTAGCTTGTCATATTGAGGCTGAGGAGACCATGGCAAGTAAAAGAAAAATGGAGAGAAAGCAAGGGAGTTTGAGCACAAAATCGTTCTCTAGAGATTACCTAAAGCCGAAGTCGACATGGAGTAAGAGGTTGAACGAATTTCAGCCGAGCCAAGATGAGAGGTGGGTCGATAAGTTTGTCGAAAGGATATAGTATGAAGTCGGCCCAAAACTGACCCCGCTCAACATTCCCTAAAGGCAAATTCTTAAGCATGTGAATTCCATGAAGTTATTGAGTTTCCCACCTAGAGCAAATTAACAATTAGGTCAAGAACGAAGCAACTGGTGTGAGTTTCACCATGCCTACGAACATGACATAGAGAAATGTTTCACTTTAATAAGGAAAATAGAGAAATTGATTAAGGATGAACATTTAACAAGCTATGTGCGGCCTAAGGTCAATGTTAGAGTGGAAACGATAGACGAGACAAGGACCAGCAAGACCTCTCGTCAGGTGGAGAATTAGCTTCCTCGTTGACTAGGAAGCCTCACGAAGAGTCGATCTTAGGTGACTTTAACACCATTGCTAGCAGTTTTGCAGGCGGTGGTCCAACGCTTGCGATGCGAAAAAAGGTACACCCGTGTAGTCATGGCCGTAGCAATGGTAGTGCTAGGATGCCTTACCTAGTTATTACCTTCGGCAGCTAAGACTGTGCTGGAGTTATCCCACCCGAGGACAATCCAGTGGTTATCACTATAACCATGATGGGTTCTAATATGAAACAGGTGCTAGTGGATCAAGGAAGCTCGACATATGTTCTTTTATGGGATGCGTATGTCGGTTTGAAGATTCCTTTGGACCTATCACAACCTTTTTAATGGGGTCCCGGTTGGCTTTACTAGTGAGCGGGTCAAAGTTTAGGGGCATGCCGAGTTGAGGACCATTTTTGGAAGGGCAAGACGACTGAGACCATTACAACAAAGTACTTGGTGGTGAACGCCCCTTCCTCTTAAATATGTTGCTCGGTCAGCCGTCGTTGAATAAGTTAAGGGCAATGATGTCTATGGTGCACTTAAAGGTGAAGTACCCTTTAGATGATGGCACATTGGGGTACTCGGAGTAGATTAGGAGGTGACAAGGAAGTGTTACGAGGATAGTATGAGAAACAAGAGGTGCATGTACAGTGTAGGAATAAGCCACTAGGTGTATTTGCTAAATTTAAAGCCCAAGGAGGGCTTCTGGGAGAAGATGTTGGAACCAAAGACGTAGAAGCGTCTAAACCCTTAATGTTTTGAAGATAACAAGCTTATTAATGTTCAAGTTTGCGCATATAGACTAACCCTGTCACAGTTAAGAAGACCGTCCAGAGACTCGCTAAAAAGGACCGTCCAGTAGACGTGTTAAAGACTGTCCAGAAGACGTGTTAAAGACTGTCCAGAAGACTCGCCAAAAAGGACCGTCCAGTTGAACAAATTGAAGGCGACCGTCCGATGAATAAACTCATACAAGCCTCCAAGATCATATATTCAAACGGCTAAGTTTTTAGTTTGAACATCAATTTGATTTATGCTAAGTCTTCCTCAAAATTGACATATTACTACTTCTGTGAACTAACGTTCAAATTTGTTTGAAGCATTAAATAACATCAACATCATTCCAGTGCAAAGCATAGTAGAATAGATAAAGCAAGTCAACTTATCAAGCTGCCAAGACAAATGAAGAATGTTCAAGAAGAGTAGACCGCCAGCGTAGTCCTGCACCTTCCTTTTTAGTGCAAGTCTAAAAGCTGCCGTGCTTGAACCTCTCTGAAAGGATAGTTTGCACGCTTCTCATTGCATAACAAAGTCAAAGTCTTCTACAACGGATCTTTTCCCTAAAGACTATATATATATGCACCAATGAAGAAGCAAAAAATAGTGAAAAAAAGGCGAAGATTGTGAAAAAGAAAAGACGTAGAAAAGAACAAGAACATAAAGACTTTTGTAATACTCTGATAGAAGCATCTAGTGGACGATAGCAAAAATCTTGTAAAGATCTTCAAAGTGATCTTGAGCTTAATCTTTCAAATTCTCACTACGTGAGTTGATTTTTTTTATAAACACTTGTTGTGTTGTGAAAGCTTGGAGAGGCTTAGTGTAAAAGAATACTTGGGTTAAGCAATCTAGGGTGATTGCGTTGTAAAGCCTGAAGAGGCCGCGAATAATACTTGTAACCTAAGGTTGGTTAGTGGATACCTTCTAGGTGAAGGGACTGGACGTAGCTCAGGTTGAGTGAACTAGTATAAAACTTTCTGTGTTCTTTTCTCTCTATCCCTACTCTTGAAAATGTTTTTTAGATTGATCTACTTGTTTCGAAAAAGTTTTTAAACGCACAATTCAACCCCCCCTTCTTGTGCGCTTTTTCTTATTTCAGAAAAGACCCCAGTCAACAGAGCATTTGAAGGAGGTGGTCATTGGTGAGGGAAAAAAGGTGTGATTAGACACAAGTCTAATGCCAAAGGAAGAGTAGGACTTGGTCTGCCTACTAAAGTGTAACATGGGTGTTTTTTGCTTAAAGTTTGGTTAACATGCTGAGGATAAACCTCGATTTTCTATGTCATAAGTTGGTGTTGGATTGGTATGCAAAGTCAGTCGTTCAGAAGAGAAGGAAGTTGTAAGGCGAGAAGGTCAAGGTAATTAGGGAGGAGACAAAAAAGTTATTAAAGGCACAACATATTAGGGAAATACAATATCGACCTGGTTGGTGAATGTCATTTTGGTTAGGAAACGGAGTGGTAAATGGAGGATGTACACTGATTTCACAGATTTAAACAACGCATGTCCAAAGGACTCGTATCCCTTACCTAACATAGACTGCTTGATGGATTGAGCCTTGGGTATTAGCTGTTAAGTCTTATGGTTGCCTATTCAAGGTATAACCAGATTTGAATGCATTCGATGGACGAGGATAAGACAACATTCATAACGCACTCAGCTAATTACTATTATCAGAGTGATGCCTTTTGGGTTGAAGAGTACAAGTGCCACATATCAAAGGTTGATGGATAAGGTGCTGGCAAGTTTGTTGGGAAGGAATATGGAGGCATATGTTGATGACATGGTGGTCAAGTCAATCGGTGCCCAATCTCATGCAATTGTTTACAACTTTTTGACATAATCAACAATACCAACTAAAGCTCAATCTTAAGAAGTGTTCCTTTAGGGTCCTAGCTAGGAAGTTTATCAACTTCATATTGACTCACTAAGGTATTGAGGCAACTCAGATAAGTGGTCCATCATAGTCGATATGAGAAGTCCGAGTAACGTGAAGAAGGTGCAACAGCTGATGAGGAGGATCGCCTCCCTATCTCGTTTCCTGTCTAAGTTCGACAATAAAGCTTCACCTTTCTTTTAGCGCCTTAAGAAGAATGAATGCTTCATGTGGTCAGAAGAGTGCGAGTGGGCTTTTGGTCAACTGAAGGAGTTCTTGTCAAGTCCACCAACTTTGACGAAGTTGAAACTAGGTTTTCCTCTAGTCTTTTACTTATCTATTTTGACAAGGGTATAAGCTCAATATTGGTGCAAGAGACGGACACAGAGTAAAGACTAGTTTACTTTTGTAGGTAGGGTTTCTTTAAAGGGTGAGCTAAGATACCAAAAGATAGAACATTTGGCTTTGGCGTTTTTAATAATGGTGTGGAGGCTGAGGCACTATTTCTAGAGTTACTAGATTATCATTTGAATCAACCATGATTAGGAATGTTCTCCAAAGCTTGACTTGGCGGGGGTGCGTGATGAAGTGGTCGCTGGGGAGTTGTCAGAGTTTGGTTTAGTCTATAAGTTAGTGTCCTATTAAGGGTTAGGTTTTGGCAAATTTTGTCTTAGAGCTTATGTCTCCCCTGAGTGTTTAGGAGGATCAACTTGTGGGGATACATCAATGGATAAAGCCTTGAATCTCAAAGGGAGCAACACATGGGTCATCTTGGAGGGCCCAAATGGAGTCTTGATCAAGTAGTCACTACGTTTCAATTTCAGGCAAGCAACAACCAAGCCGAATATAAAGCACTACTAGCCAGCATGAGTTTGACTCGAGAAATGTCATGGCAAGTTGGTAGTGCACATCGATTCTCAGTTGGTGGCTAAGTAGGTTCTGAGTACTTTCAGGTCAATGATCTTTAATTGGCTAAGTATCTAGAGAAGGTGAAAGGTATGTCAGCATTATTTGCTAACTTTTCCGTTAGCTATGTCCTTAGGAGCAGAATTTAAGGTAAACTTCCTCTCCAAGCTTGCCAACACTAAGAAGCTAGGTTTGTAACTAGTCAATGATCTAATAAATTTTGAAGAGGTTAAGTATTGTGTCGAACAGAAGCATAGATCCTTTTTCTATAGGAGGAACGTCAGTCATGGATGGGACCTTTGATAGCCAATTTGATGACAAGTGACTTTGTCCTCTGATAGAAGTGAAACTGCAAAAGTGGTGAAAAGAGGCAGCTCGATATACAATCATGGCAGGGGGCAGTTATACCAAAAGGGTTTCAACACCTGCTTTTTCCTATTTGGCTCCTTTCTAGGCTGAGTTTGTGATGAAGGAGGTTCATGAAGGTGTTTATGGAAGTCACATTGGGGGTCAGTCTCTCGCTAATAAAGTCCTCAGAGCTAGCTCTTATTGGCCAATGTTGAGATTTGATTACATAAATTTGTAAGAAATGCGACAAGTGCCAAAGACATGCAGAATTACATATTTGCTTCGCTCAAGCGCTTACACTCGGTGGCGGCACCGTGGCCATTCAACAAGTGAGGATTGACATACTTGGACCTTTCCCGATTGCAATAGGACAGTTAAAGTTTCTTATAGTGGCAGTACTTCAGCAAGTGGGTGGAGGCAGAGTTGGTGGCATTGATCTCTATGGAGAAAATCAAGAAGTTTAAGTGGCAAGCTATAGTGTGTCAGTTCAGCATACCTTGAGTCCTAGTGGCAATAATGGTACTCAGTTTTACCAACTCACAGTTTCAGAGCTTTTGTGAGGAGTTAGGCATTCAAATTGTGTTCACCTCAGTTGAGCACCCATAGAACAAGGGTAGGCTAAGGCTACAAACAAAGTTATCTTTGCATGTTTGAAGCGCATTTGGACAAGGTGAAAGCTAGGCAGATTGAGGAGCTGCATTGAGTCTTGTGGTGTATCATTCGATGCTGCACTCCTCAACCCTTTTTTGTTTGGTTTATGGAATAGATGATATGATCCCAATGAAGATCAATGAGCCGAGCTTTTGCATTGTATAATTTTTAGAGAAGGCCTTGGTAGAAGGGGTCCAAGCTTATCTTGATGCCATTAACGAGGTTGAGAGATAGGCTATATTTAGGAAGCAGTGACAAAGAGGCAAGTTGCATGGAAGTATAATTCCAAAGTTATGCCAAGGGAATTTAAGTAGGGGTGACTTAGTGTTGAGGAAGGCACAGCCTAAGCAGATCTAAAACAAGTTATCCCAAAAGTGGATAGGCCTTTACAGAGTCAATGAACTGGTTGGTAAAAAGCTAAAAGTTGTAAATCTTGGATGAACATGGAACTTGGTGAGTTTATGATTTTATTACAGTTAAGTAGATTTTCCTTGTTTCTATTGTGGTTAGGTAGATTTCATTTATAATAAGGTTTGCTTTGTTTCCCACCAATGTTTTGCTTTCGTAATCACGCACTTGGATTTTCTCATGTTTCATTTTTGCAATGTCATTTGGACGTTCGCCTCTAACCCAATATGTTTTAAAGGCCTAAGTATAATCATTGATTGTGCTTTAGGTTGGTCTCGCCATGATATTAAAGGCCTTGTTGAGTTGAGCTTTAGGTCAATCTTAACATAACTAATTAAAAGTCCTCAGTACAATCATTGAATTGTGCTTTAGGTCGGTCCTCGACACGATTAATTAAAAGGCCTAAGGACAATCATTGAGTTGTGCTTTAGGTCAGTCTCACCATGATTAAATAAAAGGCATGAGTACAATTATTGAGTTATGGTTTAGGTCAGTCATGCCACGATTATTAAAAAGCCTGAGTACAATCGTTGAGTTGTGCGTTAGGTCTTTCTTGCTACAAGTCTTTAAAAGGCTTGAGTACAATTGTTGAGTTGTGCTTTAGGTCAGGTTCCACGCAATTAAAAGAAACTTGACATAATATTAAGGTAGCGATTAAGGTCGATCTTCACATGATTCAAAATAGCATGGCATAATTTATGTCATATATCAAGATTCTATTTTCGTCTTGATTTTTTTTCTATTAATGTTTTAACATATTCTAGCATTTTCAAACTTGAATTTGTCGCGATGTCATTAATGTTTTAGTAAAATGATTAACATGCTAAGAGTCACTTAGTGGTATTTTTCTCCAAGAGCTAGAAGACAAATACACTTAGTGCGAAAATTAGTTCATTACTAGGTCATTACAAAAGGTGCCCTAACATAAAGTTGGCCTACTAGCATCGAGTTCTAAATGGAGCTTGTGAACAAAAACAAAAACACAAGAAAGTTAACGCAGGTTAGCTTACTAGTGCCGAATACATCAAAACATTAGCAAAAATCTAATCGTTGACCCCAAGCATATATGGAAATGATAAGAGTGAAGGCCATTAGTTTAATCCTCTAAGGGTTAACGAGCCCGTCGTTCTTCACCTTTTTGAAGTAGCTAGTATTGAACAAGTTGATTTTTGGATATAGGAATTTGACTTACCTAATTACTGCATCAAAGCATGACACAACTTGTTGGTTATCTTTTCTTTTACCTCCTCCAGCTCAGCGCACACCCTCCTTAACACTTCTTCAGCTACTTTCAATTGGGTAGCCTGGAGATTAACCTTTTCAGCGTTGTCATTTCTTTCCTTTCACAGGTTTTTAAGCTTGGTCTTACGAACAACTTCCTCGTTGGCAATCTTGTCTTTCTCTATCTACAATTCAGCATTGGCTTTCATCAACTTCTCTTTCTCCAAGGTGACCCCCTTGAAGGTCCTTTTTTAGCTTCCTCGCCTCCTCTTTTAGTTGAGCTACCTCACGATCAAATGTTTTCTTAACCCTTGTCAATTTGCAAGACTTATCCTCAATGCTAACAAACAAAAAAGAGATTTTGTGGCCAAAGACTCCAAGCCTCGACACACGTCAATAAACATATGTCTGCAATTGTGCTAAGTCCTTCTCAAAGCATGTGTGTTGGTAGATGTGAGCGTCATGAGGAAAGATGGAATCCCACAGAGATGGTTAGCTACCCTTCACGACCCCTCTTTATTGAGCCCCAATTATCACCAAGAATAGTGGTTGGGGTGCGAGAGTGGGAATCACCTTGATCTTCTAGGATCGGCAAAGGGATGAGGTTTGGATTCCCCACAAAAGCCTCTAGGTCGACCACGGTGTTCTCTTTAATGGTTTAGCGGTGACGCTTGTGGTGAGCCAACTTTTCAACCCTTGGTGCCTTCTCCATTTCAGTTTCACTTAATGGCATTGAGGTGCTAACCACTATCTGCTCAGTGGTGCTCTCCTTGGCTTGTTCGTTTTTCCAATGCAGGGCCATCTCTTGTGTTGACATGCTTGCCATTTTTTTTTCAACAACAAGCAGTTAAGTGTTAGGACACAATCATAAAGATTAAGCTACTTGGAATATGAGTATAAAAGTATACTATTATATTTCTTAAGTTCAACGGTTTAAAACTCCAATTCTAACAATTTTTCATTGTGAAATATCCCTAACTGTTCTATTCTCTCTACATATGCTTGGTCCGTTTTTGATATCTTTGTTGGTTTTAAATTTCCTTATCTAACATAAGGGAAACCCCTCGAGTAGCTCAACGTTGTACTCGGTGCCCTAACTCGAAAATATTAGTCTTAAAATCTTTATAAGAGGATTGAAATAACAGTAGTAGTCCTCGGTTGGCCACAATGTTTAGTGACACCCAAGTATGCTTTTTACCAACTTCACTTCAAAAATATGAAAAAACATTCCCATAGTCAACATTGTACCTAACCCTTTACATAATACTTCAAATGCTCGTACAAACGCCCAACTATTGGGATGCAATTGCTTTAGGGCAACATTTATCATCACCAATACCCCTCGCTCAAACTCCATCATAGAACATGGTGAGGGGGCCATCGTTCCCCTGCCAATTGTAGCATACCAGCTCCCCATACAAACACTACTCGCAAACAGCGTTTTCCTTATTACCATCTATAAAATTGTGTTCCTCCCTCAACTAGACGATGTTCCAACTAGTGTATAGGGAGAATGCCTTCAGTACATCCGATTTGACCTAATTGAACATTTGAGCGTAGTTCTCATCCAACTCGCCAACTTGCCGTTATGCCTAAACTCTCCCCTCATATATTCAAAAATTATAATGCAATGAAAACAAGGGAGGAAGTTTGCCTTCAAGACTATTTGTAGATTTCGGCGAAGTTCTTCAAGGTTATTCAAGTTTCAAGGTGCTACTCCACTCCTTTGCGTCACAACGCAAAAGCCACCAGAGAAGAAAAGTGAAAATTTGAAATAGGGGAGAGCAAGGGAAGAAGTGGGAATGAGGCACCCATTGCTGGGGCACTCCCTTATTTATAAGAAGTGGAAGGGACGTGTGATGTGGGGGTGCGAGGTCTAAAGAGAATCGTGTCGACAACATGTGTCACACACTTTCCTACCTACATTAAATGTGGAAAAAACTTTCCATTCCTAGTGTGACATATGTCCCATTATCGCAAAACCCCAAACAACGCTATGGCTTAATAGTGGGTTTTTAAAGTTTTGGGAAGCATGATGGTTCGTGTGATACGAACATCGCTCCTTTCTTTAGGGCTCGGGCAACTCAGCATCCGGGTAATCACTTTTGGAGTTAAGTCTTTTCACTTTATAAGCTCGAGCTTGGGTGGCCTGGTGTGTACCCTTTGGGAGGTCGTTTAGCTCGACCACTGGGGATTTCAGAGTTAGTCTCTTCACTTTATAAGCTTAAGCTTAAGGGGTTGTGTACCCTTTGGGAGGTCGATTTAGCTCAGCCACTGAGGGATTTCAAGTTAGTCTCTTTACTTTACAAGCGCAAACCTGGGGGGTATGTACCCTTCAGGAGGTTGGTTTAGCTTGACCACTAGGGGATTTCAAGAGTTAGTCTCTTTGCTTTACAAGCTTGAGCTTTAGGGGTTGTGTATTCTCTAGGGTCGGTCGCTACCTTTGGGTTGCTTGAGTCTAGTGATCAAGCCTTTTACCGATTAACATCTTAGAAGATTTCACAAAATTCTCACCGCTTAGTTTTCGACTTTTCAAAATATATTAACAGATGAATTAGTAGTTGTTGTTCTTGTTTCTTTAGTACCTTTA